>OU744736.1:21251190-21708690 GCA_916613615.1 Steromphala cineraria | reverse complement strand
TCACAGGGGCCACACCCTTAAAACCTATTTTCATCTTCTTCTTCAGAAGTAAAAGGCCTAGAAAGCTGAAAAATCATCATTTTTGTCCCAAATGTTTCCCATAAAATCTTTCCCACATCATTTTCTTAAATAAGAATGCTCACAGACCAAAGTATCCAACCTCCTTTAAATGAAGACAAGCTGTAAATCAGTATATTTTCCCGCGAAAACACAAACTGATCAGACAAAATTTCATACTATTGGTACTTTTAATTTCTAAGCTGGTATTTGATTTGTAATTAAATTGTACAATCTAAACTAAATCCCACCCAACATATGTGGCCAAAGTTATGAACTGAAAGAATTTGTTATCCTTTAATGTTGTGATTTTAGTATATTCATGCACAGATTTTTGTAATTATTTTTCAGCATCATCAATAAATTTCTATCATTGTTTTTTTTGTATTATGTTACATAAAACAAATTGGAAGAATATTGTGTAATGTAAAAAAAACTTTATGGCACTAATCTTTCAACATTTATTTTCATGGTCATTAAAAATATACATGAAGCAAAGAATATATGAAGCTGACATTGGGACTTCTGGAAATGTAATGAATTCAATGAGTTGACCACTCCAGATATGCAACAAAAATGCTTATTCATTGACCATTTCATTGGAAATACCCCACAATGAAAATCAATGAATCTAGAAAACAAATTTTCTGTGTAAAAAAGGACACATAGATATAATAAAACAAACACTTATAAGTGTCCATTCTTAAATTTATTTTAAAAAGAAGAAGGGGGATGCGACTCCAAAACACATAGACAACCAAGCGGGTGACGACTTCAAGGTTTTAATTGTTACGTTTCGCCACCCCTGAGGGCAGCTTCATCAGACAAAAATTAGGCAGAGAGGCAGAGCTAAGGTACTAAAATGTGGTACACTGCTGATGATGTCACAATGGTGATTATGATGTCACAATCAGTTGGAGGCTGTAGGCCAGTATGTGGTTTATGAGAGACTTCATTAATAATATGAGAAGGAAAATGCGGTACTGTACATGGAAAGGAAAGGAATTTAGGTTTAAAATGAAATAAAATTGAGAAAGTCTTTCCGTAAAAAGCCATCATAAGAAATTAATGTGGGTGATTGTCCTGATCCCTGTACTTTGGCGGTACTTCTGTAGGTCAGGCTCTTGTGCTTTGGATTTCCAATGTGGTGGCGATGTGACAGCAGTCGGATCTTCTGGACAGCATGCTTGTGGGATAAAGATGAGTTATGGTTCCACAATGGCTGTTAGGGGGCTGGCTTGTTGATTGAAACTGTTACTCCAGCGGTTGTCTGCAAGTGGTGTACATCAATGGTGGGTTCCAGGGAGATTGAAGTGATGAAAGTGAAGAGGTTGCGGCTTGAATATTTGTCCTTTTCTTCTGTGGGTATCTTCATCTTTTTTTGGTCTGTGTTGATCGTGGGACGGGGTCTTCTGGTGGTGGTTGAGGTTGACATCTTGGCGGTTTTGGCGGGTCGCTCACTTGTTGGCGGGCTGAGGTACGAGGTTGCGGTTCTGGATGTCAGGTCTGCGCATGTGGTGAGAAATCTCAAAACTGGGGGGGCGCTTGTCCACGGTAGGCTTGAGGAGGTAACGAGCTGGTTACTACATGGATCCACTAAAGGATACAAGAGTCGCGATAATGTGGTTAAACATTATTAAAATAAAAAGAAGGGGGATGCGACTCCAAAACACATAGACAACCAAGCGGGTGACGACTTCAAGGTTTTAATTGTTACGTTTCGCCACCCCTGAGGGCAGCTTCATCAGACAAAAATTAGGCAGAGAGGCAGAGCTAAGGTACTAAAATGTGGTACACTGCTGATGATGTCACAATGGTGATTATGATGTCACAATCAGTTGGAGGCTGTAGGCCAGTATGTGGTTTATGAGAGACTTCATTAATAATATGAGAAGGAAAATGCGGTACTGTACATGGAAAGGAAAGGAATTTAGGTTTAAAATGAAATAAAATTGAGAAAGTCTTTCCGTAAAAAGCCATCATAAGAAATTAATGTGGGTGATTGTCCTGATCCCTGTACTTTGGCGGTACTTCTGTAGGTCAGGCTCTTGTGCTTTGGATTTCCAATGTGGTGGCGATGTGACAGCAGTCGGATCTTCTGGACAGCATGCTTGTGGGATAAAGATGAGTTATGGTTCCACAATGGCTGTTAGGGGGCTGGCTTGTTGATTGAAACTGTTACTCCAGCGGTTGTCTGCAAGTGGTGTACATCAATGGTGGGTTCCAGGGAGATTGAAGTGATGAAAGTGAAGAGGTTGCGGCTTGAATATTTGTCCTTTTCTTCTGTGGGTATCTTCATCTTTTTTTGGTCTGTGTTGATCGTGGGACGGGGTCTTCTGGTGGTGGTTGAGGTTGACATCTTGGCGGTTTTGGCGGGTCGCTCACTTGTTGGCGGGCTGAGGTACGAGGTTGCGGTTCTGGATGTCAGGTCTGCGCATGTGGTGAGAAATCTCAAAACTGGGGGGGCGCTTGTCCACGGTAGGCTTGAGGAGGTAACGAGCTGGTTACTACATGGATCCACTAAAGGATACAAGAGTCGCGATAATGTGGTTAAACATTATTAAAATAAAAAGAAGGGGGATGCGACTCCAAAACACATAGACAACCAAGCGGGTGACGACTTCAAGGTTTTAATTGTTACGTTTCGCCACCCCTGAGGGCAGCTTCATCAGACAAAAATTAGGCAGAGAGGCAGAGCTAAGGTACTAAAATGTGGTACACTGCTGATGATGTCACAATGGTGATTATGATGTCACAATCAGTTGGAGGCTGTAGGCCAGTATGTGGTTTATGAGAGACTTCATTAATAATATGAGAAGGAAAATGCGGTACTGTACATGGAAAGGAAAGGAATTTAGGTTTAAAATGAAATAAAATTGAGAAAGTCTTTCCGTAAAAAGCCATCATAAGAAATTAATGTGGGTGATTGTCCTGATCCCTGTACTTTGGCGGTACTTCTGTAGGTCAGGCTCTTGTGCTTTGGATTTCCAATGTGGTGGCGATGTGACAGCAGTCGGATCTTCTGGACAGCATGCTTGTGGGATAAAGATGAGTTATGGTTCCACAATGGCTGTTAGGGGGCTGGCTTGTTGATTGAAACTGTTACTCCAGCGGTTGTCTGCAAGTGGTGTACATCAATGGTGGGTTCCAGGGAGATTGAAGTGATGAAAGTGAAGAGGTTGCGGCTTGAATATTTGTCCTTTTCTTCTGTGGGTATCTTCATCTTTTTTTGGTCTGTGTTGATTTATTTTGGAATATAACGCACAAGCCTGAAGGATTAAAATTCTCGCCACAAACTTACTATCAATAGACACCTTTTCCCCACAAACTATCCATGGACACCTGTACTTCAAATGTACAATGATAATGAAATTGGTAATGTGACTACCCGGGTAGTTTTACTGGATAACCAATGTTTTCATTTCTTCTCTTTTTATTTCAGAAAAGGTATTTCCCAGTCTTCTCTGCCATACAGGAGATCTGTTCCTACAGTAAGATGAATTTTCATTACACGTTCATTAATCAATGGTCATTTCATATAAGTTCAATAAATTCGATGGGAAAATGACGTGTCGTAGGACTCGTATTTCTTCTAATCAAATATCTGAAGCTGGGATTGGGAAAAACATCTTTTATAATTGGCCATTTCATGCTTTTTGGTCAGTTTCAGTTTTTTAAATGGGCCATTTCCCCTTGAGCATTGAGGCAGTTTAACCCTTTTATTAATTGATTTAATAATAACTAAATGATCACTATCAGTAAATTGGTATCTGAAAGAACTATGCTACTCAAAAGAATTTAAGGAACACTTCAGTATTTATCATTTGCAACAAATGTGAATGTTTGTAGCTGAAAAGTTAAGTTTGTGTTAACATTGTTTTATTAAAGGTGGAAGTAATTAAAAAAGAGGGGATAACTGTCATCAACCCATGATGTTTTATAAAAGTAATATTTATTAACAATATTCTTTCCAACAGGCATCATACTGACATAGGGCCACTGACTTCAGTGACTTGTGAACCTTAAAGATTTCTTTTTAATTTGAAATTTTTTGTAGGATATGGATATTTTAATCGCATCCTTTTAGGAAAATGTCTTCATCAAGCTATTCACTACCAGGGAAATCACTTCCAAAACAATAAAATCGCCCACGTCAAGCCTGCATAATTTTGAACCATAAAGTCAATAACCATCTGACATAATGTGATATTCAGTTTTGACCACCATCTGTGCTTCTTAAATCGAAGCTAAATACAGAAACTGCGTAGCTTTCAGTATTATATATGTTTAAAAATGTCAGTAAGATAGTGTTTGTTTTATGGAAAGAATACTATTAATCATGCACGCATAAATACAATGTTTTAAGGACAATGTACAAATGTTCCTTAAATTCTTTTGATTAGGAGATAAGGGCCTCTGTCCCTTGCCAACCAAAACACTGATCACTACTTATTTCAACTACATATGCATAGTTGCCCAAGATTTATTATTATCAATCGATCAATGATGCCTATGGGTTTTCATAAGTTTTGAGTCAACAGCATATGTAAAATTCTAAAGAGATCTTTTAATCCATAGCTGAAGGTCACAATTTGATGATTTTCTTTCGTGTGACAGATTATCTTTGAAATGTTGGAAGGTTACATCTAGTTTAAGAAACATGGCCTTGATTTTTGATTTAAACATATTTTATTCAATAAAGAAAGGGATTAGGAACAAGTTATCCAACTTAGGTAACCTTCTCCCAAGTATTTACAAAATGATAGATATATAGTGACATACATGAAAACATGGAAAATAGTATAATACAGAATGGTAGAAAGATATTTACAAAAGTAAATATGTACATGCTGCAGTCAACAGAAGCGCTTGCTGTTTAAAATATATTGTTGGACTGCCTTGAAAATGACCTGATTTTGTAAAATTGAAAGGCTTTTACTGCCACATAAAACTAAATCTAAATTTACGGCATCTTCATTAACATAGGATTTTAATATATTTAACATTCTTAATCTGTGTTCATCATATAAAGGACACTCAAACATAAAGTGAAAAACATTTTCGCATAAATAACCACATTCACATGTTGAATCCGCCTTAATGCCAACTTTAAATAAATCATATTTCAACTCACTTACGTGATATCTTAAACGTGTATGATAAATATTTAACCTACGCATACCTGTTGAAAAATAAGATGGTGCCGAAACAATTGGCTTCTTCAAATATGATTTGAACTTTTCTGTTGATGTTACATTTCGCTTATGGCCTTCTGATAAATGAGTTAAGTTTACTTGTAACTAAGTGGTTGAGTTTGAATGTATTATGCCTTTTTCAGTGGCTGAAGCTGACATCTGAAGATGTTCAAGAGCAGATCCACAAGTTGGCCAAGAAGGGTCTCACTCCCTCACAGATTGGTAAGCTTTTCACCAGGAGGGGGATTATATCGGGAGAAGTGTTTGAAATAAGCATAAAAAACAGCTCATCAATAATGATCAACACTTAAGAAAAACTGTGCATCCAACTGTCAACATTATTAATCAGTACCGATTTGACCTTTTCTCTAAGAAACAATATTTTTTATATCAGTATGTTTTACAACACTAACAGTTTTGATTGATTGTAAAGATTTGGAAGGAAATGTTTTACTGCAACTGCCAAGTTACTTTAGAATAAGGCATTTTCATGTTCCAAAACTGTAATGACCTGAAGATATTTAAAACTGTGAGCCCTTACATGTGCATACTTTGTTTTTACGTATATTGGTATACTAAGTAAATTTATTTGCAGAAGTAATCTTTTGATGTGAGCTCCCAACATTTTTTTGGCCAGGGGGACATTTTGTCAACTTTGTCACTGTTTTTTCCTTGGAAATAGGAGTGATTTTAAGATTGGAGTGATGCAAACATGAACTCAAATGATCATTTGCCACATAAAAATGCTTTTACATTAATGTAAACAAAAAGACCAATTTATATTGCACAATGGCTAATAGTGTAAAATACTTGCATAGGCAAAATATTTTTATATTACCGTCTGTCATTCAAAGCTACAGATAAGCTTGTTACTTGTGTAAATTACACAAATAATTTTGTAAAAACCAAATTACTTTGAAGTATATTGAAGTATGCTTACATTTTTTAAAATACTCAATTAACTTCCTTTATCATACACAAATTACAAGTCGAAACTTGCGTATTTGTTATTATAATTTTTAGCTCATCAGGACTGAAAGTCCAGATGGGCTTATGGCATGGCCCGTCGTCCGGCGTCCGTCCGTCCGTAAACTTTTGACACTTTCGACTTCTCCTCATGAACCATACACATTAGAGAGCTGAAATTTTGTGTACAAGTACCTTAGCATATGGAGATTCTAATTTGTAACTTTGGTGACCCTGTGACCCCAAATAGGGTCACAGGGGTCACAACCTTAAATACCTATTTTCATCTTCTTCTCCAGTTCCAAAAGGAGTAGAGAGTTAAAAATCATATGTGCAGACTCCTTGGACAATGGAGATTCTAATTTGTAATTTTGGTGACACTGTGACCCCAAATAGGGTCACAGGGGTCACAACCTTAAAAACCTATTTTCATCTTCTTCTCCAGTTCTAAAAGGACTAGAGAGTTGAAAGTGATATGTGCAGACTCCTTGGACAATGGGGATTCTAATTTGTAACTTTGGTGAACCTGTGACCCCAAATAGGGTCACAGGGGTCACAACCTTAAATACCTATTTTCATCTTCTTCTCCAGTTCCAAAAGGAGTAGAGAGTTAAAAATCATATGTGCAGACTCCTTGGACAATGGAGATTCTAATTTGTAACTTTGGTGACCCTGTGACCCCAAATAGGGTCACAGGGGTCACAACCTTAAATACCTATTTTCATCTTCTTCTCCAGTTCCAAAAGGAGTAGAGAGTTAAAAATTATATGTGCAGACTCCTTGGACAATGGAGATTCTAATTTGTAACTTTGGTGACCCTGTGACCCCAAATAGGGTCACATGGGTCACAACCTTAAATACCTATTTTCATCTTCTTCTCCAGTTCCAAAAGGAGTAGAGAGTTAAAAATTATGTGCAGACTCTTTGGACAATGGAGATTCTTATTTGTAACTTTGGTGACCCTGTGACCCCAAATAGGGTCACAGGGGTCACAACCTTAAAAACCTATTTTCATCTTCTTCTCCAGTTCTAAAAGGACTAGAGAGTTGAAAGTGATATGTGCAGACTCCTTGGACAATGGGGATTCTAATTTGTTACTTTGGTGAACCTGTGACCCCAAATAGGGTCACAGGGGTCACAACCTTAAATACCTATTTTCATCTTCTTCTCCAGTTCCAAAAGGAGTAGAGAGTTGAAAGTGATATGTGCAGACTCCTTGGACAATGGGGATTCTAATTTGTAACTTTGGTGAACCTGTGACCCCAAATAGGGTCACAGGGGTCACAACCTTAAAAACCTATTTTCATCTTCTTCTCCAGTTCTAAAAGGACTAGAGAGTTGAAAGTGATATGTGCAGACTCCTTGGACAATGGGGATTCTAATTTGTAACTTTGGTGAACCTGTGACCCCAAATAGGGTCACAGGGGTCACAACCTTAAAAACCTATTTTCATCTTCTTCTCCAGTACTAAAAGGACTATAGAGTTGAAAATGATATGTGCAGACTCCTTGGCCAATGGGGATTCTTAATTGTAGATTTCGTGACCCCATGACCCCAAATAGGGTCACAGGGGTCACAACCTTAAATACCTATTTTCATCTTTATCTCCAGTTCTAAAAGGACTAGAGAGTTAAAAATTATATGTGCAGACTCCTTGGACAATGGGGATTCTAATTTGTAACTGTGTTGACCCTGTGACCCCAAATAGGGCAATAGGTAACATCAGTTTCATTTTTAGCTCATCTTGCCTGTATAAAGCAAACTTGATATGAAGATGCCTGATGAGCTACAGAGCCAATGGCTCTATTTTTATTGAACAAAATGTTAAGAGCCGATATCCTTTCAGATCTATTTTTAGAACAGTTACTGTTACCTTTGAAGCGCTCAAACCATCAGCCAGTGTCTGTTACGTAAAAGCGATGTCTATACATGATTTGTTTAACGGCACAGTTAGGAATATATTACCATGTGACTCTAAGCCAAGTTCAAGTTGTGTCAATAGTCTTAACTATTTCCAACTACAGTTAACAGCATCATTATTTAGCCCCTTGATTTAAGTTGCACTGTATTCTATTGCCCTGAAATAACTGTAGACTATCTTATTTAACCTTTTGATTCTTCACAACACTCTTTTAGGGCTAGTTTGTCTTGCATAAGGGTTGGTAATGATTTTTGCTAGTGCCCAGTAAACTGCAGTACTGGATTCAATAGTGAGACTATATATAGGGATATTTATATTTTTGGAAATGATGAATATTTGTGTGAAAAATGATATGTACTTGTACTTGATGAAAGAATGAATAAAGATATATTGATGACATATAATCAATTACAAAAAAAGTAATATCTCAAAAAAAGTTTTTCCAGTATGTTAACGATATCATGCATCTCCGATTCATACAACATATCTTGATAAAGATTGACTAAATTGTCTAATTTAATGTACTGAATGAAAATTGTCCTGGTGGCATGTATCATGCATTCATTAGCTCTGTCATGTAAATTAAATCAAACTATGAATTTATTTGCATAAATGATAAAATTTAAGCTGCTGTAATGATACAATTTATACTACTGTTACTAGTAACTTACAACCATTGGGAGTCGGTGACCCTTCAATAAGAAATCTTTGATGAAACACTGCTTAACTCTTTATAAAAAATCTCATCTATTCTCAGGTGTGATTCTCCGAGACTCCCACGGCGTGGCTCAGGTGAGGTTCGTCACAGGCAACAAGATCCTGCGTATCCTGAAGGCGAAGGGACTGGCCCCGGACATCCCCGAGGACTTGTACCACCTGATCAAGAAAGCCGTCAACATCCGCAAACATCTGGAGAGGAACAGGAAGGTGGGTCAGCTGGCCACCACAAGGCTGGTATATACCGTATTTTAGCAGTGCAACGATATACGGGTATATCGGTTTATTGGAGCGTAATGCTCCTACGCAGTAAGTATGGTTTGTGCATTAGCAGTGAGATACTTGTATCAGCAATTAATGTCTTGGAAATAGAGGTTTGATGAAATTTATGTACACATCAGGCACAAAAGGTGAAATTTTGCACAGGCATAGCTTAACTTTTTTTTCACAAACATGAGGCAAGAGTTTTATGGGTTACAAAAGTCCATGGTCAATGACTTGCCAATTTCTACCTCTGGCCTTCCAAAACAATGAACAAACAGTATGATTTTTCTACTCCATAATCTATCATTTGGTTAACGTCTTGAAAGTCTGGCTTGGTAAAAAAAAATGCAAGTCTATGACTTGTTAACATGATTTAACCCCTACCACTCAATAAGGTTTCAAATATAATCATTGAAAATCTTTGTACCCAAATGGCATAACTTGTTACCTTCAAATTTGAATTGTATTTGTCAGTGACTTAAATAAAGGGTAGCAACTCTTGAAGCTTTGTTAAAGTGTTAGGATTTTTATAATTAAAATGTTTCGCCAAATAAGAAAAAATGGAGGAAGTCTTATTTATAAAATTTGTTTAATTTTTTTTTTTCAGTTAAAATGAAACAAACGTTCAGTGTTATGACTCAAATACTCAGTCATGTTGGAAAAAGTCTAAGTAACTTGTTCTGACAATCCAACCTATTATTTCAGGATCGTGACGCCAAGTTCCGTTTGATCCTGGTCGAGAGTCGTATCCACAGACTGGCCCGCTACTACAAGACCAAGAAGGTCCTCCCACCCAACTGGAAATAGTAAGTATTAGAACTATGTAATAGTTGCTTGTGTTACTCCTGACATTTTGGCCTTTTTTGAACAATTTAATCTTTGAGGTAAACATTCTATTAATTGTCCAATTATTCATATTAAGGGTGCGCTGTTATATCAGTATATAAAATTCACTAACATGACTTATACAGTGACATTTCGGAAAATATCAAGTGCATATGATATTTCAAAATAAACAATTTGTAAAAAATTGCATGAAAGCTTAACCCCATGATTGTTGAAAATTGCGAATATACTGCAAACTTGCATTTGAAAATAGCTTGAGGGTATTCCAAGCTCATGTAGGTAGGTGGAAGTGAGGATGACATTAGGCCACAACTGAGCACATATATATATATATATATATATGTGTGCTCTTTCAAGCTCAGAATAGTTACTGAATTGTCTCCCTTTCCATCATTGTGTGAAACCAAATCTATAACGTGCAAAATAGCAATATACTGCAATATCTATTGTAATATGGAAATGAGAAGCTATACCCATCCTTACGACTTGAACCAAGTAAAATACTTGTGTATTTTGGTGTAAAGTATTTGCAAAGTTTTCTTTAAAGAGATAAGAAATTTTTTAAGTTGAGCAGTAGTCGGCCTTTCCTTGATCTAATTTTGCTTTTCTTTATTTCAGCGAGTCATCCACTGCTTCTGCCCTGGTCGCCTAACCGCGTGGATTGGATGATGTAAAGAAAAGAAATAAATCTTATCCAGGGATTTTTTGGATTTCTTATTACTTAACAATAGGCTCAGAGGTTACTCAAGTCATGAAATCTTAATCTAACCTCTGTTGTGAGCAGTTATTTACTTCGCAGAATTTTTTTTGAACTATCTGAAATATTTCAGTCAATGAGTTGCTTCTTGCATGGTCAACATGGTTGTTATTTCGGCCTATACCATTATTCAGGCAAAAAAAATTTGACCATCTTTTCTCAAGAACACTCAACAGCCTTAGTGCATTTAGTAATCAGACATATTCTAATTTCCCAATGCATACAAAATTGAGTATTTCAAAATTATTACTGTGTCGCTGATTAGATGCAATTAAAAGTAAATATGTGCCATAACATGTGAAAGTTATTAGTATGACCATGGATATGTACAAGTTATTTGTACAAAATCTGCTATGAAAGTTTGGTTTATAGTTTTAATGACTTGAGCTACCTCTGTTTGGGAGAGAATGAAGGTTGAGCCGATTGTTTTCATACTCCAGGAATAATAATCTGAGTTATCATGACTAGCTGCAGATAAAACAAATGAACTTGTTATGTCCCCCGCAAAGCTTTGCGGGAGACAATGTTTTCAGTTCCGTCCGTAATTCCGTAACGCTTTCGTTTCCGGACCATATCTCCAAAACTGTTCAATATTTTTTAACGAAACTTGGTATGTGGTTAGATCTAGTACTGGAGTGGTGCCTTTTGCTATTTTGGTTATTCTGAATTTTTAGCTCATCTGGCCTGTAAGGCCCGATGGGCTTATGGTATGGCATGGTGTCCGGCGTCCGTCCGTCCGTAAACTTTGTGGAATATCGACTTCTTCTCCAGAACCATAAGGTCTAGAAAGCTGAAACTTTGTGTACAGACTCCTTGGCTAGTGAGAATTATAAATTGTAGCTTTGGTGGCCCTGTGACCCCTAATAAGGGCCACAGGGGCCAAGCCCTAAAAACCTATTTTCATCTTCTTCTCCAGAACCATGAGGCCTAGAAAGCTGAAACTGTGTGTACAGACTCCTTGGCTAGTGAGGATTATAAATTGTAGCTTTGGTGGCCCTGTGACCCCTAATAAGGGCCACAGGGGCCACACCCTAAAAACCTATTTTCATCTTCTTCTCCAGAACCATGAGGCCTAGAAAGCTGAAACTTTGTGTACAGACTCCTTGACTAGTGAGGATTATTATGCCCCCGAATCGGAGATTCCGGGGGTATATTGTTTTTCACCTGTCCGTCTGTCTGTCCGTCTGTCCGTCTGTCCGTTTGTCCACAAAAACTTGAACCTTGGTCATAACTTTTGATTGGTCGGAGCTAGGTCTTTGATACTTGACATATGCATCCGGGGGCATTCGTGTTTCACAAACACATCTTGTAAATTGTAGCTTTGGTGGCCCTGTGACCCCTAATAAGGGCCACATATGCCACGCCCTAAAAACCTATTTTCATCTTCTCCTCCAGAACCATGAGGCCTAGAAAGCTGAAACTTTGTGTACAGACTCTTTGACTAGTGAGGATTATAAATTGTAGCTTTGGTGGCCCTGTAACCCCTTATAAAGGCAACAGGAGCGTCCTTCAAATCTATTTTCATCTTCTCCTCCTGAAGTGTAAGGCCTAGAAAACTGAAAACTTGTCGCCAATATACTTAATTGGTATGTGGTTAGATCTAGTACTGGAGTGGTGCCTTTTGCTATTTTGGTTATTCTGAATTCTTTATCTTTTCTTGTTTCAATCATCTTCCTACGCAGAGCCTAAAAGGCCAGTTTCCAAACTGCCATTTTATGCCTTGCTGCAGAGACTTTACTTTTCTGTGCTGCTATAGTGCCCCTACAGACTAGAGAGCAAGCACAGAAAACTCAAGGCTATGCAGCAAGGCATAAAATGACAGTTTGGAAACTGGCCTTTTAGGCTCTGCGTAGGAAGATGGGTTTCGATGGAAACATTTTGAACTTGGTGCATATTGGGGGATGCTTTCGTTTCCGGACCATATCTTCAAAACTGTTCAATATATTTTAATGAAATTTGGTATGTGGTTAGATCTAGTACTGGAGTGGTGCCTTTTGCTATTTTGGTTATTCTGATTTTGTATTTTTTCTGGTTTCTAAAAAAACAAGTTGAACTAGGTGTATATGGGGGGTAGGGTCTGTTTCAGTACTTTAGCTTAAAAACTATTCAAAATATTTTTATTAGACTTGATATGTGTTTAGAACTACTGGAGGAGTGGTGCCTTTTGCTACTTAGGTTATTCTCAATTGTTATTTTTCTGGTTTCCATGGAAACAATATGAAATTTGTACATAATGGGGGTAGGGTCACTTTCGGATTAAATGTTAGCGGGGGACATCACATGCACAGATTTCTAGTTTTGTCTCTGAAGCTTAATATTCATGAAGGTGAAAATAGGTCTTATGGGCAAGATCTCCATGGTCCTTAATCGGGGTCACAGAATCACCAAATTTAACCCGAATCTGCTGATGAGTATGCACAAAGTTTCATTTTGCTCAGTTTTGTCTCTGGAGAAGATTAAGATAATTTTTAGCTGTGTGGCCTTTAGGCCAATATTAGGGGTCGCAGATTCACTAAATCTATAAAGTTTAGTTCACTCTAGTCAAGGAGTTGTGCTGGAGAAGATGTGGAAAAAGTAATTGTTTTAATGGAATAATGATAAATTTTGAGGGAAATGATTTTAACTTCAGACAGGACTAGTGTTGCACAAGTCAAAAATGAATTCTGAAAACAATATAGTTTACCAGTAGAAATTGGAAATATATAATATATATAAATCAAAAAGTACATAAAACTACAATTAGATAACAAGGACTGACGTGGGTCATTTCAGTTACAGATTGTTCTGATGAATAGTCCCAGGGTATTGTAGTGTAGATCATTGGGACATTCGACTCCTTGTTACTATGGATGAGATACCAGAAAACGGAGTTACTAAAGAAATTATACTACTCGAAAGGAAAATCTAAGGAACACTTTATAGTGTCCCTTGTATACTTAATACCTCGGCGCATGGTGAAAGTTGGTAAAATGGTATTTTATGAAATAAACACTATCTTACTAACATTTTGGAATCAAATTCTGCGTTTGAAGCAGTTTTTTTTGTGCTTTGATGTCGGAAACAAGTCGGGGGTCGAAAATATAACTCGCACAATGTCGGATGGCTCGGGCTCAAAACATTGTGGGCTTGTCTTTGAAGATTTTATCGCTCTGAATGGATATCCCTGGTAGAGAAAAAGGTGATGAAGACATTTTCTTGGAACAAATGGGATTTAAAATTCCAAATTTACAAAATTAATCAAATTCCAAAAAATGTTTTGAAGTTAAAAAATCTTTAGCCCAATGCCGGATATACATGTGGGTATGAACAAAATTTCAAACTAACTTTCTCTTTGAGCTGCTGACATTAAAAGTTGGAGCCAATGATATTACTACTTGAGTGTTCCTTAACTTCTTTTGGGTAGTATAAAATATATAAAATTCTTACGTTGAAGTAACAAAGTTTTTCCAAACTAGGCCATAGGAAAACGATGAAGAAAATATGATTATAACCCCGCTACGAAGTGAAATTTGTGTCCAAACAGTTAGACATGATCAAAGGGAGATAACCCTTTTTCACAAGTGGTATACAGACACGGCAACACCTTTGATACTACCTAATAGAGGAACTAACAGGATTTTAAAACGCATTTTCAACAAATTACAAAGTACATATACAAAATGTTAAAAAAATTAACAAATCTCGATGGAATAATTTTGATCCCAACCCGTTTATTTAACACATTTTCCCTTTATTTAAAGGGATCACTTCAGTTAAAACTGAATGGATTTCGTTAAAAAACAATCTCATTAAAATGATATCTTAATTGCTTCACTACGTTACGCAGATTAAAGATCTCGCAAGGCCCCGTAAGTCCAGCCGTCAGGGTAACCTTTGACCGCTTGATGAGAGGAAGAATTCATCCACCAATCAAATCGTACGTCTCTTAAAGGACAATTCAAGAGATGAAACCGTAAATCGGCACAGCCCAAATGATAACTTATGACCTTTCGAATTTCCCAAAAAGCTAATAGGTAATTTGCGTAAGTCGTAAAATCATTTGTAATGTTTGACTATTTGACAGAACTAGATTCTTTCTAATTTGCATATGTACATCGAATATGTGCGATATCAAATCAACAAGACTTGATCTAATGTTTTTTTGTCAGTTCTGGTCTTCTCATTTGTGTCAGTATATTTATGGATACAAAATACACCGAATTTAATGAACATGAATCGTTTCATATAAGATTTAAAGGGAAACGTTTATATAACGTTACTGTTCCAAAAATAGCATCTACAGCTTGCTGTTTGAATTTGCCCCGTTTACGGTGATTTCTTCGATAATGATAACATTATTAAAGTATTTACCTGGACGATTTTGGACCAACAAATTGATAGGAGCGATATAAAGCACAGTTTGAGTTATTCATTCGGACATGACAGGACATATTTGTTGTCGACATTTAGAAATAGTCGGAAATGTTCGTTTTTCGAGTTTTGAAGATTAGATATGAATACCCGTCACCAGCAACCCGAGTTACGGGGCAAAGTCGCTGATTGGCTGAGTCAAAGGATACTCTGACGGCTGTTATAACTGAGCCTGGTAAGATCTACATGCGTAGATCGTATTTTAATAAGATTGGTTAAAAAACAACTTTTGCTCAATTGTCTTTTCTTAGAATTTACGAATTTGAAGTTATATACTGTTGTAACCAGTGACCTTTGTAACACGGTTCATTAATGATTGGGAAAATGGAATCTTTAACTCTAAAACAACCAATATAGACCTTCATCCCACGGTTTACCTAAAGAGTCATAAATAGCTGTCGAGTGTCATATTTGCCAAATTTAGCCAGTAGTTTCATCTGCTCGAGACCTATCGACTGTTGCAGGAAAGTATTATTATTAAGACTAACCGACGTCGTATTCGTTAATGATCGAAAATCTGACAATGAAGTCAATCAGTGAAACGTAATTTTGAAAATTTATCTAAACCAGTCAGTATGACCGATATGAGATAATAATGTTTGATAGGTTATATATCTAGTATTCAGGTAAGTTGGAAGTGTGAATAAGCATTTAATGAATATAAACTGTTGTAAAATTTTCATTGAAAATAGTTTTTAGCATATAATCGCCATATTGGTAATGAATATATGACATTTGGAATTTATATCATGAAGTATACCATTAACGTTATTATCAAGCAAAATAGGATCTGATGAAAATCACAAAGTGATTCTTTAACTTGGCCACAATACTTGAGTTCTAAATATGGAAATATCGTGCAACCTTATTTGAATGAATTTATCGCAGTCTGATTAAAATCGACCCTACTCCGAGGAATAAAATATCAAAAATATTGTCTCTATCGGGGCTCGAACCAGCCAGAACATCCTCTCCGTCTCTGTGAATGAGAGGAAAGCCGGGCTGGTTGAAGTTCGAACCCCACTTGGGACAATATTTTTACACTTTTTCCCTCGAATCACAGTCGATTTTAATCAGACTGAATTTATCGTGTCAGATGATGAATATATCATAAGATACAATTAATTTTTTCTGAAATATTGTCTACTTTCTGGTCATATAACTTCCCAAGGGGTTGTTCAGGTGTATGTCATGAAGTTTCGCAGTATATCTTGCCAGTTACTCATTACGTTTACAACTATATGTTGAATGTTCCTCACACATCCCAAATGATCAAGTAAGCATTTACTCCGAAACGTCGAAATATTAACAATAAACAAGTTGTTACCTATGAATCTCTCCGTTCTGAAAACAATTTAGTTAATTATTATTCTTTTTTAATCAAATGATCAATAAATTTATTCCCAAAAACCCTTGACATAAGCTAGAACCAACAACAGCAAGTTTTTTTACCGTTGACAACTTCTTTATTGTGAAGACCACGATTTATACGCTTACTTCTAGGTCACAATGATGAAGGAGAGCAGTTTCCCAGAAACTCTTGCTGTCCTTTTGTATAACATTTAAAATTGCATTGAAAGATCTTTTAATTTTACAAATACAATAATTCCAAATAAGATGCAATTTCACTTCATGTAGATTATCTAAGTGCAACAGTCCCAGTTAAGGAGTTATAGTTAGTCCTGACCTCCTTGTCTCAAATCCTGTTTTTGAGAACTGTCTCCCACTAATGGTGTCAATTATTCCTGCAACTTCTCATAAGTTTTCAAGTCATGCATGGTCGTGAAGACGAATACGTTGACTCTGATTAGATACTTACCGTATTATCTCTTTTAGAACAAGATGCAAGTTTTCACAAACCTCCTATCGGGCATATCAGAATTGCATCCAGTGGATTTCGATTTCGATTTCGAATTTTATACAGACATTTTAATCAATTGAATTTTAACACGTTGTGTTTCTTTTAAATAGAGATCAATTTTAGCAAATGTCTCACTATACACGATGAAGCGTCCGGCAGCTTATTGAAGGAATTACGTTACGTTTTTCTCAGAGATCCGACATAGTTGAATAGATCAAAGTCCATATTCAAGTCAAAAGCAAAGGAATAAGCAGACCTGAGGTAAATATACTGTTCATAAACATGTGGTTTATTTATGATCCAACATGTTAAATGTCTTATTTTTATAATACGCACTAATTTACGTTCCTGATTTAAACTTCATTCTAACTTAGTTAACAAATTCCTAATGGCAACATCAATTAAAATCTTAATAATTTTTACATTTTCACCATGTCATGTGTCAGAGATGTTGAAGCCCATGATTGTACTGTGCACACCTGTATAAATGTGTCTGTTCTTGACCGATGGCCTACACATAAGTATAGAATCTGAACTTATTTTTATGGTAACAAAGTCTTCGAAAAGCAGACCATTGGATTTGGGTTTTCGTCATTTTTTATCGACGTACTTACCATATTTCTTTGTTTTTAAAGATAATGAATTTTTCTTTACAAAGATTTAAAATCTTGTTTTTGTAGAAATTAAAACGATGACTGGGAAAAAGGTTCAGCTTTTCGCCTCCTGGTTCTGTCCCTTTGCACAACGGGCATGGATAGCTCTCTTAGAAAAGGGAGTTGATTTTGAATACAACGAAATCGACCCTTACAACAAAACTAAAGAATTCTTGGCGATGAACCCAAGAGGCCTAGTACCCGTTATAGTGAACGAAGGGAGGTCAGTGTACGAATCCACCGTGTGCATCCAATATGTCGACGAGGCCTGGCCTCAAGGGTCGCAACTCCTGCCGCAGGATCCGTATGAGCGGGCACATGTCCGCATTTGGTCTGAATTCATCGGAAAAAAAATAATCCCTCAATTTTACATAGCTTTACAAAGACAGACACTTAAAGAACAGAAGACTGCAATGGAAGCTCTTCTTTTCCATATTGAGGAGTTGACCAGGGAGATGTCCTCCGACGGCCCTTATTTCATGGGAAAGCAGTTTGGTATGGTTGACATCCTCCTTGTTCCTCATGTTATACGTCTTGAGGTTTTGGCTCATTTTAGAGGATTCAGTGTCCCTGACGATGATAAGTTTGCCAGGTTCCACGAATGGAAGAAAGCAAGTTTAGCCAGGGAGTCCGTCAAGACGACAAGAGCAACAAGGGAACAATACATTGAGATATACAATCGCTATGCAGAGAATACAGCGAAGACTCAGATGGCTGAAGCTATTCGGAAAGGTACAGCTCTACCTTGAATGGGCTACAATAAAAATGGCGTAATTTATGTGCTTCACTAAACAGCAGGAACTATTATCTTATTCAACATATTTATTCAACTGATCAATGTTGCTATTAATAACGTGTTTAATAAGATATCTTATGTTATAGACCATTCCTTTTCACTTGATGATTCAAGCGAAAATGATCTCTCCGCATAGATGTTACTTCCTTACGTTGGAAGCCATGTTTTGAGTAATCTCTTCAAACTGGGAATTTTGATTAAGGAGTTAGCAGCTGATCCAGACACCTTGATTTATCTTATTTGAGTTCTCACCCTATTTACTTCTTTAAGTGTAACGTGTGTGTGTTTTATAAAATAAGCTGTGCCTTATAGGCCTCGCTTACACCTCACATTACATCCGGGTTGTTTGTCTGACTCATGCTGATAATACATTGTATATGCAAGACTCGCTTTCGCTGCTGTGAAGTACACTATTGGTAACTAAAGCAATGAAACAATCAATTATTGGCTATTATCTTACCATATTCGGTCAAGTCGTACATACTATGCAAGAGGATGAAAGAAAAATCCAGGACAATCAAGGCTTCACAATTTCGAAGAATTCTGATAAACACGATTGTGTTAATTATCAAATTTCAGGAGACGGTGAAAATTTAAGTCTGTATCACAATGGAAAAATACTTTACTAATGAAGAACGATAAAATCTCATTTAAATCAGAAGGGACCTCGTTTATGATCTGAGGACTGCTATATATGGGTCCTTCCATGTAATATTGTCCGTGACCTATATTAACAAATCATGCCGATGGTTTCCCTGCCTCGTCGCTTATTTTGATTGAAGTGCAAAGACCACCAGACCCGAGCCCCATTGAACAGTACTCAGATAAGGAACGCAGCGAAGTATGAGAGAGTTTGGTAGGATACTACTAGCTTCATATGTATGTATTCGTGAAATTGAGACTCGTTCCCGTTGAATTTACCTTTGAGAGAGTGTCTGTAACAGTTCTTACAAAATTTGGACGGAAACAAATGTGTTACTTTAATAGCTTATTTCCCAAGTCTATGGTGATCTCATGCGCCATAAATAAACAAAAAACATTCTTTTGATAGAATAATGTTTATTTACAATGATAGAGGAACAAAAAGCTTACGGATAATGCGTCTAAAATAATTGTATTTATAGAAAATTTTGATCACGTTAAAAGAGAAAAATATGTTTTTGGTCAATATTCATGCTTTCAAATATACTTTTGTTTAACATTGTATTAATAAAATCCATTATGGGTGCTTTTTTGTACTTACAAAATATTGTTGTGTGTCAGTGTTATTGAGGCTAATTTCTATTTGAAGCAATTTGACGTTGGTGATGCGGATACTATTACAGAGACTGTTCTTTCGGGCTATGAATTGTGTTATCGCTTTCGAGTGGACATTCATTTTCATCAAAACCTTCTTTTAATCTGTGAGATTCCTGAAACCTTTTGAAAAATATGTCTATTTATTGAAGATTATTTTCTATAGCTTTGAAATTATCGAAACAATATATTTCGAAACTTTTCTCTTAACGGCACGATGAAGGATTGCTGATCTGTCCTTTGATTTACTTATTAATACATAACACAATCTGTCCTTTCAGATGTTGATATTTGATAAATTGTAGAATGAGAAAATTTCCACATTGATCTGTCCTTTGATTTTCTTATCAATACATAATGCAACCTGTCTTTTCAGATGTTGATATTTGATAAATTGTAGAATGAGTAAATTTCCACATTGTTTGTCTTTAACGCAATGCACAACATATAAAATGACTTAAAGTCGCTAGCACCTTCCATAAGGACAGTTATCTCAGTTAATGTCCTTCATTTTTCATAAAATACTGTAAAACGCACATGATCTGTTACACTCCAATGTCAGAAACGTTTCTCTACGAGCTAAATATATATGTGGTCTGTTCTACATAATGGAGGACCCCTCTAAGCAGATAGAACACGCCCTTTAAAGGTCGTGTGTCGATGAGGCAAGCTTTTCCTCGTCATCATGGCGCTGAGCCTTCTTGATGGTTGCTAAGGCCGTCAAACCGGAAGCCACGAGGCAGGCGATTGAGCCGAGGACTGCAAACCCGAAGGACCAACCGATCGTGAAGTCTCGCAATCTCTCGATCAGCAGACGGTGTTTCCCGAGAAAGATGAAGAAGGCGAGCAGCACGAAGAGGCCTAGGAGGAAGGAAAAGAGTCATTGTGAAGCGTGTGTGTCATCACCGATAACAGAGAAGTCACTATTTATACGATCTATAAGTGTATGGCAACGTGCCTACTTGTCAATGATAGATACAAACGTGTAAACATCCTTATTGCCTAAGTACGAATTCTATCATTCTCTCCCCTCAGAGGCAGATCAAGTCATGAAATGTTGATACAGCCTCTGTTCTATTACGCCGAAATCCGTGGGTTACCCAGTTTCCCCTGGCGGAAAAAATGCACCATAATCCATTTGAATTTCTTTATCAAATGATAACGTTTCTCGCATCGAAAGGGTTGCTCATATCACAATACCTTTGTCGTGATTCAGTAGCCAAAATAACGATTCAAGAACAGCGTCGCTGACTGCACAACTAACTTTTGTTGCCTCCAATCAGGCATCTCCTATTCTATCCCACAAAGTCGGCGTAATAGAACAGAGGCTGTATCAACATTTCGTGACTTGAACTGCCTCGGTAGGAAGAGAATGAAGTTCTATGGATTACAACTTTTTGTGCGACAGGTACTTGTATCTTTGTATATATCAAGCATAAATGATACACAGAAGATGCTGATAAATATTTACAGATACCACATTATAAAATGATAAACAATAACAACATTATGTAGCGGTGGTAACAGAAGGACACGTTATAATAGAAACCATTTTTTAATGGATGTTTACTGAAGCCTTTAGGGTTAGGAGTAGCAGTGTTTATACAATGAATGAGGATTGATATCATCAGTGTTTAAAATAAGCGTAGGCCCGTAGGCCCGACACCGACAGTTATTAACAAGGGCCCACACTTTTCAATATCTGCAGTTATCTTTTCAAGCTCACAGTTTTTTTTATATGGTACTGTTCCTTTCTTACAATGTTTGCTGTAAGACATGTTTCCCGGCCAAAACCTCATAACTATCACTTTAAAATGATAACAGTGTTAACACTGTGTATAACCGTACACCGGAACTAGCGAGGTGTACGGCGGAGAAATGTTGCTAGCGAGGAGCCGAAATCGAAAGTTAGGTAATATTTTGCTTCATAACTTTCAAATAATCAACATTAGGTGGTACTTTTAGCACACATACTTAGTAAAATGTATGTGCTTGTCATTCTGTATCCAAGAGACCGTAACAATGACAGTTGCGAGTAATGCTGTTGGTAGTAACATATTTGCTATCTCTGACTATGAACAGGATATGACATTAACTAGTTATGTCTCGGAAAGCTATTGACATGATAATAACATAGAAAAAGTTGATGAAACGGCGATGATTGCTTTTCAAGTGATCCCTTTTGCGATCACGCTCCTCACTAGCAACATTTCTCCTCGTACACCTCGCTAGTTCCGGTGTACAGTTATACACAGTGGTTATGTATTTATAACATAGTGATGCCAAGAAAAAATATTTCCGAGTTGGGCTCACGGGTCCTTATTCACAAGCAGTTTTTGGATGCTTATTTCAAACACTGGATATCATTCATGTTTGGCAACGATACAAGGATGTGTCTCGAAACGTCGCATCCTCAGAATAAATAAGTTGTCACTATAGAATTTGTACTTATTTTCAAACTTCTAAATACATCTCAAAGAAGCTATCCTTATTACCGAAACCAATTTCAAAACATGAAATAGAAAATATTTATCAAGTGTTTGGCACTTAGAAAAAGAAATTTTTATGATTTCAAATAGTCTTACAAATTGTCTAATAAGCATGCACATCATTGTAAAAAAAATATCATTACTTTTTGCCTCCAATTTTTCTAAAAGATTTCCTTTCTTTCATCTTTTTTGTGGAAGGGTGAAACATATAACTGGTTTCATGTCAATCAATATCAAATTGAAGAGACTCCGGACTAATAACCTTTAGATTCTTGGTTGCAATCTCATCAAAACTGGTTTAAAGATCACATGTTCGTTTGTGTATTGGAAACGCCCAGAAAGGTTTCTCATGAAATGAAAGTGTGCTTGACTTCATTGAAATCATGGTCTCCATTCTGTCAAATATGTTTGCTTGTGTGAGTGATAAATCATAAGTGACTCATACCAACTTGGGACATGATATGGTTATGAAAGGTTCACAATAAGAAAACTTACGCCATCATTCTTATAAATTTCGTTTAAGACAATGGACAATAGAGATGAGTGATGAGAAATTTGAACATCTTAAGATAATAAATTTATCATAGACTGATGTAATTTTGGGAAAATCAAATGATATAGATTTTTAAAAAGTGATATTTATCCTTAAAGGAGACGATTGGCTAACATGGTTAAACAGTTACCATTGATAGTTATTTTATCGTTACTGTACAGATACAGTCTTTATTCCGAAATATGAATATCATTATTTACATAAGCATTAACTGTTTTTCAAAGATCAAATTGTCAGTCTGCTGTACAGTATATTTAGAAAGGAATTTCCCAAAACGTTATACTGCCCCTTTAAAGAGTCAGTCCTAGAGTAAATGGGGTTAAATATACCTAATTCTATCAATGGTGATAATTGATCGTATCATTATAAGCTCATCATTTTGAACTCTGACGATATGAAAGTATAAAGCAGCGTCAGTTAACCGGACAGTTAAACGTCAAACCTAATTTTGAAAATTGTCTAGGGAACCCAAAAAGAAACGTCGGAGTTGATAGTGTTAAACAGGGGATAATACTGGTGGTCATGCAAAGTGGTCTTGTGATCCTTGGTTCTATGCACACAATGGCCTGTTCTCATATTTTAATGGCAATATTTTTATATACTGGTCATTTGCAGATACAAATTTAAGCTGTTTTATATCACCATTTGATGTTCTTTAGGTTAGGCATCAAAGCGAACAAATATGACATGCAAATAACTGAGTTTCTCTTTAAAGGAACTCTGTCGGGATATTTTTTGTGGAAATGAAATTCAAGAGGACGTAGTGATGTTTTTTTATTCTTTGTCAAAATGTATAATCTAGAACAACTAAATGTTATCCTCACCAAGGTATTTGAAAATAAGTGTGAAATTATCATGTAATAATCATATATGAGTATATAACAGGGAAGTGATCTTGAAATTTGTTTCCACAACAAAATGCCCCGATATGTCTGTCCCTTTAACGTACCAGCTGCACCCAGACAGTAGATGGCGACAGATCTGATGGCGACCTTCCGGAACGGGACATAGATGATGTGGAGTATAAGCCCGAGTAGACACAGACCCACCGCGATACTCATGAAGACCTTGCTGATAAACAGGAACTCTGTGGAAGGGACATACACGTCATGAAGATTCACGAATGATCTTGTCATAGAGTACTTCTCCAAAAATGTTAACACTTCGTATCTTAAGAAATGATTTTATATGCAGAAACAGCTTACGTGATGATAGTTTTCTTAAGAATTGATGTCGATAACAGATGAAATATTATCATCACGCATCTAATAATTTTACCTGCACAACAACTATAATGATGAAAGCTGTAGCAAACGGTGGTAACACTTTAGCTATCTGGTAACAATTAGTTGTTCAATCCCAACATGATAACAATAGCTGCACCCATGAAACTGCACCCACTCTAGACATGCTACTTTGTACTAACAACTACACGAAAATATGGTAAATACACAACACAAAAATGTTAGTTTAGCTTAATAAGGTGATGTCATATCCACAGATATATATCATATACATAAGACAAGTACATTACAGTAACGTTGGTGGACAGTATCCTATGCCTGAATAATAATTACAATTTATTACGCTTGATATTTTTTGTACATACATTAAAGTTTTAATTACAATATATTTTGCACATGATCAACTCTTTTTCATCTCATTTGATACCAATATTCCTGGCATAAAATGTAACGAATTCCTTTCGTTATCAAATCTTAACACATGCCCTGCATTAAGAAGAAGCAAATATCGTTAGGTCTAACATGAGTGTAGCATTTAACATTAACATCTATAAGGCGAAGATCTACAAATCTTGGCCTCATTCAGTCTTGTTTGGATGAAAGTACCCACATGTGGTATATAGCAAAAGTGAAAATCTTTATATGTTTAACATGATTAACATTAAGATTATGCAAGTTAAAGACCAACAAATCTTTGCCTCCCTCAATCTTTTTGGGATGAAAGTACCTACATGTGGTATATAGCATGACAAGAAAATCTTACTGTCTAACATGATTGTAGCGATTTAACATTAAGGTTTAACAAGTCGAATAATAACAAATCTTTGCCTGCCTCAATCAGGTTTGGATGAAGTACCCACATGCGGTATATAGCAGAAAGCGAACTTATTTAGGTCTAACATGAATGTAGCAATTTAAAATTCAAATTTATAATTTGGTTAACAACAAACCTTTGCCTCTTTCAATTGCTTGGATGAAGGTACCCACATGCGGTATATAGCAAAAAGCGAACATATTTACGTTTAACATGAATATGTAGCAATTTAAAATTCAAATTTATAATTTGGTTAACAACAAACCTTTGCCTCCCTCAATTGTTTGGATGAAGGTACCCACATGCGGTATATAGCAAAAAGCGAACATATTTACGTTTAACATGAATATGTAGCAATTTAAAATTCAAATCTATAATTTGGTTAACAACAAACCTTTGCCTCCCTCAATTGTTTGGATGAAGGTACTTACATGTGGTAAATAACAAAAAGCGAAAATCTTAAGGTTTAACGTGATTGTAGCTATTCAACATTAGAATCAAACAAGTCGAATAACAACAAACCTTTGCATCCTTTAATCAGGTTCGGATAAAGGAACCTACATGTATTTTATGACAAAAAGCAAAAACCTTAAGGTCTAACATGATTGTATCTAAGTATCATGCAAGTAGAAGAACAACAAACCTTTGCCGCCTTCAATCTGGTTTGGATGAAGGTACCTGCATGTGGTATCCTCATCTAGTCCACATTCCAGGATGAGCCAGATACCGTAGTATCGCATGGTACCCAGTACACTGATGCCTTGCCACCAGAAGGGTAGGAACATGGCCAGATTCACGAAAGTGGTACCCAACAGGGTCAGAAGGAAGGCGGCGATAGCAATAGGGTTAATCCACATTGTGGCTGATTTACGTTTTACAAATTGCCGGGTTGATTATCAGGGCGGACTTGTTAAACGTCGTTTTGATATACGTCGAAGTGATCCCCGGGTTGAATGTAAAAGTCGAAGGTTAGTTTAAGAAGTGATGTCGTGGCTGATGTAATGCTGATACAAGTCACCGGTATGCTCGAAAAGTCAATGTTCCAATGTCATTGATGGTTCGTTTAAAGTCACAGCATCAAAGAGGTTAATAAGTGTATGTTGATCCCAAGTGCAACTATCCTTTCAGTAAAGAGGATCTCTTTGATACCGTAGCGGGCTTGATGTCGGTCCGATTTATTCTAAAAGCTGAACTCCTTGATAAATTACTCTGACTTTACTGAGAAATGGTCTCATAAACTGAAAGAAAAGAAAAGTTAGTGAATTTACAGGAAAATCATTTGTAACCTATAATAGAGGCTTTAAAAGCAAACTTTACTAAATTAAAGGTTTATACTCAACAGGAAATGAAAACTAGACAACAATATGAAAACGGAAATATTTACTTAAAAAAGATAAATACAACATGATGCACCAATCTCGAACATTTTTTGATTGAAGAGAATGTGAAACTTTAAAATCAATCTAGAACTATAATTATCAAATAAACAGGTATACCAACCTCTGAACGACGAGGCGTTCACAACGAACTGGGATGATGCAAGGTGTCAGCAAGGAATGTACCGTCTGTCCAAACCTAAAGGAGGGATTCACATCTCAATAATTTTGATAATCACATCAACATCACAATATCACAAACTTCCTGTTTACTTGCGTTGGTCGAACTGCTCAGGATGTCGTCTGCGAACTTCGATCTGCTCATCATACTCCACACTTCCGCCGGAAGCTGACATTTCAAATCTCATGTTGTCAATACAATCTATTCTTCTTGTGTAAGCCGGACTCTGAGAGTTTTAATTGACCTGTTTCTGAAGAATCACTCTAGCTTTTGTTCCTCTATTATTCTATATAATTTAACCTTTTATTCGTGAGTTAGTTACGTCATTCAGATAGAGGCGTCCATTTTAACAATTATGTGAATGGCAATGCCTTAATTTGGTGCATAACGTTTCTGAATTATTTCTTATCTATTTCTGTTATCAGGGAAACCATCATTTTGTCCCTTAATTTTTTTTCGAAAAATGTAATAATTAATGTACCGTTTCCACACAGTTCTTTAATCTATTGAGTTATATTTTGATCATAAGGCCTATAACACAGTTAATTTATTTTCGACATGTGTATCGCAGACACAACGGCACCTCATATAATACATTTAGATTCAAACGTGTTTCCTCATAGCTACGACAAGCACTCATATTCCCACGAAACATTTCAACCACGCTTTCAGAGTAAAGCAAGCGACGTGATTAACATCCTGTTCACCAGTGTGTCTAAGACTAGCATCTATTGAATAACTGGCCGTCACCATGCTCCCAGAGAAAACCAATTTTTTGTATTACGTTGGCCTTGTTACTTCTGTGATTGGCTTCTTCTCGCTTGTGGTGGGTGTGTTCTGGAATTCATGGTTTGTTCTGCAGGATGAAGATGCACGTGTGGTGGAGTTCTACAACCTGTTTGATGACGTCACGTGCCTTGACAACTACTGTGTACCTGCAGATATAAGCGTGCAGCATAAAGAATCAGGTATTTTTTTCAAATTATGAAAGCAATTTTTCATTTCTTAACGGTAATAAGTTGTATCAAAATAGCCATCCTGTCTCAGGGAACGAACGTTACGCTAACTCCATTAATCTGTACCCTGGGCTCAGAAGCTAGATTCGCCTGCGTGGCCCGACCTCGGATATAGCCAATCAAATAATTTTCTCGTTGAAATTTTATCGAGAAGGTGACGAGAAAATGATTTGATTGGCTGTATCCGAGGTGGGGCCACGCAAGCGAATCTAGCTTCTGAGCCCAGGGTACAGATTAGTGGAGTTAGCCTAACGTTCCTACCCTGAGACAGGATGTATTCTTCACATATTAATCTTTGATAATTGTTATTACTTTAACTGTCATGTCTTTGATTTAATGTCTTAGTAATATCATAGTTTGTGGTAGCTTAGTATTGGGCTTCTATTCTGCGAATGCTCATGGAATTCCAAACTTGTGTTTAATTGCAAACTCGGCACCTGGTTTGTAGAAAACAGGTTGGAGCATATACATTGAGTTGAAAACCAATTTGTGTTGTCTTTTGAAAACCCCGTTCAATCGACGTAAAAGCATTATAAGCCTGATAATTCAAGCATGAATTACCCTGACGAAAAGATTCGTGAAGTGATGTCTTGTAGAGTGATATTCAACCCTTGGTGATCAAGGATGAATCATTCCCTCCCCACGGAAGTAGATAGAGTCTAAAATGTTGATCCAACCTCAATATGATTAAGATCAGATATCTGGTAATCGACAGCTTCCCTTAGCGGCACAAATATGCACCACAAACCATTTGAAAATTAACAGCCACAAAAAATACTTCTCGTATGAAAAGTTTCTTGTCAAAGAGTGAGTGAGTGAGTGTCTTTAGCTTCTCCAGGATTTGAAATTTGCACACAAAAAATATATAAAAAGTTTAGTTATGATGATAGAAAATTACATGACTTATCTATTGGAGGTTGAGTTTGAGAGTAAAAGAAGTGTCCCACAAGGTGGAGAATTTCATGATCGTCAAGATCTAGCGAGTGTACTCCAAGGAGGGTTCTAGTTTATTCAGCTTCTTTGAGTGAATCATTACATACACGTCTACACCAAAGTTGTCTAATATTGAACACCACAGAGTCTCACGACTGTCAGATACATGCTGGTCAGTGCACACGTGTAGTAGGGGATGAGGAAGACACTTGTAGTTTTCTTCATAGAACTGGCAAGAAGAGAGTCTTACTGGTTCAGAATTTGCATTTAGTAGGCTCTTTAGCGTACGTCGCCACTTGGGGAACTGTCGTCCAGAAGTCCAGAGATTTGAGGGTTTATTAAGGATTCAGCTTTTCAAGCTGAATCCTTATTGTTATTGGCGTGTTTTATTTTTTTTTTTTTTTATTCCACGAAACTTTAGCACAGGTTTTAGCCAAAACGGCACAAGCAAATGATACAAAATTTTACAGACTTGTAGACCTTACCCTGGAATCGCGAGGTTAAGCTTTTGGGCCAAATCGACTCAGTCATATTTCGCCTGTGTAGGCGTAAAGTTTAAAATTTTAACATGGGAAATTTTTTCAAAATGCACTTAGAGACTTGAATTTAAAAAGAAGCGCAATGAAAAATGATGAAAAAAAGACAATCATGACGAAGTCGTTGGTCACATGGTTTGGCCGCCATATTGGATTTAAGCACGTTTTACAAAAGTCCGACCCCATGCACACTTGGTGAAACACCACTCGGCTACTAATGATACTAGATAGCTGAAATTTACACACGATGTAGCTAAGTCATTGGCCTTTAACACGTTTGTTTTAGAATTAAGAAATTCGAAATTCTTTTGTCGCAGCATCCTTTCAAAATTTCACATGTTCTAAAAAATCGAATTTCAAGGGCAGATAACTCAAAAAATTCGACTCAGAATTATGCAATTTTTGCAGGAATGTTTGACTGTGTTGTATACATTAGGAATCTATCAAAACATCGATCGCGAACAGTCATTTGCGATTACAAAATAGAGTCAAAGATGACCGAACGTAAGGGTGAAAAAAATTAACATGGGCAATTTTTTCAAAATGCACCTAGAGACTTGAAATTTTACATAAAGGTGGACAATGACATTCTAAGCAAAAAAGTCAATCGTGACAAAGTTGTAGGTCACGTGGTTTCGGCGCCATGTTGATTTTTTGTGCTTTTTAGAATTTCCGGACCCCTTGGATTTAGCGAATCTTCTCCTTTAAAATGCTCCTAAAGCTTGATGCATAAAGATAAATAAATGAAATTTTCAGGACTCATACCTGACATGTTTATCTTTGTACTGAACTTGCTGTTAATGCGGCTTAATCCTGTTGTCACCGCTTGCAGCTATATTTGCTAATTCTTTTTGCATCAAATCAGGTTTCAACATTCCTAGTACACAAACTTGTCGTATTCAAACAGAAGTCTGATCTAGATGTTATGATTTTGTCAACTTCATTGGGGTATGATGAGGATGGCTAAGGTTCAGTGAAGATGAACGTATTTATATCTTAAAAGTTCCAGGCTACCTGATATATGAAGTTTTTTTTCCAGGTTGGCTTCTCATGGTTCGAGCTCTTCTTGTTTTCAACGTGATCTTCCTTCTGATGGGCGTGGTCATGCAGATAAGCCACGCCTCCCTACCCAGCATGCAATCTGAACTCTTCGTGAGTTGTGTCGTCTTGTTAGGAACTTCAGGTGTGATTCTAAGTACATAATATCCTAACATAGACTGGATAAAGTTTGTAAGGGATAATATGAAAATTTGGTATTATTGATTTTATAAATTTTGTCATTGACAACCTGATGAAATAATAGTCAATATAATAAAAATTTCCCTAACTTATATTGTCCAGTTTATGTCAAAGTATGGGATTTATAGCGTAAAGCATTCAAAACTGACACTTATAACGTTGAGAAGTTTTGATACCTTATGTAATTAAGCAAATTCATATTGCAGAATATGTATGTGTAAACAGTTAACTTTGTTAATCTATCTAAGATAATCGTTACCTTAACAGTGTTATACAGTAAATGCGCAACGGGATTTCCTGCAAAACAACCTCTTTATTGTGAACTGATATGTTCATTCTACGCATGTTCATTGTAAAGCTTCCCATCTTGACAACTAACCATTTCAAAATTACAATTTTACAACAAATATATCTGTTCCAGTTTTCATCACTGTGGTAAGCACGATCCTGCTGGGTGTGAAGATACGAGATCTCTCAAGCAACAAACATCCGGGGTCTCTCCCTCTACTGAACCTCCAGGCTACACCTCTTGTCATCCTCCTCCTCAGTGTCCCGTGTTGCATCGTCTCCATTGCTCTCTTGGTCCACGGCTTCGTCACCTCGAAAAGGAAACAAGTTCAAACGAATACTAGACATACTTTCCGGTACAGAGCAGAATAGAAGTACTTGCCGGTGCTGAGCAGTACTAGCAGTATCTACTAGTCATCGAAGGAGTACTTGCGGTATTGAGTAGTACTAGGAGTACTCACGGTACTGAGCAGCACTAGGAGTACTTATGCTATTGATCAGTACTAGGAGTACTTATGCTACTGAGCAGTACTAGGAGTATCAACTAGTCATCGAAAGAGTACTTGCGGTATTGAGTAGTACTAGGAGCACTCACGGTACTGAGCAGTACTAGGAGTACTTATGCTATTTATCAGTACTAGGAGTACTTATACTACTGAGCAGTACTAGGAGTACTTCCGGTACTGAGCAGCACTAGGAGTACTTCCGGTACTGAGAGGCACTAGGAGTACTTATGCTACTTAGCAGTACTAGGAGTACTTCCGGTACTGAGCAGCACTAGGAGTACTTATGCTACTGAGCAGCACTAGGAGTACTTCCGGTACTGAGCAGCACTAGGAGTACTTATGCTACTGAGCAGTACTAGGAGTACTTCCGGTACTGAGCAGCACTAGGCGTACTTATGCTATTGAGCAGCACTAGGAGTACTTCCATCACTGAGCAGTACTAGGAGTACTTATGCTACTGAACAGTACTAGGAGTACTTCCGGTACTGAGCAGCACTAGGAGTACTTATGCTACTGAGCAGCACTAGGAGTACTTATGCTACTGAGCAGTACTAGGAGTACTTCCGGTACTGAGCAGCACTAGGAGTACTTCCATAACTGAGCAGTACTAGGAGTACTTATGCTTCTGAGACGTACTAGGAGTACTTCCGGTACTGAGCAGCACTGGGCGAACTTATGCTATTGAGCAGCACTAGGAGTACTTATGTTATTGAGCAGCACTAGGAGTACTTCCATTACTGAGCAGCACTAGGAGTACTTCCATTACTGAGCAGTACTAGGAGTACTTACGGTACTGAGCAGTACTAGGAGTACTTCCGGTACTGAGCAGCACTTGGAGTTCTTCCATTTCTGAGCAGTACTAGGAGTACTTCCGGTACTGAGCAGTACTAGGAGTACTTCCATTACTGAGAAGTACTAGGAGTACTTATGCTACTGTGCAGTACTAGGAGTACTTCCGGTACTGAGCAGCACTAGGAGTACTTATCCTACTAAGCAGTACTAGGAGTACTTCCGGTACTGAGCAGCACTAGGAGTACTTATCCTACTGAGCAGTACTAGGAGTACTTATGCTACTGAGCAGTACTAGGAGTACTTCCGGTACTGAGCAGCACTAGGAGTACTTCCATTACTGAGCAGTACTAGGAGTACATATGCTACTGAGACGTACTAGGAGTACTTCCGGTACTGAGCAGCACTTGGCGTACTTATGCTATTGAGCAGCACTAGGAGTACTTATGCTACTGAGCAGTACTAGGAGTACTTATGCTATTGAGCAGTACTAGGAGTACTTATGCTATTGAGCAGTACTAGGAGTACTTATGCTATTGAGCAGTACTAGGAATACTTCCGGTATTGAACAGTACTAGGAGTACTTATGTAATTGAGCAATACTGTGAGTACTTATGGTACTGAGCAACTGAGCAATTCATGAGTACTTATGGTACTGAGATACTGGGAGTACTAATGGTACTGGACAGTAACGGATTACTAGTGGTATTGAGCAATACCAGGAGTTCCTATGGTATTTAGCAGTAGTAAGATTACTCATGGTATTTTGGCAGGCAGTACTAGGAGTATCTACGGTATTGGGCAGTTTTATGAGTATCTACGGTATTGAGCAATTTTAGGAGTATCTACGGTATTTAGCAGTTCTGGGAGTACTTGTGGTACTGTACCTTCTGATACTAACACTATTAGAAGTACTTACCAATATGCTTTACTAGCCTCTTTTAACTTACTCCAAATGACATATCATATAATTTCTGGGTTATCAAGTTCTTTTGAAGTGCGCGGAAAAGCCGGCACAAAAGGACATGCAGCTAGGCTTAAATACACCAATAAATAAGACAAGCCCGGCATTGCTATACATTGCAAGGGAGGGAAACCTTCTACTCGATTTTCTTTGTTTATCAAATTGATACTTTCAATAGTACTGGTGATTTCCACCAGAGGCAATTTTACCAACACTAAGCCGTGTTTAGTTCCTTTGCTCGTTTCTTATAAACAGATTTGTTTCGCTACAGGTTTTCATAAAAGGGGATTTAATTGACAAATAATGACATCAGACTGATCTTTAACATTTGGTTCGAAGCTTTACATCAGCGAGAAATGTACATAAACAGTATATTACATGGTGGCATGAGTGCACAACTCAGTTGACTGCAATCGCTAGATTTCTGCAATATCGGTTGCGGCTCCCAGGACGGGCATACCGAGACAAATCTGAAAGTGTAAGATCCCCTGCCCTACATTAAATACGAATTTAATAAACTTTCACCTAGCAGTATAATGGAACCTATTAAAGGGACAGTAGCATGTTTTTTGGGGAAATAAGGTGTTGTCAGAAAAATGAAAATGAATGGTTCCAAGGGAAAGACAATGTATTTAAGCTAAAAGAATTAGTAATAAGTAAAATATATAATGTAAAGTTCAGTCTTGCGATTTCTTTTTCTTACACAAAATGAATTAAAGGTGTTCACACAAAAATGGCTGCCAGTGGTCTTTATGTGAATCTTCATAATTTGTTTTCTGACTATGAATGATTGGTTTGTGTAATGAAATTATTGACACCATCAAAATAATAGATTTAGCATAACCATACAATTATCAGTGAAAAATAAAAAATTGACAAAAAATTTGCCACTGCCCCTTTAATGGATTGTGGATGGCTTCAACCAGGGTTGCCTATTCCTAGACGAATTAGAGGAAGCTGGAGTGCGATGTATAAATTAACATGTAAAGATATTGTCATTTCCTATCCTCTGTCTCTTTGTGACTACTACATCATTTGTTTTTAAAAATTATTAAAATGTTTTTATATTAATGAAAATAAACAAAAATATCAAATATAGTGTTTTGTGTTTGTTTTCGTTTCCCAAAGCTTTTCGTTTCCCAAAATGAATTAAAGGTGTTCACACAAAAATGGCTGCCAGTGGTCTTTATGTGAATCTTCATAATTTGTTTTCTGACTATGAATGATTGGTTTGTGTAATGAAATTATTGACACCATCAAAATAATAGATTTAGCATAACCATACAATTATCAGTGAAAAATAAAAAATTGACAAAAAATTTGCCACTGCCCCTTTAATGGATTGTGGATGGCTTCAACCAGGGTTGCCTATTCCTAGACGAATTAGAGGAAGCTGGAGTGCGATGTATAAATTAACATGTAAAGATATTGTCATTTCCTATCCTCTGTCTCTTTGTGACTACTACATCATTTGTTTTTAAAAATTATTAAAATGTTTATATATTAATGAAAATAAACAAAAATATCAAATATAGTGTTTTGTGTTTGTTTTCGTTGTCCCTTTAATCCATCGATGTTCCTAGACAGGTTTTTCGTATATTTTCTATTGGACAAACATGTACTGATGTTTATTTCCAAAAGTAGTGACATGTATTTCTGTAAAACTTATAATGAAGTATAGATCATATACTATTTCATATACGATATTGGGTCGTTGTTGATTCATAGCTGGTTAGGTCAGGTGTCAACATATATACAAATTAAGAAAAACTCTATTATATATACCATTATTATCATTGTATAGTTTTAAAGTTTTAAAGAGTTTTATGAGATGTCAATCAATTTGCAAGGAAACAAAACCAAGTGTTGTTGATAACATAGAATTAAAACATATTTGAATAAGTAATTTATGTTAGCAATTATATGTCTATGTACATGCACTCTTAAGAAGGCCCAATCTCACAATTTATATACAACATACGTTATTTTTCCGAATATAAGATTCTGGCCGTCTTGAATATTCTTTATTGCCTCAGATCCTGAAGTAGATAAAACTTGGATGAAAATTCAAATTTAAATCAAATTAAAACTGTTCTTCTCCCTTCTACCTTCCCAAACATTACTGTACAAGTTATAACGTGTATGACGCTACTATACAAGTTATAACTTGTATGATTTCACTTTTTGCTAATGTTTTGGTATAACTTGTACAACAATAAATGCATTGCTTCTCGGTAGTATTTCATACTATGCTTGCATTCTATTAGACTACTGAGGGCTAATTGTTTAGCATATGCATTGGGTAAAGCTTGGAGGCTCTCACTCTGTCAATCTAGGAGGTAAGCCAATCTATTTTACTGAGTGTGATCATTTAGCTTATACGTTGCTTAAAGCCTGTTTTTGACGTCTCTTATTCTATCTTGAGAGACCATGGAGTCCACACATGAACACAGATTTACATCTATCTTGTTGAAGTTGGAAGAAGACAATACCTCAACAAATAACACATTATTTACAAGAGAGAAACTTGCAAGCCTTATTGACAAAATCAAACAACTTAAGTTGGATGGGAAGAAGTCAAGCACCGAAAGGTATTTGTTGAAGAAATATGATGCTGTTCATGTGGCTGGTTTGGATAAGCTTGTAAAGAAATCATCAGAAGAGAAAGTGTGCCATTAGAGGAAATGTTTCATATAATCAAAACTTCACATTGTGCTGTAGGCCATGGAGGTATCCATAAAACATTTAAAGAACTCAAAAACCATTTTGCAAACATAAGTAGAGAAGCAATCAAGATGTTCGTCTCACAGTGTGACCAATGTATTATGAAGAAAAAGCGTACGGTGTAAGTGCCGTCAAGCTGGAGTACTCTGCAACTCACGCTGTCATGACGCACTGCCATGCTCAAACATGTAAATCATGTTAAAATTCTGTCAAAAAGGTAAATAAATGATTCAATTTTATCGAAATCTTATTTTGACTTTCATGTTGTACAAGTTATAGCAAAACTGCAAACCAAAACTGTACAAGTTATAACATGTACAATGAAAACCATACAGGTTATAACTTGTATGATGGCATCATACAAGTTATAACTTGTACAATTGTGTTATACAAGTTATAACTTGTACAAAATCACAACTCGTACACGACATATATATATTAACTTGTATGTATATAAACTCTGTTGAGAATGCTAGGGAGTCTGACTGATTCTAGAAGCACTGTATTGAGGACGTACAGTAACACGTTGAAGTGTCAAGCCCAATAACCATTCAGCTTTACGTGCAACCGGAACTAACTCCTTTCGTAAGTTTAGCTGGAGTGTTGAAATGCTGTGAGGCTTTTCGCTCTGTTTGTGACGTCATCAACCACGTGACCGGATATCTGTAGTCGGAAGGATAACCTGATTTCAGATTTGAAGAATTTCGATATATTTGCGCAATACCAATGCACTGAGTCTCCAACAAGCCTATATGCATCGTGAAAAATATGACACTTCTCATGATATACTAGCGAACTGTTTGTTTTCATATGAAATATAAGAGAGAATATGTTCGATAACGATGTTGCCGACATAATGTACCTTAATTACGACATAATTTGTTGGCGCGTCTTGGCTGTATGACTTTTTTAAAGGAAAAGAGTGTTGGATTTCTCTCTGCTTTCTCGCCTAGTAATGAAGATTCCAAATCGACGGTTTTTAAAGGCGTGTTTATCTAGTTTCAATTTTTTACCTAAAATTAAGATGAAATGGGGAAATTATGTAACTTCGTTTCTGTCATTTCAATCTACAGTGGATTTAATTATCTATTTGACAATAGTATATATGTTTCATTTGGTATACCTAGATATATTTTGTCAATTTCCTGCGATACTTTAAAGTAGGTAAGCATTGCTTACTGCAAACTATAACATACACCCATGAGGGTCTTTCTGCACTGTAGGTGTTATACCAATGAAAGATTCCATTATATAATTTAGATTAATTCAGTTACATGAAATAGTTAAAAAAGTAAACATGTATTGCTAAGTTTTACCTATACCTATGAACCATCTGATATTCTGATATTCTGTTGAAGTAGACAACTGAAACATGTTTTGCATTACGAGGTTATGTCCATGTATTATGTGTTATGATACTTTGATTATAATACATAAGTACTCATGTATTTTTCATGATGATTTTAGTATCCCATATAATAGGTCAGTTTGGCCCCACACTTTTACCAGTTTGTGACACTTTAATAAAATAATTTTCTTCCTACTCTTCTTAGTCGTCTTCTTCACTTACAAGGGTTTCGTCTTGATAATTTCCTTCTCCTTAATCTTCTTCTTCATCTTCTTCGTCTACATGCGTCTTTACTTTCAAGGGTTTTTTCTTCTTCATCGTCGTCTTCAATTACAATGGTTTGTTCTTATCATTATTCTACTTCGTCTTCTTCTGCGTTGTCGTCTTCACTTTCAATGGTTTCTTCTACTTCTCCTTCACTTTCAAGGGTGACTTTTTCTTCTTCTTCGTCTTCAATGGTGTCTTCTTCTGAATTATATGATTATAGTGTACATAACACACTGTTTAAACGTATACTTTCAAACAAAGCTTACATATCTCCTAGAGCATGTTAGGTTGCAGTGACATTTAATGAAACTTAATTCAAGTTTCATTATCAAGCTTAAAAACATGTCGTCTACAGCTCACCAGAGGAAGCAGGAAGGACGGGGCGGGACAGACAAGTTTGCAAGGAGGATATGATTCTGTAGCAACTATACAATACACTGAACTAGGGACTATACTTTCTACGAGACATGGGGCACGCTGAAATTGTTTGATGTGGAGACCGATGGAAATCTGAGGAATTAATGATTTAAAGGATCGTTCTGTTCTGCCTTGAACTTTTGATGTGACAGAGGATCAACATTGAACACTACAGGGATCTCACACATGGGAATACGCGGAATGGTGTCGATAGGAGGTTGATAGGAGGAATTGATTGTTTAGAGGTCATTCTGTCGTGAACGTAGATATTTAGAGGGTACCCGTTTTCCATGCAATTTTAAGGTTTTCAAACGTGTTTGTTGACGTTTTTAAAAGTGAAAACTGACTTCTTCTCTTAGAGAAACTATCAACGTGCTAAAATGTTGGCGAAGGATCGTCTGCATGTTGTTGCCCTGATAATTACATCATTGGCGGTGATGTCGCACTATATTGGTGTTCTGTTGCCCTGTTGGTGGATGTTGAAGCAGTATAAACGCGTCATCACTGTATTCAGCCTGTTTGGTGACATCCGGTGTAGTGATACAGTGTGTTACCCAGAAGACCTCTCTATGGTTCCTGTGCCGGAAGGAAAAGATCCCCCGCAAGGCCTGACGGGAGAAAATGCAGGTAGAGTATATAAAAGGGAATGCAGTAGAGAGAGGGGGAGGGAAATGGAGAGAGATAGAGAGAAGGACAGACAGACAGACAGACACACAGACAGACAGACAGACAGACAGACAGGCAGACAGGCAGGCAGGCAGGCAGGCAGGCAGACATACAGACAGCCAGACAGGCAGGCAGGCAGTCAGGCAGGCAGACAGACAGACAGAGACAGAGACACTGAAAGAGACAAAGGGAGGCGTAGAGACAGGGTGATCACGGGCCAGCAACAGAGGGACATGTAAATAATTTAAATGCATACATAACTAAATACATAAATACAGAAAAACAGACATACATATATACAGACATAAATACAGAAATACACAGGTACAAAGAGAGCAAGAGAAAGAGACGGAGCGAGGAGGTTAGACAGGGGAAAACAGATACAGAAAAACAGGGAGAGAGAGACAGAATTACATAGGGTGAAAGAGACAGGCAGACAGAGACAGATAAAAGAGCAGAGGAAACTACTAAGCTAAGGCACAGACATAATCAATCAGCACGAACATAAACATTTCCCAATCAAATCAATTAATTCTAAAACCTGTTTCTAAATCGAAGAAAATTGAATCAAAAGGAAAGTCTTGAATTGATTAGTTCGATATTTATTTTCTGGAGTTTGTATTTGCATTTTCAAAATTCGGTGGTTATGAATTTCGAAATATTCAAATCTAAACTTTATAGATATTTTATGGGCGCTTTATCAGCTAAATAGCTTTTGTATATATGAAAACGTATGTATGAATATAATCATTATATACATCGCTGTATTTTTAGCTCAATATATTTGAGCTACAAGCAAAACACATGGCATAGATATTATAAAAAGGAATAGTGTTAAGTTTATCATTCACAGGTCAATGATTCTGAAAAAGATTTGTGGACTAAGTCTTTTGCAATCCATTTCCAAATTATTCATCTATGATAAATCCAACTTTATCTAAGCCTGGTCTTTTAAAAAACAACAAGAGGTTCAAGGAAATTGATTTGAAGACAATGTAGAAGAACTCACTCAACATTTTGTTTCAGACTGGTTGCTGACAGGCCTTGCCTTGCTCGTCTTTGTATGAAATATACTCCATTTCACTTTAACTTACAATCAAGATGAATCTGTTTCAGACTGGTTACTGGCAGGCCTTGCGCTGCTCGTCTTTGTATGAAACATACTCCATTTCACTTAAAGTAACAATCAAGATGACTCTGTTTCAGAATGGTTGCTGGTAGGCCGTGCGCTGCTTGTGTTTGTATGAAAGATACTCCATGTTACTTTAGTAACAATCAGGGTGTCTCTGTGTTTTAGACTTGTTGCTGACAGGTCGTGCGCTGCTTGTGTTTGTATGAAAGATACTCCATGTCACTTTAAGTAACAATCAACATGACTCTGTTTCAGACTGGTTGCTGGCAGGTCGCGCACTGCTCGTGTTCGGGTCAGTTTCTATCCTGGCTACTGTTGTCATACAGATGATCTTCATCAACCTCCGCAACTTCAGGGTTCTTCAGGTCATCGCCAACAGCTTCCTCATCTTCACAGGTGCGTGTTAAGTTATTCATTAGAGACAGGGGTTCTTTAAAACTTTGGAGACATTCAGCCCATAATAACGGCAGTTTTGAGTTCTCGACATACAATCTCATCAATGTAATCTGATCAAGTCTCAGTGGCTGTATGCGCTTATGACGTGCGATGAGATGGCATCTGGTCTTCTCGTCATTGTCGCCTTCTTTAACAGCACTGAGTGCTAGAAAAGTTGAATGCTTTATTACACTATTCTTAGTCAAAAGGAATGATAAAACATGTGATTGCTTACCTTTATATATTGGACAAAACAAGCAAGAGATATAACTTAATTTTTGTGAATAATATTTCATCAAGTGTTTAAATCAGAAAAAATATCTATATTCATAATTCAAAAGATTAGAATATCCCTAGTTATCATTGTCAACCCAAACCGATAAAGATGAAATCTTTTGTGAATTTCCGCAAAGGCAAGGTATCCGGCTATTTAAACCTATTTTCATCGTTTTACAAAGGAATATAAGTCCTTTAAAGGTTAATTCTTAGTAAATTCAGAATATGAACTGTAGATGACACTATATAGCTAAATCAAACCATTTTTTTGAAAAAGTAAAATGTGTAGTATAATAAATTTTGTTTAACCAGATACCACTGTGTCACTGCTTGTTTCTTTTTCAGCCGTTGTAGACTTCATCGCTGGTTTTGTCTTCGTCGGCAAGTTCGCCACGTTATCCAGAGTCTACTCAGAGTCCCGACCTGTCGGCGCCTTGACCTACACCTCGGCACCCGTAGCATTAATACTCTTCGCATCTCTACTAAGTGTGGTGGCTGCCGTCTTGACGACCCTCGCTTTCAAGCCTCCAGTCAAGGATCCGCGATTTCAGTAGCTGAAATAATGTAAAGTGTAAGCTTACAATTGGGACTCAAGTGAAAATGTAGACCAAGAGGGATCAGTCGGATTTCTTGGATTTTCTTCTCTCTGTAAAGGCTATAATTTTGCTTCTGAGCTTACGGTCAAGCAGCCACAATTGCAGTAGCTGAATAATGTAAATGTCAGCTGTTAATTGGGAAACAAATGACAATTTAGGCGAAGACCGACCGGTCGGGTTAGCTTCTCTCTGTAAAGGCTACTTTCGCTTCTAAGGTCTACGGACAAGGACCCGCGATTTCAGTTGCTAAAATAATGTCAAGGGTAAGCATTTAATTGGGAAACAATTGACAATTTAGACCAAGAGGGACAACTCGGATTTCTTCTCTCTGTAAAGGCTACTTTCGCTTCTAAGGTCTACGACCAAGCAGCCACGATTTCAGCAGCTGAAATAATGTAAATGTCAGCTTTTAGTTGGGAAACAAATGACAATTTAGACCAAGAGAGATCACTCGGATTTCTTCTCTCTGTAAAGGCTACTTTCGCGATTGCAGTAGTTAAACTTATGTAAAATGAAATCTTATAATTGGGAATCAAATGAAAATGTATACCAAGAGGGATCAGTCGGATCACTTCTCTCTATATTGGCTACTTTCGCTTCTAAGGGCTCCAGTCAAGGACCCGCGATTTCAGAAGTTAAAATAATGTATAGTGTAAGCTGTTAATTGGGAATACAATGGCAATTTAGACGAAAAGGAACCAGTCGGATTTTTCTCTCTGTGGCTCTTTTTGACAATACCTCTTACACAGAGGACACATCGCATCTCATCTTCCCGTATTGGGACTGTATCTTCTTCTGAGACTCCGTAACGATTATCCATATTTCCTGGAGTAAGCATATTATAACTACCAAGTGATTGATACATAAACACATCGCCGTTGAGAAACATATTTTGCTTCAGCTTTAAGTGATAAATAAATACTTTATATAACAACAGTTCTCTGTTATATTTTAAAAGGGTTTACCTTTTGAACTCATCAGTGCGTTCTCATTTGTTCCCGTAAATGGAAGATGTTGACAGTTAATTGCTTTGTATTTTGTTTTGAAATATATATATCGAAGTTGTTAGGTGATCTTTACGTGCACGTGGGGCAACATTCTTTCTATTTTCTATCAAATGAGAGGATAATATTCTATTGAAATTGTTTAGTGAATGTTATACAGTCTTGATAATTAGTCATAATTAGGTTCACATTTTACAAGGACAGTTATTATTCGATTATTAATTAAAAAAATTAAAAGGGATAATAATTATTTTGAAATGAACCCTAAACAATCAAAGAAAGAAATATTACATTTAACAAAGGTAATATCTACGCAACCTACAGTTCTATAAAATTAGGAACTGTGTAGATGGATTGTGAAGCAGATTCTTTGTGACCAAGTCCTCCGTTCCAATGTATCCTCACCTTTACCAAGGTCGTTTTCCTATGAGAGCTAACATTTTCGTTACCTTTCCATGTTTTGTGAATGTACAAGTCACATTTCTTAGCTTTAAACGTACTCTCTATTTAAACTCATGGTAACTAATAACCAACTGGTGTAGTGGTTTAGTATGCTGGTCCCTCTCACGAGAGACCTGGGTTCAAATGCCGGTGGAGACGCCTAGATGTTGATACCTTGGTCTCATTTCATGTTGTGTCCCTGAGTAAGACACTTCATCCACATTACACTCAGTCTACCCAGTTGTTAAATTGGTACCTGAAAACAGGTCGCGATAAGCGCGAAGTAGCAGCTGTGAAAAAACAGATGCGTACCTAAAGTTTGATCACCTCCCTGTGTATTCTATTGCAAATATCATGTAATTTGGAATGTCTTTGTGACATCCTAGCATTGCAAAAACAAAGCGGGTGATGTTGAAGTTCCACTACATTAGTTAAGATTCAGTTTGCGTTAATATATTCGTTTGTGCCATGAACAAACTTAAGGTGCGCAGCTTTACACTCCTTAAAGGGGATCAACAACCTTGCTCGTGCACCTCATTGACCATCGTTAACAAGAGCATCCAGACGGGTCACATGACACAAACTTGGTACCGGCTGTCAGCTGTAAGCGGTTCGCAACCAAACGATTTCGTCCCTACCGAGTATTTTTTCTCTTTTAGCCCTGCTAATAAAACACTGGAAGTTAAAAATTCGGGTTGCAGACCCCCTTTAATGGTTATGATGTAGCTAGCTCTTTGAACATTGGGACGCGGAAAAGGTGCCATATAAGTATCCACATTATTTTCAGGCCTCATACGATTAAGATACAAAATAATCATACAGACAGCAGAGGATGACATATCTCGTTTGTAAGACTAATATGAACAGTCACCCTATGGTTGAACTTGACATTTACCTAATTAAACATGGAGCAAGTCTATCCTGTTATAATTTCGGGCATTTGATTCGTTTATAGGGCAAGTATGACTGATTTTGGAAATTTACATTTCTTCAAAAAATTTGGAAATTTTATTATCTTTAGAGGGTATAACCTTCCAAAACTTAACTCGATTATATGTAGTCGAAGAAAAAAATAACTAAAATCAATATATATTTGCCTATAAATAAACTGCCAGACAAAAGAAAAAGAACACTTATTTTTGAATCACTAAACTGCTTGGTTCAATTTTAGTCTGAATACCTTTCAATCAGTTATTATGATTGGGAAATGGATTCGCGTTGCTGCTAAACCGAACATGTCAGTTTGTTTTAAAACTTTCACTTTATATTTTAAAAACATATTTTGTAACAGTTGTTTTCATATTCTCAAGCATCTTCCTCTCAAAGCTGAAAAAGTCAAAGTTTCCTAACTTACTAATTTAATCTTTGCTGCGGAAACTGGACTATTCTGTACTTTTAACTGTACTATTCTGCTCTCTAGCTTACTGTAAGGGAAAGGCATAGTCCAATCAGAAAGCCATTTACAAAAGGACATCGAACTGAAAAAAAGATGGCGGCTTTTCTGTCAAATACGTCGACGAAGCTTTGAAAAAGAAACTATCGACGGAGATGGCGCTGTTAGCAAATCAGAGAAGTCGGAGTCGACAGCAAGGGTTATATGAGCCAGGTCCGCGACTGGCGATTTAATCTTTTCGTAGGAAGATGATTCTTATGATGTTCACGTAAAAAACCTACTACTGTCCCTTTAACACTCATTTTCTAAACCGTTTAAGCCGATGAATGAACCCGTAACCGACTGTATTTCTTAAACCTTCATTCTTCATTTGTATTTAAACATAGTAGACAGGGTTACACATTAGAAGATTATCTTAAGTTAATTAGCAAATTTAGTAGTTCGGTGTTTTAATGTATGTTAAGGAGGCTCTCGCTCATACAAACTGTAGTAACTTGTTATTTGTTAATCATATTTCAATTGTGGGCCTATGGCCTAAAACGGAATAAGATGAATTGAATTGAAAAACATTTATAGTACATAAATTGAAAAAAATGTATTTCTGACATATCATTAATACAAGTCATCGATTCCTTCTCATCTGTTCTCAAAAACAGATAATATAATAAATGATGAACAAATTTCATACTCTTACTGAAATAAATTGCGTGGGAGAAGAGAGCCTTGTAAGGTTTAAAACAAGTTCGTGTCAGCATTGATAGACTTAGGCTTAGAAGAGTCAAAATTTATTCCATGCAAGATATGCGATTGATCTTTAATGCATAAAGAAATTTTTATGTCTCCTACATATCAAAGATATAGCTTTATAGAATATTTCGTAGGTGAAAAACAAAAGACTTGTCTTTCCTTGAACAACATATAGTAAATCAGGTCAATATATAAACACATAGGCATTGTTCTCTGTTGTAAGGGTATTGTCTTTTGTCAAAAAATATCATGTTGGTTTATAAAGAGTTTTATTATATTGTCATTATTTTTTACAGGAAGCGTCACCAAATTGAAGCTTAAATGTTTTCATATGACACTTAAAGACAAAATGACATTGTATTCAGTTCAAACATAATGCATACGGTACGCTTATTACCTTAGATGCCCGCCTATAGTGTTGAAAAACGTCGTTCATACACGTCTATAAAGACACATGTTATAAGAATCACAAAATTAGTTTTTCAAATTTTGCCGTTACACATGTTGACATATTATTCTTATTACATGGACAACAGTTGATATGGTTTAGAATTATATTACAAATATAACAAACTTTGAGATTTTATTTCTGTCTTTACCCTTCCTTCTTTGAGGAAAGGTGTGGATTATCGTAAACAAACTTCTTCGTCATTCAACTTCGTCACTCAATAATCCTCGTTATGTAAACTGCTGTTTTAACCTCAAAACATGATTTATTTACAAACAAACAAATAATAAGATTTAAAAGGGCTATTGTTTCTATATTTTATATATGTATTCCTGTAAACTTAATAGATAGACTAAGAGATTAAAACTACAGGAAATTAAACCAAATTAGAACTATTGAACATAAAATAGTCATTATCTTAAGCAGTATTAATACATACGATGAATAATAAATCGACATCATCATTTAACATACAATTATAATTTCTACATGAACAAACGTGGTTATAGATATAGTATGTTAAAAGAAAGTTATATTACAATTTTGAGAGTTGTTGATGTACACTGTTAATGAAAGCTATCAGTGAAATGCTATGTAAATGCCGTAAATGTTTGTCGTTATAACAGAGATGTAAGAATTATTCATTTCATGAATTGTAAAATATAAAACCGCGTGCTTGTTTAAGCTATGTATTATTATATATATATGTACAGATATTTTCTAGGAATAAGGTTTAAGAAATGGTTGTGTGCCCTTTGTATGTCACATATGACATATTTTTGGAAATACAAAGAAATATACATGAATTCACAAAGACGATAAGGCCGTAAAATAAATGTGTCCTCTTTACATTTCAGCAAAAGAATACAAGTATAAAGAGATCTTTGCAAATGCAATGAAATTTACATGAACGCACTAACAAACAATTTAAAATCCGTAAAGATAGCTTCAGCAAAAACAAATTAACAAAACAAACATGTACATGAACTTAGCGATACCTGTATATTTATAAGTTGACCTGACCTTCAGTTAACTTATTAAAGTTGATTTATCACACCTAGAAATATTTGTAATGATGATAACATTAATTTTGCATGTAAATCTAATGATATAGATCAAAGCGAACCGCTCATCAACATGAAGGATCCATGTACAGGTGACTCGCCGACCTGCGAACAACCTCAGGTAAACCGGATTGTCGTTGTAAATCAACTAGAGAGCCTTTCTTAGATCTGGATTACAGCTTTTCCAGGTTGAAGGATTAGAGTTATCTCCCCTTACAGCGCCATCTAGTGGCCGTATATCATTTGGTGTTTGAAGACTTCGGTAAAGTGATTGGCAGAATGGTATATTTCAATATTTGATTTGTAAACACGATCAAAGGGAAGGAGTTTACTTTGTAGGCAAGCCACTTGATAAATTACTAAGAATGTTTAATCTTAATCCGAATAAATTATGACCCATTCAGATGAATTATCGCTGTGGTGTGAGCAGGCTAAAACATGAAGTTTTGGAATTTCAACTTCGTGATTTAAAAATAACCAAGGATCATGATTATTACGTTGGTGATCAAAACGCTTTAGTATACGTACAATGTATACTATGTATAATGTACGTACTAATGTCAAATGTTTAGGGGTTCATAGATTCAATACTACTAACTATAGAAACTATCTTGTAAACATTTGACTACATTTACATACGTCAAATGAGTAATATCAATTATATAATATCATCTATAACATAAATTGTCTCTATGATATGAAAGTATCGTTAAATTTACTATTTTGAAATCTGACTAACTTCACAAGAAATATAAGCATCAATATATAATACATGAATCTGTATTAATTATTTCGGATATTTGATGGACTAAATAGTAGTTTAGAATGTTGCGATATAAGGAGATATTTGTAGTTAATTATGAACCGAACACGACATATTTTCCATTAATTCCATTTCCTTACATGGCACTGGCAGCACAATGGGTATCATCGAAGCATATGACAAGACAATATACTTAACCATTCCTAGGTCACCTGGTAGTCAGTAGTAATATAAAGTGATCCTACTTAAACATATGGATACGACAGCGCATTCTTACCCCTTTTCACGGTCACCTGAAGTTGAAGTGATAATACCAGACGATCTTACATACATAATTATTAGGTCACGACAGCGCATCTTTACCATTTGTACGATCAGTAATCACTGTGTATAACCGTACACCGGAACTAGCGAGGTGTACGGCGGAGAAATGTTGCTAGCGAGGAGCCGAAATCGAAAGTTAGGTAATATTTTACTTCATAACTTTCAAATAATCAACATCATGTGGTAATTTTAGCACACATACTTAGTAAAATGTATGTGCTTGTCATATGTAACAATGACAGTTGCGAGTAATGCTGTTGTTAGTAACATATTTGCTATCTCTGACTATGAACAGGATATGACATTAAATAGTTATGTCTCGGAAAGCTATTGACATGATAATAACATAGAAAAAGTTGATGAAACGGCGATGATTTTTAAGTGATCCCGTTTGCGATCACGCTCCTCGCTAGCAACATTTCTCCACCGTACACCTCGCTATTTCCGGTGTACGGTTATACACAGTGGTAATATTTATTGGCATAGTTATCAATTTGTATCGGGAAATGCAAGGACAGTATATATGTAACTCCGTTTAAACGACACATATACTGCAATGTGTTATTACATACATGTCTGCATACGACAGCGCAGTCTAACCATTTTCATTATCACTTTACTTGACAGCGATATTTGAGAAACTTGAGAGAACAGAACAAATCCAATTTCCAATTTCCCAATCACCTTACTTGATATTAGCAATACTAATAAAATACTCATCCAAAATAGTTAACAGAACAGGACATAACATAATAAATATTATCCATATCACTTTAGTTGATTATACTGACATAGTACCTGTGACAGAAGAATACATTATTTATAAAAAGCCTTTTGATTGACATGGGTCATATAAATGGTAATACACTTTGAACTTCGACTAAAATTATTTAAAACTGGGTTTTTTTCCAGACAACAATGTATCTTCTTTGTAAAAGCGATTTTTTTCCCCTTTCACATTGAATAAGTAAATTCTTAGCCGACGTAGATAATTAGCCCATCCTAAATTATTTTACCCAGTCTTTAGGTAACTGCGTTTCATAATCATTGTATTTTCATATTCATTTTCCCAATCAAATGCATAACATTGTTAAATGTGAATGTGTCTGAGATACAGTTTATTTCTGTTCTTCTTCTTCTTTCTTCATATTTTTTTCTTAGTCTTCTTCTTCTTAACAAGACACGACTTGACAGATTACTTACCAATTCCTTTCTCGACAATGGCAATGTAACGCAGAAAATGATAATATGAAAGGACCGATCAGTGATACTATTTCCTTCCAATATCTAATGTATCTTCTGAGTACCAAATATTGCCTTACGAAGACGATAAATGTTTTTTAATGTATGTCTATTAATTGTTTGGTATGTATCCCTTATGCTTGTGAGAAATTCTAGAAAATGATGATACAAAATAACACAGTCTTTATGGTTGTAATGTTTTGGCTATAAACATGTGAACATGTGACATTGTATATAATATATGAAAATCCTGAATATATTTGATGAGACAGTAATAAACAAATTTTATTTCCATTTATACTTCTTTATTCTTACAAAGTCAATACCTAACGGTAAAGTTCGTTTTACCATGTTTATTCGTGAACATAATTTTATGATATTTTAATAATTTTCCTGAATGCATTTAACGAGAGAGTAATAAACAAATTCTATTTCCCTCTGTAATTCTTTTCTATTACAAAGTCGATACCTTTCGGTGAGGTTCGCTATACAATATTTATGCTTGAACATGATTCTATGATCTTTAATAACTGTGTGATTAAGAAATTATATATCAATACGGATTGGCAGTGTTTGAAATAAGCGTAGGCCCGACACCGACAGTTATTCATAAAGGCCCACATTTTTCAATATCTTCAGGTCCTTACAGGCTAACAGTATTTTTATAGTATACTGTTCCTTTCTAACAATATCCAAGACATACTTCCCTGCCAAACCCTGCCAAACAGTGTTGTGTATTTATAACATACTGATACCAAGAATATTATTATTCTAGAATAAGTCAATTCAGTACTGAAAATGAATGCCGACAGTTTCGGGGTTGGGCCCTAAGTTTTGCCTATTTGCGGGTCCTTATTGACAAGCAGTTTTGGGTGCTTATTTCAAACACTGCGGTTTGGTTTTTAAAAAATCTTAACACATTTATCAACAATAAAAATTTGTATCACATAGAAGACTCTAACCATGACGTCGTCATGACTTCTTTTAAATAATCTTATATTTCCAGTTTTACTTTGATAAAATAAAACATCTGTAAGTGATTTATCAGAATTAAAATGTCAACGTTTATTCTCGTTCAATTAGTTAATGACAATTTGAGTATGATTTTCTTTGTTTTGAAAGGTTGACATGATATCATTACTCAATTTAACCACAATCACCACATTGTAACCGTAAATGTCATTAAACAATAACGATCAAACAATATAGTTTTATTTGTTTGAAACGAAACACATTCTTATTACTAAAATCGATAGAGCATCATCATTAATAAGACGATGAGCATTTGTGACAATAAAACATGCGCCGATTAAATATTATAACAATTCGTTATGTTAATCATACATATAAAATATAAAATATGATATGATATGATATGATATTTATATATGAAAATAATGTAAATTCTCTTGATTATTATTATATCCTTTCTAAAATGATTTAACTATAGAAAATAAGCACGAAAATATCAGCTCATATAAAAGATTACATACATATGCTATCAATATGGTTTATTGTATTTTTCAAATATATACATACAAACCACGTGTGTATTACCATAGCAATCTATGTTTTTTTCAAAGTCATCTCAGTAATTTGCACTGCATTGCACCAATATACTTCAATCATATAAGTACAAAACTCTGAGATTTTTAAAAAGAACTTTCTAATAGTACTTTTAGCTTAAGCGGATTAACAGAGGCATGATCTCATAGCTAGAGAATGAATCATCTTAAAATTCTTTTGATCATTTTTTACTTATACACTCAAGAAGAGTTAAAGTATTTGCACAGTTATTTGTTTCGAATATATATTGATATCAACCGTGAGAATTCAAAGGTTGCGTAGAAAAATCGCTTGTTAATAATCATAATGAAGCGATAGAATAAACAGTTACAATATCCATTACAAGATGCATGAATAATATATTTCCTGTTGTATTTCTACTATATTATGAATATTTCTACAGTTACAACATTATTACGTTGAAACGTCATAGGAACATAGTATAGAACTGAATTATTTAAAACTTTCTTAACAGCAACAAATGTACATAATTGTAAAATCCTGTAAAACGAACGTATCATGTACCTTGCAGAGAGCAAAACAAAAGTTGCAACAAACCGATATTTTAAGGGATATTTCAGCAAACAATTATTTAAACATTTCTCAAACAAATGTACATAAAATGTAAACCAGAAAATCCTCTAAAACGAACTTAACATGTACCTTGTAGTGAACAAAACAAAACTTTCAACAAGCCGATATTTAAAGGGATATTTCAGCAAACAAGAGAATTAGGCAGTGTATAATGAGCTTAGGGACCTGTTAGTTTGTTAGAGTCTATATAAGCGGCAGATGATAACTCGGCTGGTAGCACGGAACTTCCGTTGTAAGACTCTACAGTTGTCTCTCCGCCTTATCCACACGTCGCACAACCACATCAGCTGTGAACAAGTGAACTCGTCACGCCTCCCGCCGCTCGCAGATTAAATCTGTTCATGACGCACTAACACCAATCACGCTGATGCGCTCAACTCCGAGCTGCCCTTTCGGGCCACCATTTGTCACTCGGCTTAACATCCAGTCGGGCTTTTCATCGGCGGAGGTGCAGATCATACGTCTTGTTAATATACCTACACCAATTAATAATCGTCGACAGGACTTTATGTAATAACAAATGGGCGACCCGGTGAATGGTTTCCTGTAGTAGGTCAGCCTGACTTCACTCGGGATAAATTCCACCTTGGTTCTGGGTGCCTGTCTTCTGATCCCGGATACAGTGAACAGACAGTGAGGAACAGTGGACAGACAGTGAGGAACAGTGCACAGGCAGTGAGAGAAAGTGGACAGAGGATACGTGAAGACATTCGGTACAGTGAAGAGACTCGGGATAAATTCCACGTTGGTTCGGTGTGCCAAGCTTCTGATCCACGATACAGTGAGGAACAGTGAGACACGGGAAGATATTGACAGGTTGTCGACATAAACAGTGGGTGAAGACACTGAGATACAGTGGTACAGGCAGTTGAAAGACAGAGGAGAGACAGTGGGAAATATTAGAGATACAGTAGATAGACACTGAAATACAGTGGACAGACAGTGAGAGACAGTTAAAAACATTAGAGAGGCATTGAAACACAGTGAATTGACTCTGAGAGCCAGTGGACAGATACTGAGTAACAGAAGACAGACTCTGAGAGACAGTGGACAGATACTGAGTAACAGTGGACAGACAGTGAGAGACGGCGGACAGACACTCAGAGACAGTGAACAGATACTAAGTAACAGTGGACAGACAGTGAGAGACAGTGGGCAGATACTGAGTAACAGTGGACAGACAGTGAGAGACGACGATGCTGACGGTAGACCTTGTGGCGATGTTCCTGGCGTCCACCTCGATTGCCTTCCAGCTGGCAGGTCTGTTGAGCCCGGGGTGGTGGCTAGTAGAGGCAGCACCCCCCTCCAACATGACGGTCAAGTATGGAATCTGGGTGACCATCTCCTGCAGTGGTGGGGAATGTACTGAGAAGATTACGGATGCTACTGGAAGTTTTGGTAAGACCCTCTTATGAATGCCTTAGACTCAACATACTGTCGTGTGAGTTTCATGAATTGTAAATTTTCTTACTTTTAGCACTTTAATCAGGTACCAATTAATAGAAAAGATCAGAGTAAAAGTAGCTACTAATATTCTTCAATTGATATCAATTGAATAATTTATCCGCGTCACTTCTGAATTAAGTAATACAGACTTCAATGCCGTAGGTTAATTTCGACTGAACACTTTTTCAGAACAAAGAGAGTTACAACTCTTTGTCAAGGGTTCCATTTTACAATCAAAATTGTCTCATGTTATTGTGGGGTTTAAGTAGCGATGAGAACATTTACCGTTTTCACAATGCTATGCCAGATAACATTTATATCTAAATGATTGTTCTGTGCCATTTTCTTGATATCTGCTTTGCCGATTCTGAGATCTTGGTATGTATTTAAGTGTTCATTTTAACGTGGGATACAAAAACACACAGGAAAAAGTTTCCAATGAAATATCTATCGTTCTTACTAATCGAAAAATAGATAAATTTTCTATCTGTTCCAATCTCAATAAATTAAGATCTATATTGCTCCACTAAGCTACGCAGATTATAGATTAACGTAATGGAGCAATGAAGATCTTAATTTATTGAGATTGCTATCTGTTCTGACATCATTTCTAACATATGTCTGGACACGCTAACAGACAATTAGGAGCTCTTTTAGGGTAGAATATGTAAGCAAGTAGTAATAGTCGAGCGTTAGTTTTTAATATACAAACTAGGTCCTGTTGATTTTGTATAGTAATCAAGTTTTGTTGTTGTTCCCATTTACAAATTAAAGTAGGATAAGACCAGTTTTATTTCAATATTGAACAGTTTTTGAGATTTGAGGAGGGGGTACTGTTAACGACTGAAAGCCAAAATGTTTTAATATGAATTAAGTCATGAATAACCTTTTTACGATTAATAATGTATGTTAGCCAGTGACATTAATGGTGTGTCTATACCATCTTCTGTAATATTGATTACGTATTCATCATAAATTCAATTCGTGTTCCCCATAAGCTTGATGCTGGTTCGTTCATACGGTGGAACTAAGAATGATTGAGGATAACAGTTTACTCAATAGTTATGGAAGGGGATGTGTGCCAAAAATGAATTCATGTACACTCGTAACTCGCAAGATGTAACATGTCGTTCTCAACCATGCAATTCTCGAAAAGACAAGTCCAAGCGTGCAAAACTAACATTTCAATCCTGTAAAACTCAACTTGCTGTTCTCAACTTTACAAAGCTGAAATGTAATTCAAGAAATATCAAAAGACAAAACCCGATTTTCTATTTTGAATAAGAGTAATATTCACAATAAGCAATGCTGTAAGTTACGTTTCACATATGGAAAATGGAAAATGGAAAATAAAGAGTTGTAAAATCAGCTTTTTAAAACAGACTTTTGCATTTCGAGTTTTACACGATTGCAATGTACATGATTTCGCATTGACGGGGGATGTGTGCCAAAAATGATATGCTATGCTTGATTCGTTTAAGCAAACATTTGACCGGCGCGCGCTGATTCTGCAACAGACACGAGAAAGGAACAAGTTTACTTTATGTAAGCGGCTGACCTGGCCAACCGAAACAAATACCCAAATGACAGAATAACTGAACATTGTACGTTTTAAGCATAATCGGGAGTATAATATATAGCGTTCATTCTTTCCGTTCATCTTCTGTCTGGCCGTCACAAAATTTGTCCGTAGCATATCTCAAAAACTATACCTGCTAGCTTCACCAAATTTCAAACACTTATCAACCATGATACCTAGATGCGCCTTAACGAGGTTAGAATAAAAAATTATTTTTTTTGCAGTTTCCATGGATATATGACTAAAAAAGTTATTCGATGATAAATTTCTTTGAAATATACATCTCAGCTTCACCAAATTTTCTACACATGTCAATCATGATTTTGGATATGCCCTTTGAAAGTTAAACGATATGTGAATTTTCTTTTCTGTGTTTTTTTAAACATGACTAACAAAGTGACTCAGCACATCTCGTAGAATTTTTATGATCACTACCTAAAATTTGAAACAAAGATCAACCACTATTCCTAGATGTATCCTTTTAATGGTAAAATCTATTAATGAAGATAGTTTTGTCGTTTCAGTTCAAAGGAGACTTACACAATGACTTACCTTTAAAACTGTATACTAAACTATCATACAACATTAAACAATGTTTATCAATTCTACTGTAAGAAATTCTTTGAACAAAGTTGGAAGCGGGGATATGTGAAGGATATGTGAACTCTGCTCGGTTCCCCTCTTGTTGATTAAAGTAATCCAAAAATATGTATATTTTTGTGAGGGTAATATTTGTATGCCACTATTTTGGCATTCTCTCCCCACAGAGGCAGATCAAGTCATGAAATATCAATACAGCCTCTGTTCTATTATTATTATTTGTGCAATCAGCGAATTATTTTGTGCCGGGGGAAACTGCCAGAACGCACGGATTTCGGCTAGTTAGAACAGAGGTTGTATCAACATTTCATGACTTCATTATGTGGGGAGAGAGTGCTACACTGGTACTTTAATATATCAAGTTGAATATCAAATGAATAAAAAATGAGATTTTGATGATGACTGGCTCTTGCTTTTATATTTGAAAGTGAGAAGCACAACCACGTAATTTGTAAACTTTACCAAACAGGTTAAGTACATTTAAGTGAATGTAACTTAAAACTGAATAAACTTTCACTAAACTAAATCCTAAATCTATTTTGGTATATAATATCGCAATGAAGAAAATGTATGCATTTTTGGATATTTTCACTCTTACTTAAAGTGGTTTACAAAATAAATATATGTCAAAATCGGTGAGGTAGGAAGAGTATTGTATTCATTGCTATTCGTATGGCATTAAAGTTCAAAGGTATTTTACATATATACCCAACTATACATAGTTATCGCTTCAATTTCGAATAATCACTTAAATGTATCGTTGATAAGAATATTCAATGCAGTCTTACATTTACTGTCATTTAAGTTGAATATTTTTGTTTAATTTTTGATGTCCATTTTATATAAAATTCAACAATGGTCAAGCTAGCAATATCTGGAATGAAGATATGCTTTAAATGTAAATTGGCCAGTTATTCTGTCATTCAGGTATTTGTTTCGGTTAGCCAGGTCAACCGCTTACATAAAGTAAACTTGTTCCTTTCTCGTTGCTGTTGCAGAATCAGTGCGCGCCGGTCAAATGTTTGCTTTAACGAATCAAGCATAGCATATCATTTATGGCACACATCCCCCGTCAATGCGAAATCATGTACATTGCAATCGTGTAAAACTCGAAATGCAAAAGTCTGTTTTAAAAAGCTGATTTTACAACTCTTTATTTTCCATTTTCCAATTGTGAAACGTAACTTATAGCATTGCTTATTGTGAATATTACTCTTATTCAAAATAGAAAATCGTGTTTTGTCTTTTGACATTTCTTGAATTTCAACTTTGTAAAGTTGAGAACAGCAAGTTGAGTTTTACAGGATTGAAATGTTAGTTTTGCACGCTTGGACTTGTCTTTTCGAGAATTGCATGGTTGAGAACGACAAGTTACATCTTGCGAGTTACGAGTGTACATGAATTCATTTTTGGCACACATCCCCTTCCATAAATAGTATTGGTTTTGTATTAGGCAGTGCCGAATTCAGTGTTGTCGTACAACAGACACATCATATCTTTCGGGGTGAAATGATGACAAAATGGAGAAATACTATATATCTAATTCACATTCTTATTTCATTCGTGATATCCGACAAAACTCGAGATGTACTCGTTTAATAGTTGCCCCGTTTACCAACATTTTACCTTATCATGATCAAAGATCATGTGCTGTGCTGGCAACAATATTTTGCATGAAATCCAATAAATCATTATCATATATACAATGATTATTTTTCAAAATAAAAATATTTCCGAATGATAATACTATGAAAATAATAAAAACCACCACATCTTCCTTTAAGTGTTCTCAATGATTATTTTTCAAACTATAAGTATTTGGGTAGCCAAAAATAATGATAGCCAATTTATATTAAGTAAAACCTATTTTAACCACGTCTGTGTCTATATGAAATTTAGATAGGGCTAAGCTAGACAACAGTGAAGGAGACACAATAACCATAAAGGTTTGTGGCACTTGGTTGTTCTGTTATTGCACAATCCCAATGTAATATTGCAGCATTGCTATGATTTATTACCCCAAATTAAAGAGGATCCATGCATGTTGTGCAGTTTATGAAGGGTTTTATATTTGAGTATTGATATAATGAAGTATGTAGTTTTCAAAAGTCAATGCTAATTAAATTTCTCTGGCCCCATGATATCGTACTGTGGGGAAAAAAACTATAACAAGTGAATTATGCTTTCCATTTCAATATGTTTGTTGAATATCATAAATATGTTATGATACTTGATATGTGTACAATATAAATATCTGATTAACTTAATACGGGAACGCTTTCATTTTGATTCAAAATACATATGCGATCCAATGTTAACCATTATGTTAGTCTAATCTTAATTTCAACCTATAATACATATGTGATACAATGTTGTTTTTTATGTTTATTTTATTCCGTCATTCATATGCGATACAATATTGCCAATCATGATTCTCGTCTCCTTTGCCACATATACGATTAGGGCTATGTCTTTTCATTTGTCATAACTAATTAAGGACATCTTACCGTCTCTTATTAAAATAACAATTTATCAAACATTTGTCAATAAGATATCTAACCGTGACAAGGTTCGTAAAAATATTTTTCATCTAGGTCATTCATTCATTATGTTATTGGAACTTCACAATGCTTTCTTTGTTTTTAACCGGAAGTGAAACTACACACTGTGTAAGAGATGACAGCTTGTAAGCATAGAACTTGAAATGTATGAAGTTTAACAATGTCTTTGTCATGCATGGGGTTGTCTACAAAGACAAACTATAATGCATCGTGAAAGAATGTTAAGAGAACCTTGTTTGAAATGAAAGATGTCTTATCGTGTATTAATATCCTTATAAATATTTCAATTATTGGAAATATAACAAACATGATTTTGACCGTCCCTTAAACCTTTATCAATTTGTTGGACATTTAACATTGTTTTTATTTCATCTATAACAAAAGATACTGATTCAGAAAATAATGTTTATGAACAAGCCTTTAGTTATACATTTTATTTTACACGATAAACCAGAGCCAATGAATTTATAGACGTGACATCACAACAAAATTATTCACGGGATAGAAAAGTGTCTATTGAAAACTCAAATAAAACATTGCAATAATTATGTTTTTTACAATTCATCGATACTGAAATTTCCTTATTGTACAACACAGTTGCATATGTTTAAAGTATGGTGCAATTAAAATTGCAATCTTAAAACTCCTCAAATTATTTATGATTCACGTTTGATACATAAATGTACGTTACATAATTTCATTAAAACGTCAAGCTAAGCTTTCTCTCTTCTTTTACATGCTGTTATTTTATTGTTGTGGCGGTAAGGTAGCACTGATTACTTACTCTTAAATTTATGAGCACAAACGCTGCGTTTTGAAATTATTGTATGTAAAATGTGTGATGCATCATCAAGATCTACATAGCATATAGTAAGGCCTTTTTCAAAAGCTGCCAATTTCAATCGATACGAAAACAGCTCTCCTTTACCCAAGCTGACATATATGTGACTAGAAGGTTACCACTTACACGGCTCTTTACCAGGTACCCATTTCCTTTCGAGTGAACAGAGGCCCGTTTGAAGAAAGTCACTCGCCGAAGTTAACCTCACATGTTTCTTAACTCTGTGTCAGGCAGGGGATCAGTATTCAAACTCTCAGTTTACCTAGCACTGATGTGGTTGACCCACCCATGCTGCGAGCTGCGCCTGATGTTGCTGAACTTTACTAAAGCTGTTAACTGGGCTATGCAACACAACAACAATAACATTATCTTTAAGAAATCGAGTTAAACCGATGGGATTTTCTCAGCATCAAGCGGGAAGTCACATGACATGTTTATGGCATGTCACGTTGACCGGCAAAAAGCGCTAATGTCACGTACTCACCACAGAGTAGGAATGTGAGTTAAAGGGGCAGTAGCACGTTTTTTGATAATTTTATATTTCAATTTTGTCACTCATAATTGTAAGTTAATGCTAAAAGTATTATTTTGACAATGTTAAAAATCTCATTACACAAGCCAATCATCCACGTGCACAGTAAAAGGACAAAGTATGAAGATTGATATAAAATCCATTGGCGGCCATTTTCTGTGAACACCTTTAATTGTAAGAAAAGCAATCGCATCGCTAAACTTTACGTTATAGATTTGAATTAGTACTGGCTCATTTAATTTAAATACATTGTCTTTCATTTGGAACCATTAATTTCATTTTCCTGACATCACCTTATATTCCCCCTAAAACGTGCTACTGCCCCTTTAAGCGATTATGTCTGTACCTCGATGGATGGGACACGGTTGAACAACAGAGTCATAATGTTAACATGTGATACATGCTCTTAAGTCAGACGTAGGGAAAACAAAGCTTTTATACATGTGGTCAGTCGAGAAATCATTTATGTCTGTCTCAGGGACACTGTTGAACAGTATAATTTAAATTGTTAACATTATATGTGCAACATGCTCATAGGTCAGGCGTAGGGAAAACAAAGCTTTTATACATGTGGTCGGTCGAGAAATCATTTATGTCTGTCTATGGGACACTGTTGAACAGTATAATCAAACTCAATATGTGTAACATGCTTTTAGGTAGATGATTATTTAAGCAATGGAAACATAAAGCTTACATGCAAGAAGTCGGTCAAGAAATCATGTATGTCTGTATCTCGGCGAATGGGACACTGTTGAACAGTATTATCAATAATGTTAACATTATATGTGTAACATGCTTTTAGGTAAATGATTATTTAAACAAAGGAAAAATAAAGCTTACATACATGAAGTCGGTCAAGAAATCATTTATGTCTGTTTCTCGGGACATGTTGAACAGTATAATCAAACTTGTTAACATTATATGTGTAACATGCTTTTAGGTAAATACTTGTCAGGGCAATAGGAAAACAAGTCGTATATACATGAGTTTGTCGTAAAGTCATTTATATCAATTAGTACCCATCAAGAGAGAAGAGAAATCCTGTTGTTGATAAAGTAGTTCAAATATAGGTATATTGGGAAATAGGTTAAACAATGGACTCGATTTGTTCATATAAATTGGGTGATTTGTTAACTTACTCTAGTATTAATTTGTCAAAAAAAATTTGTAGGTGGATGATTTAATCACTCCTGATGCTAATCTTAAATTTAATGGCTTAAAGGGGCAGTAGCACGTTTTTAGAGTGAATATAAGGTGATGTCAGGAAAATGAAAATTAATGGTCCCAATTGAAAGACAATGTACTTAAACTAAATGAAGCAGTAATAATTCAACTATATAACGTAAAGTTTAGCCATGCGACTCCTTTTTCTTACACAAAATGAATTAAAGGTGTTCACAAAAAATGGCCGCCAATGGATTTTATGTGAATCTTCATACTTTGTCCTCTGACTATGGGTGATTGGCTTGTGTAATGAGATTTTTGACACTGTCAATATAATACATTTAGCATTTACTTACAATTATAATTGAAATATTTAAAATATAAAATTATCAAAAAACGTGCTACTGCCCCTTTAATGTGTTTTGATTGACTGTATCAATGGAATGGAGAGACGTTGCTGCCTTTTTTGGAGTTGAATTAGTTCCGTGATAATTTTGATAAAATATTGCCTTTGATAGCTCAATATAACGAGATGAAGAAACAGTTTGGGACAGGTGTACGTTAATAAAAATCTACAACAATACTAATGAGGCATGCATTTATTTTATGTTTTTGTTTACATTTTTAAAAGAGTGTGACTGTATGTCATAGCTTGTATTCACCTTTCTATTTTTTCACATTTTATTTTGTATATTTCTGGCGACTATTAAATATGATATGCTTAACGATGTCATTAATTTATTAGTATTTAAAGAAAAACCACGGAATATGATAACTTATTGTATCGTAGCTGTATTTGACACTTGCATCAATTTAGTAATTATTTAGTAAATTCAAATTACAAAGGATTAAGAATTCTAATAATTGAAAAAGGAGAAAAAAACATTAGAATATTTATTCCTTTCAAAAGCAACAAGGACACCTCTACACGATCTATATCTTTCTTGATATTGGTGCTTCGTGTATTGATTTGTTTGTTGTACTAACCCTAAATCATTTGGGTGACGTTTTGATATGTACAAGTTTGCCTTTGAACAAATACGTCATTACAAGCATGTGATGTTTGATAAGCTTAAATATATTCAGCAGAACATATGACTTGAGCAAACTATTACAGTGACGTATTTTCATTACTCAATAACCCTGTGGGGTCATAATTGTATAATTTAACTTACATAAAGGAATTCTTGAACACAAAACAACATAATGTTACTAGTTGAAGATATAGCAGTTTCATTCTCAATTTCATATTCCCTTTAAAAAACTTGATAATCCCTTTTTCCATAAAGTGTAATTGTTCGAATATAAGTTTTATCGCCATAGTTTTCATACACTTTTCGAAAAATCGCATAACCAATCATAACCCATTTATACATGTCATTTGTGTACTAATTTTAGTTTAAAGAGGACCATAAACAATTAAATGACCGATTATAGTAAATCACCATCTTATTGTATTTCAAAGGCCATTTTTGAAAAGTTGCTTGATCTAGTTAACTTTTCTCCCTCATCGATTTATTCGTAACTGATCAGTTGAATAAATAACAGGTGACTTATCTGAACTGATGCATTTATATATGCATTATCGCAATGTCTGAAATATCTAAATAACAAATGCATAGACAGATTTAGATTTGTACTTGTTATCTAACTAGTTTTCCTGATAATTGTTGTGTCCAGAATATATACATTGATAGGTATTTGGAAATTTACCTTTCATGATTAGTCAAATGACAAGAAATGTATTTATCAATTGCTTCTACATCTCATATACTTCATTTGCCTCTTACATGCCCGTTAACACCTGTCTGTGCAAAAATACTTAACATATGGATTGATGACCACACGTAGCTTTTTCTGACCTTTGGACTTGACCTCTGACCTTGTTAGTATAGACAAAGCATGCCATAAGTTGACCAGTGTATGATTAATTGATATACAATGGTCACCTGTGGTCACTAAGGTAAACAATGGTCATACATCAAAAGGTCACGTACATCCGACAGGTATATAAGTAAACTTGAGGTAATGACAAGGTAACTGATGATGTGATTATTTTATTAAATGATGAAGCTTATTAAAGATCACTGTCACTCATTGCATTACATCGAATTAAATTGTTTCACACTTACCTCACATTGTTGACGCCAGTTTCGATTATTTCTATACCATGTTAAAGAAAATTCAATATTATTTCATTATCAATTCATCTTATATTCATAAAAAGATCAAAACGTTTCGTGTTTTGTTGTTTTCGTATTTAAATTACTTATCAAAATTTAAAGAAGATAGTCACATGTATCTCCTTTGGTTGTTTCCAAACATAATCTCATCAAAAAAACTGTTACGTCTTATATGATAAGAAAAGCAAGACTACACATTCAGGACAGCGACATTTAACCAGATTCAAATCACAGCTAAAATCCCCATTGTTCACTGTAACCTTTGCTTGATGACCCTTATATATAAAACTATGAACTTTATTAACGTTATTATTATCATTATTATGACTTGAATAATTACATGAAGTTAGAACAACTTATTAAAATAAGGGTTTTGATTGTTTGATTAAAAGTAGAATGTGCTTACATTTAAGAGGTCCTTGAGTTGTTGACAATAGTGACCATCATTGCTTAGGTGAGCTTGAGTTGGTTTATGTCAACATGGAGAGACATCAAAGCGATAACCATGTTTTAACTTTTCTTAATAAATCTTGATAAGTAAAAGTGAAAAATCCATTATAAATGAAATATTTGCATATTCCATATATCAATATAAAAGAAAATACATTAATAAAGAAACGTTTCGGTATCTGTTTGGTGCGTACATAAACAAGGGTGAAGCAAAGTTTTCATATTTCTAAAAAAAAGTGTGCAAAGAGGTTGACCCCCAAAATGACCCTTGTCAGAAGCTGTAGCTCGTTAACCCTGCGTGACCTGAATGTCGGTACAGGTCACCAATGTTTATATACCAAAAGACCAAGTTCAAGATTCTTAAGTTATAAAAACTCCAAAATGAATAATGCATTAGTACCTACATCTATGTTGTTAAACATGTCTTAAAAGGGCCCTCAGATAATTATTTCCGTAGTAACCTCTGTTTTAACTATCAAGCATTCCTATAGCTAGAAACATGGACTCTTGAAAACTTTCTGTTGTAGATCTTCTACATTGACTAGTTCTAGTGATAACAGGCGACGAGTCTATTGGATGCCAACTTCTTTATTTTATATCTCACTACGTTTCTAGTCTAAATCTTGCCCTGAAGACGAGACATGACGAAGCCAAGAAACATTCCAATAAATCAAACAAAGAAATTGTCCTATGAAACTTGTCTCTTAATAGGAAATTTTCCTGTCCATGGTCGCAATTTTTTGGGGATCCTGAAGAGGTTTTGTAACTGGATATAACTTTTCATTTCAATGAATATTAAATGAAATTTTGTTAAGAAAATTATCTTTTTTTTCTAGCATAGATACAGGTAATGGAAGTATTAAAGCTGCAGTTTTTATGATCGGAATCTCTATTACATGATTTCATGATTTTAGATGATTTTTTCCTATTTATTTACCGTGGATACAGGTAACGAACGTGTTCCAGCCTAGAGCTGCAGTTTTATGTACTGCCTATTCTAATACATATGTTTATTATTTTCGATGATTTATTTCAGCGTGGTTACAAGTAACCAAGGTATTCGAGGTAGGGGCTGCAGTGTTTGCGGGTATGGCTGTCTTCTGCTACATACTGGGAGTCTTCAAGGCCAAGCGCTCTGTCGTCCTCTGTCGGCTCTTTGTGTGCTTCATGGCCGGGGCGGGTGAGTTGCAATAAACACGTTTGAATTATTTATTTTTAAATTATAAAATTTTAATGACGTCAGTGTATTGGTCTAATTAACATCTTAATTTTCTTCGTACTCACACGGCAAGCGAGTTATGTTCCTCATATGCTGGTTATTATGAACACGATCCTTGTATTGCAGGATATTATGTTGATATATCCCTCTTCAATTATTTAATTTTCAAACTGTATAATTGATGATATTTGTTAAAGTGAAAGGGTCAACAAACTATCTTGAAAAATGATACAATTTTAAATTTGCCATCTGCAATTTGTTTTGCCGATATGTCTGCGGGAACACGTGCGGTTCACACTCAAGTAAACTTAACTGAACGCCTAGACCACTGAGCTATTGTGATAACGCTGATGGTCCGTTACGTTGGGTCTTCTAATAACAAAGGCCTGAGTTTGGGTGGTTTGATATTTTACGGTCGCTTCTGTAACGGTCATATCAATGGAATATAATTTGTTGGCGGTTTATGAATTAGATAAGGCATGATCCTCGAGCGTATTATTAAAAAGCATATCAAAAACCCGCGGGCATTCTTTGTTCTTTACATGGCCGATGGCCATGTCTTTTCCATAACATATTTTTATTGTCTACGAGGAAAATCATATATTTGTGTTCAGTGCCCTACGGTACAATATCACTTTTTTTTGTGATGTAACTTCATTATTAATGCGTTGATCTTTTCCATTGCATTCACTCTCTACCTTGTTTGGTTAATGAAATGCATTGAATCATTTCAAATTTTAAATTTCGTTCGATGTTGTTCATTCGTATTTTAAATGGTTATTATATCATCAACAGGTTCAGCTATCCTGGTCGGCATTGCTGTATTCGCCAAAAAGTGTGCTGGTCTTTCGCGCTATCCAAAACGAGACACAGCCGGGGGACGGATCGATTGGCCAATGGGATTGTCCGCGGTCGCCGCCATTTTGTGTTTTGTGGACGCAGTTATTGTTGGACTTTTTCTCCGTACGAAGAAAACGTTATCCGAAATGAGTCTTGTTGAATGATAAAAAACATCGCCTCTTTACAAAAGTTGATCGATAAAAAGCATCGCCTCTTTACAAAAGTTGATTGATAAAAAACATCGCCTCTTTATAAAAGTTGATTGATCAAAGACATCGCCTCTTTACAAAGGTTGATTGATTAAAAACATCGCCTCTTTACAAAAGTTGATTGATTAAAAACATCGCCTCTTTACAAAAGTTGATTGATTAAAAACATCGCCTCTTTACAAAGGTTGACTGATTAAAAACAAAAGATCAAAAGTTATGTATAATTTTGCGCCTTGTTTTCAAGACGAAAATCAGATGATTTAAATCATGACATTTTATTTTTAACTTTGGTTTCATGCTTTGTACCAAACGTTTGGCATTGTAAACAAATCGTTGTTAAACGGGACGGTTGTATGTCTTTTGTCAGACAGTATCATATGTTGAACATATCATTATCTTTTAAATCCATTCTGAAAATTTTTCCGTCTTCATAAATGTAACAATTATTTAATTCCAATGGAAGGAATTCTCTGGTGTGGAAAACAGATGACTGTATGAACCGATAGTGTTACAGTAAGGATTATGTAAATAGTGCATATGTCTATGGTTGGGTCCAAGGCAGTTGACTTGTTAAATTCTTGTCAATATCATATTTTCCCAGACCAAGGGTGTCTGTGAAAGGTTGCTTTTGAAAATGTATATACCATTCTCATCGCTTTGTAAATATCGTCTTCAATGTCAATGTGATTGTACAATATGCTAAATAAATAAAATATCAATATAACAATATTTCATATTTTTATTACAAATGTGTGTATAAACATATCACAGTTATATGAATGTGGACCAGCCACAACATCGCAGGATCAAGTACTGTGAAATAAGTTTGCAAGAAACATAATACCATTCATCATATTATGAAAATGTTCTATTAAAATTTTGCAATATCACAAAATACAAAAAAATCATCGTGCAAAACATAATTACAATGTTATTTACACATATATACATACGGATATTCAGATACATACAGATTCACGTAATGCTCTAATATATACTTAACTCATTCTCTCCCACCTGGACATTCTTGAATTTGTAATGCACATTGGTGATTACTGGCTATTCTTCCCCCATTACTTATTGAATGAAACGTCAAACCTAAAAAATTACTTTTGCTGAAAATATGAATAATCTTACCAATATCAGTGTATGAAATACGACCTATCCGACAGCCCGAAACGGGTTACTTTTGGTCCGGAGTGGTAACGTTTTGAGGTGTTTGTTTAATTTGACCATTAGATTTACTAAAATTATTCTTCGGGCTGGTAACTTCTCAGGTTTATTTCATACACTGCCAATATTCTTCTTGTTCGTTTCGAAATTATAACCAAGGATTTGAGAACCACGATTATATCAACGGTGAAAAATTTAAATCACTAACAGCAGTCACTATACTTAACCTCTTGATTCATGAACAGTTTAAAGGGGCAGTAGCACGGTGTTAGGGGGAATGTAAGGTGATGTCAGGAAAATGAAAATTAATGGTTTCAGTTGAAAGACACTGTATTTAAAATAAATGAAGCAGTAACAATTCAAATATATAACGTATAGTTTAGCCATGCGATTCCCTTTTCTTACACAAAATGAATTAAAGGTGTTCACACAAAATGGCCGCCAATGAATTTTATGTGAATCTTCATACTTTGTCCTCTGACTATGGATGATTGGTTTGTGTAATGAGATTTTTGACACTATCAAGATAATACATTAAGCGTTAAAGTACGATTATCAGTGACAATTTTTAAAAATATAAAATTATCGCAAAACGTGCTACTGTCCCTTTAATAGGTGGGAGTAGGAACAGAATTTTTTGTCCCGTACAAATGACGTCGTGGACATTGTGCAATATTTTTAAGGCGGAATAAGCGGATATCCGTTTTTTCATTGAATAAAAAGACTTGATTGGCACAAGTGTAAATTGTAAATTGATTTTACTAGGGACCTCTGTTGGCAAGTACAGCCATTCTCATTAGATAGCTCAATGATATATACCAGGGGTGGTGAAACATGATTTTCGTTTGGGAGAAGTTCGCCTTCTGCAGTCACAAGTAGTCGTGGGAAGATTTCTTTGCGTCAAAGAATATATGACCTCAGGAAAAAAAGATTTTTGTTACCAAATATCACTTCCCCGTCCTACACTGATCTGCATAATGCTTTTGTATGAGAAATACGAATGTCAAAATTTATTAAATTGTGACTCTCTTGGAACGAGTGCATAGCTCCACATCACTCACTATCCCTTCTGGATCAGCTTAAGTTTACCAAACTGATAGTGAGATCTTGTATATATTGAACCATTCCAGTAAATGATTTCACGTTGTGTCAAGGAGCTTTTTAGAAGGATTATGCACGAGAGGGATCACACAAGTATACCGCAACCTGTTGGAAGCAATAAAGGTCAATAGAAACAGAGCATCAGTAAACATTGCTTTATGCATTCAAATTTGACATAATTCAGACCAATTTATCTTAAACAGTCTTGGATGCTTTCCTTTCGAGAATAAGGCTGTTGGACGACAAGATAAATGAATTGATTTTATTTCTTTGTAATTTTGGATAAAAAGGACATTACATATTTCATAATACATGTTACATCATGATCACCATTATTTGTTTTTCAGTTGTCGTTAGGCTTAGTAGCACATTGTGCATATACATCTTAGAATACGATTCGATTAGATCCTTAAACAAATAAATGGATAGACTTCATCAAAAAGTAGGTTAAGTGCAAAAATATAATAATCGTCATGTCATTATTCTAATAAACAGATATTTATCATCAATATTTCTTATGTAGGTTCATAGTTAATAGTAGAGTCTCAAGCATAGTTACCTCATCAATGATTCCCTTAAAGCCCTGAGCCCCCTCGCATCCTCCTATAACCAGCGCCCTCTGTCTTGTCTCAACAGAACCTTGAAGAGAAGAAAACTTTATTGTAAATTGAAATAAACGTCGGTAGACATTCCAAATGGCGTTATAAATGGCGATCTCACCACTGTTACTGAATATATTGTAAGTTTATCATTCCATTTGGATCTGGAGAGATTAACATGTCATTACATCCATCTTAATGGGGATGATATATTAGGGATCTATTGAAATAATCTTCAGAGTGAATAAAGAATCGGAACATAAATCCTAATTACTACCCTTGTCAAATATCCTTTGGTCTGCATGATTATAAATCCAGGGTCTTACTCAATTTGTTTGAAGGTTCCTAAGACCAAGATGATCTTAGATTGCTTAAAATGTATGTGCTTTTGTCGTCAAATAGTGAAGTTTTTGGTAAAGGCCCACTTGACAACATACCTTTGACATTTTGACTAGATGTCTGTGAACCAACTCTGCCGTTGAGGACGCCATCTTTTAGAGTATACGTCACATCCTGCCACTCTGTGTTCTGGGGGGAGAGACAAAGTTTATAATTGTGAGGAAAATTGATAACTTAATATAAAGCAAAGTTTGAAACGAAAGTCGTGTTAATCCCGATACGTTCGAACTAATAAATTTCATTATTAGGACTGAATTAAAGGGACATTCCTAACACAGTATTTTTGGTGGAAACAAAATTCAAGAGTCCACCCCTGTTTATATTTACATATGATTATAACATGATTATCTCCCCAAAAATACCGTTAGGTAAAGACATTTCACGTTAAATACGCAATCTTTCTAGTTAATGATACTATTGTGATTTGAAATAATGCGTCTTGAATCAACATGTTATATCTTTGGGACCTTATCTGGCTCTGAACAAACGTAGTAGCAACTGCTACATGGCTGCTGTATTTCGTATAAATTCATGGTTAGGGTGCACAAAACAACTTTCAGGAGATCTCCGCAGGACTATTAAAGGGGCAGTAGCACGTTTTTTTGAACATTTTATATTAAACTTTTCACTGATTATTGTACGTTAATGCTAGTGGCACGTTCTTGTGGGAAATATAAGATGATTTTTAGGAAAATGAAAAATAAATGGTTCCAATTGAAAGACAATGTATTTAAACCAAATGAAGCAGCAATAAATCAAATGTTTGATGCAAAGTTCAGCCAAGTGATTCCGTTTCTTACACAAAATGAATAAAAGGTGTTCACGTAAAAAATTAGACTTTATGTGAATCTTTATAATTGTTTTATGACTATGGATGATTGGTTTGTGTATTTAGATTTTTGACACTATCAAACTAATACAATTAGCAATAACGTACAATAATCAGTGAAATATTGAAAATATGAAATTTTCAAAATCGAGCTACTGCCTCTTTAAATTCGACTCACCGATTTCATGAGAGTAAAGTTTGCTGCCGAGTTGTACGTTTTGACGGAGAACTCTGTGCTTGTGCCGATGTTGGTACCGATATAGATGGAGGCCGCCACGTCACAGTTCCCGTTACATACAAGTCCCTGTCTGGTCGGGGAGAAGGCTTGGTACCTCAGTTTGATGATAACAGTCTGCCCAAACCAGGCGTTTGCGAACCTGTGAACCATCAGCGAACTCTTGCCATTGAAGAAAGCGGCACCGTTGGACACCAAGACACCTGTGTTCTTCACGAAATGCTTCTTGCCTGATGTGTCCATTGTGTCCTTGTCGAAAGTCAACAGAAGCTCTGGTTGACATTCTGCGAGAGAAAAGAATGAATGATGGAACACTATGATGTATTAAGGAACTTGCAATGTCCAATGTCTGTTGGATCTGATATGGACTTAGGGAGAAGAGAGCCCCGAAAGAAAGTACATTGCTACCCATTTGTCCCTTATCCGTGTCCGAAGTTTGCGGGTTTTTTTGCTTTGCTTTCAGAACCGGACTCTCGAAAGTCGATCAAACGAATAAATACAAAATCATATTAAGACCTGATGTTTCACATGGTCTCCTTTTGATATCATGGTGACCTTACCTCCTATCCTCTTCTATTTTGACTTAAGTCCTATACAAGCTCCAGACATAATTATTTGAACAATATTATCAACTTTCCTAAGACAAAATAACATGAAAAAAAAGATTAGAAATATTCTTTGAGGACTCTCGAAATATGTCTTGTTTCCATATAACTGTCTTGTTAAAATGTAAAGAAATACTGACTCTGTTTATCCACAGCTTGTTGACGGGAAGAGAAAGCACATCCGCAGTAACTAGGGTTGAAGACAGTCATGGCTGGACACTTCTGTAATATCCAACTTCCCGTTCCGTCATTTTGTTCGTAGGAGAAGCTGTCTCCACTTACACTGCGCATGTTGCAGCGACCGGAAGTTACTGAAGTGTCTGAAATATAGGTTATTGTCACTACAAATAAAGACTAGGTCGAAAAACAATGAGGTTGACACTTGATCTAGAGATGGTTTAATACACTAAAACAGATGTAACACAGATCAAATTTTTTTCAAAGAATGACAGCTTTTAGCAAGCGCACTGACTAGATCCAAATTTATTTTTAAGTGAAGGGAAGTGCAAGAGGTAATATTTCATGGTACCATACAGTACCAGAAAGTGCTAAGTTAGTTCCTTTAGTGATAAGTTATACCCTGTTGCTTTAAAATGATAGTGCAAAGATAATGCCCGGATACTTGAAAGCGATAGTGCTAAAATATGATCCGTTGCTTGAAAAATGATAGTGCTAAGACAATGGCCCGTTGCTTTAAAATGATAGTGCTAAGATAATGCCCCGTTTCTTTAAAATGATAGTTCTAAGATAATTCCCCGTTGCTTTACAATGATAGTGCTAAGATAATGGCACGTTGCTTTAAAATGATAGTGCTAAGATAATGCCCCGTTGCTTTTAAATGATAGTGCTATGATAATGGACCGTTGTTTTTAAACGTTAGTGCTAAGATAATGCCCCGTTGCTTTAAAAGGATAGTGCTAAGATAATGCCCCGTTGCTTTAAAATGATAGTGCTAAGATAATGCCCCGTTGCTTTAAAATGATAGTGCTAAGATAATGCCCCGTTGCTTTTAAATGATAGTGCTATGATAATGGACCGTTGCTTTTAAACGTTAGTGCTAAGATAATGCCCCGTTGCTTTAAAAGGATAGTGCTAAGATAATGCCCCGTTGCTTTAAAATGATAGTGCTAAGATAGCCCCGTTGCTTTAAAATGATAGTGCTAAGATAATGCCCCGTTGCTTTAAAATGATAGTGCTAAGATAATGCCCCGTTGCTTTACAATGATAGTGCTAAGATAATGGCACGTTGCTTTAAAATGATAGTGCTTAGATAATGCCCCGTTGCTTGACAATGATAGTGCTAAGATAATGGCACGTTGATTTAAAATGATAGTGCTAAGATAGCCCCGTTGCTTTTAAATGATAGTGCTATGATAATGGACCGTTGCTTTTAAACGTTAGTGCTAAGATAATGCCCCGTTGCTTTAAAAGGATAGTGCTAAGATAATGCCCCGTTGCTTTAAAATGATAGTGCTAAGATAATGCCCCTTTGCTTTAAAATGATAGTGCTAAGATAATGGCCCGTTGCTTTAAAATGATAGTGCTAAGATAATGCCCCGTTGCTTTTAAATGATAGTGCTATGATAATGGACCGTTGCTTTAAAACGTTAGTGCTAAGATAATGCCCCGTTGCTTTAATTGGATAGTGCTAAGATAATGCCCCGTTGCTTTAAAATGATAGTGCTAAGATGGCCCCGTTGCTTTAAAATGATAGTGCTAAGATAATGCCCCGCTGCTTTTAAATGATAGTGCTAAAAATATGATCCGTTGCTTGAAAAATGATAGTGCTAAGACAATGTTCCGTTGCTTTAAAATGATAGTGCTAGGGTAATGCCCCGTTGCGTTAAAGTGATAGTGCTAAGATAATGCCCCGTTGCTTTAAAATGATAGTGCTAAGATAATGCCCCGTTGCTTTAAAATGATAGTGCTAAGATAATGCCCTGTTGCTTTAAAATGATAGTGCTAAGTTAATGCCCCGTTGCTTTAAAACGTTAGTGCTAAGATAATACCCCTGTTGCTTTAAAGTGATATTGCTAAGATAATGTCTCATTGCTTTAAACTGATAGTGCTAAGATAATGCCCCGTTGCTTTAAAGTGATAGTGCTAAGATAATGTCTGGTTGATTTAAAGTGATATTGCTAAGATAATGCCACGTTGCTTTAAAGTGATATTGCTAAGATAATGTCCCATTGCTTTAAATTGATAGTGCTAAGATAATGCCCCGTTGCTTTAAAGTGATAGTGCTAAGATAATGTCTGGTTGATTTAAAGTGATATTGCTAAGATAATGCCACGTTGCTTTAAAATGATAGTGCTGATATAATGCCAATTGCCTTAAGTGATAGTGTTAAACTAATATTAGGTTGCTCGAAAGTGATAGTGCCAAAATAATGCCCAGATGCTTGAAAGTGATAGCTAAAATAATGCCCGGTAGTCCGAAAGTTATAATGCTACGATAATGCCGCGACTCCATGGACATGATAATGCTAAGAAAATGTCCCTGTTCTTGAGAGAACTCCATTGTACCTAGTGTATAAGTGAACTTTTAAAAACTCATGTAAGTGCCTCATAGTACCAAAGACTCCAATATGGTAGTGACAGATTACCTGACCCAGTGCGGTGGTAAGCTCCACACTCATCGTAGCACTTGACATCTATGGAACACCCTCCAGACAAGGGGTCAAAGGCCATCAGATAGGGGCAGCACTTGCTGATCGCTGTACCCCCGTAACAATCCCAGAAGCCTCGGCAGTTTCCGGGTATTGGGATGTAACCGCTGGACGGACACACATCTGTAAGGACGAATAGAGTTACAAGTTATCAATATCACACTTACACACTACCTTTTAGTGGTTTCGTTACCTTTTATATCCTCGGTTACCATTAAGAAGATTAAAGTACAATTTTTTCCAATGAAAAGTGCCATTTGTGCTATAGCATAAAGCATATGGACATATGGTCATTGGTGACCGATGATCTTTTGTAGCATAACAAATGCATGCAAATACTTTAAAAAAAACATCAAACTTTTAACGTATTTGTTTAAAGGACAAATGAGAAGAAAACTAGAGTTGACTCCCTTGACTTTTTGAAGTAGAGACGCAATTCACAAGATTTGGTTGTCAAATTGTTTGAATTTCTAACTTTTATTTTCTTCAAGCTCACATTAAATATTGATACACAGCCAATACTGAATTCATTAATCTCGTGTAGGTAACCAATCAAGGTGCAATAAACTCAAAAGAAAAAAACATACCAAAATGCCAAATGCGAATTTGTGCAGTCACACAGGAATGACAGTCAGAGATAAATTCAAGTTAATGTCGTATTCAGACATGTATCGATGTCATTGCAGGTCACAGACAACAGTAGCATTGAAATCGTTTAGATAAATGACCAATAACAAATGATTAAGTGATTTGACCAGCTTATGACGAAAGTAAACTAAAACTGCAAATTCAGATTTCATGCCTTCTCTATTTGCAAAGCTGCATATGACTCCTGTCACATTAATAGAATATCCGTTGACAAATAGATCATGTATCACCAATGCCCTAATAACAGTTCTATGTGTTATTCTTTACAAGAAACATTTAAGTTTTAGAACAGTTTCTTTTCCCTGTGAATTTATTTACAATAGTTTCCAATCAGAAGCACTCACCCTGTCCACACTTGACGTTGTTCGGGAAGTCACAGACAAGAATCTTCTGGTTCCACCTCAGACCAAATGGACACGACCTCTCCACGGGTATCAGTTTGACTCCGGCATCAACACACTGGTAGAAGCGACTGCAGTCTGTGGGGTGGGCGCTGTATCCAACTCCGTTCTTCATCCTACACCCGCTACAGATACCCATGCCTGAAAGAAGTTCTTCTGATATTACCAAGATTCAAGATTCAAGATTCTCTAAAGCAATTTTACATAGACTAAATAAAGATGCGGATTGCACATGCATTAACATGAAGAATAACATACAACAGCATATATACTATGACATATGTGAAAAAATGCATTTGATGAAAACTTTAAGATAAGTACCTTTTTTAAAGAACTTTTGTCATAGTTTCAGTTTTTTAAAGATTTTTAATCACAAACATTATTTCGATTCGAGTCGGAAGAAACCCGTTTTGAGTGTTGCTCTTTTACTTTCCTAAAGGGTAAACAGGTATTTTTTATACGTTGCTCAAACGTACCTAAAGTTCGAAGACTTTATCACGCCATAAACATAAAAGAGTAAATAGTAATGTTCAACAACAATTAAATCATTACAATTAATGAATATAAATTATGTCGTTAAAGATCATAGAAAACAAAACCATCTATGCAACGGTAAGATTGTTTTTAGAAAAACAAGAAAACGTGATACATAGTCCAGTCACGAATTAACATGTTTACAACGCATTACATGAATGTTAGCATGAAAAAGGCATGTTCAAATGAATGTATGTTAAGAGGATATTTTCAGCGCGGCTGAAACATGTTATTTATTCCTAGGGGAAAATACTTCAAATATCTTGTACAGAAACGGGGAATTGAAAAACCTCAGGTTTGGCGTGGATTAAGGCTAGCGAAAACGACATTAGTATCTTTGTCGAAACGTCGCCAACTCTGAATAAAAAAAATTTATACCTTAAATATTCCCTTCATTATCCTCTTAGAGAATGGGAACCATGTGAATGTAAGGTAGGTTTTAATAAGTTTCCTTTATTTTTCTGATAAAAGATGCGTCTCAAAAGATATGTTATCTAAGCACGAAGAGGGAATCTTCGGCCAGTTTTGTGATAAATTTAGTTGTCAATTCACTTTCGGAAAGCATCATATATTCTCGGTGCATGCAACAATGATATTTCTCTTAGCAGTACTTCTTGTACTTAGCAGTACTTCTTAGACTTAATCCTCTTCGTGTTTAGAACACATCAGGCTTCACGCACCGTTATACTATCAGGAATATAAGGATATACTATCAGTGATATAAGGATCTCGTATTTAATGTATTCAAAGGTATATTTTTGTTCTATTTGCTGTGGGAGGATCTGTAAATTTTTTCTCTGATCATATACAGGATCGTAAAAAACATACAAATACACGTTTAAAGCTTTTCTACTTACTTGGCGGTCTTCTTGTAGTTGGGGAAGGAGGAGAGCTTACTCTCTGTTCTATCATTGGTACTGTTGTGGTTGTCGCAGCTGTAGTAGAAGTAGTGGTTGGAGTTCTCGTGGTTGGTGTAGTACTTGTAGTGGTGGGAGTTGTTGATGTAGTAGATGAAGTAGAAGGTTTAGTAGTAGTAGTCGAAGTTGTGGTTGAAGAAGGTGTTGTTAAACTCTCAGTGGTTATGAAGTCAGTTGTTTTTGATGGTGTGGATGTGGAAGAAACTGTTGGGGATGTTACTCGTTTTGTTGTTGATGCTGTTGTTGCCTCAGTTACAGCTTCTGTTGTGACTTGTTCGGCTGTTGTAACAGTTTCTGTTGTGATTTGTTGTGTTGTCGTGGAAGATGTTGCTGCTTCCGTTGAAGATGGTGTTGATGGACTTGTTGAAGATGTAGGTTGTTCTGTAGGAGTTGTTTGTTCAGTCGTTGATGTGGTTGATGTGGTCGTTGATGTTGTTGGTTCAGTCGTTGATGTTGTTGGTTCAGTAGTTGATGTTGTTGGTTCAGTCGTTGATGTTGTTGGTTCAGTAGTTGATGTTGTTGGTTCAGTAGTTGATGTTGTTGGTTCAGTAGTTGATGTTGATGTTGAGGTTGATGCGGTTGTTGAGGTGCTGGACGATGTGGAAGACTCTGTGGTTGAGTCTGTTGTAGATGACGAAGGAATCAGAGTCGTAGTTTCAGTATCATCATCATCATCTTCTTCTTCTTCATCATCATCTTCTTCTTCCTCTGTACAAACATAAGGCAGTCTTTATTACATTTAAGTGGTATTTTAATCTGGTTTATAAATATAAGTCATCGGTTAAGGAAAATATTATAAATGAAATTTCTTAAACTGATGAAACACCTATTAAAAGCAAATTTTAAAGGGAGATATATATAAAATTTCGTTACAGAGTGGGAAAATGTAAGTAATAATTTTGTGGTAATATCGGAATTGCATACGAAAGACAAACCATGTCAGGATAACAACTTATTTGTTGTGAAGTGCACGATATATTGGAATATATGCCTTCATATATTTGTTCATCAAATGGAATATAAGGAAATATATGTATATATGATATATCTATCTGTGATGTATATGAATATCTATTCACCTATACAACATGAAATGATTACTGTTTTGTGTTTATTATGTTATAAAAACTTTAAATTCATGATTAGCATGCTCAAATTGTTGCAATGGTACAAGAAAGATAACATGTTTAGCTCTAGAACTGTTCTAGAACACAGGTGAATAATTTATTATTTGATATGACGTCAAGTTAAAACTGAAAGGTACATTATAAAAACAACCCCGTGACAGTCTCTGCGCTAACAAGATGGGCGGGGAACAATTACATGTCCTTGTTTTCACACCGGGCCACGATTGTAATCCATTTAATAATGTTTCATACTGTTTCTGCACTTAGGGCAATGTTCTTTAGAGTATATGCTTTATTATGTTTAACTTGTTTATTTTGGTCTCATACACAAAGAAACCCCCTGAGAATATTCGAAATAAGATATTCTCATTGAGAATGTTTCTTTTTTTATTTGACGTCAGCTAAAACGGGAGGTTAGATTTAAGTAAACGTCAACAATAAATAGTGCACTGTTGAGTTTAATTTAGCATTTCTTGATGTAAATCTGATCTTTTTTAATACTATTTTTGATATTGTTGACTTCCAAGCAATACCTTGCAATTTGTACAGACTAAAGTTCCAAAACAAAACTATTTTTATCATTAAACGTTTTGATCGACTTTGCTCCGAAAGTGTACGTTTGGGTTTTCCTATCCACAACGGTCTGAGAACAAAAGTTATAGGCGAATGTTCTGTCACCAGTTACATGCAAACAATGCGGACCAATCACACCGTCGCGTTTAAAAGAGGGATCTAACAGCAAATGCAATATGCAACGTGGTATATTAAAGTGAACCAAAGCGTAAGCAAAACCGATCTGTTTGTGTTTCAATTTAGGGGTTGGCCCAATTTTACAGTTTTAAGACATGGTCCAGGGTATTTTTCCAAAAACGAAAATTCTCTTTTCTCCATTAACCTCTAAATACCTTCAAACATTAACAAAAAGTTGTTTTGGTGCTCCCTATTCACATTGTAAATTTATGGGAAACTTAAACATATTGGAATTTTGTCATTACATAAAATGAAAGTTAAGTGAACAAAAGCCCTGCTGATTAAAAAGCCTAAAGCACGGATTAAGAAATCAAATTGTAATTCTTCTTAACTTGTTGCCTTGCCTAAACCATAACACGTTGACAAACAACTTGGAGTGTCAAGGGTAGAGTCTCAAAAAAGACGTTACAGACGAGGACATGTGTCTTTAGGTTTCTCTTTCTTCATGTGTAACTAAAACTGTACTTATACTACTACACTTTAAATGTGTGATGTGACATGATGTTGAAAAATACAATGAAGCCATGATGCGATCAGAAACGGAGAATAAATGCCCCTGGAAAGTGAAATCGTGAGAAGACGGCTTATTAAAAGAGCATGGTCTCGCTATGAAGCAAGGTAATGACCGACCTGTAGCAGTGGCTGCGATGATGAGGTTGGGAGCTTCTGGAGCGGCTATAGTCTGGATGTCCTGGCACTGTGGATCTACACTGTTCTCTGTGCACTCGTCTGGAATGGTAGAAGTGGTAGGGCATTAAAAGGTATGGCAATTGTAATGAAGATGAAGACGAATATTGTACATGTGTTACGTGCTGTACAAATGTATCGCAGTATGAAAAGTTGTTCAAATTCTGAACCCAGCCATAATGCTTACGAGACAAAAAACATGCAAATTCAATTACAAATTTTATAATAAAAAATACAACATTGCACATGCATTCATAAGATTTGTACCACTTCTCATAACACATCAATGGTTTAGAACTATTGCAACTATTTCTTCTCAGAAAACTTTAAAAGATTGCTAAGTTTGGGGCCATATGAGGAATGGTAAGATTTATTTATCGGGTTATTGCAATGATGCAACCGCCAATGTTTATACACCATTGCTAACACTCACAATGTTGCTGTTCAACTATCAAGGATTCCAAGATTGCATTGTTTATAGCATAATGTTTTGAAGTTATTGTAACAATGATAGAGGGATTCGTACATAAGAAATGTTGCACAGGCCTGACTGCAACTACTTTGCAATAGTCCATCAAGTACTAAGGTTAATCCTTTCGTAGGTTACGTAAGAAGACATGTCTTGAAAAGCCCTCTATGGAGATGATATTTCTCTAAATATTATCATGTATTATTCTATCAAATCAGTTCCTGATGAATTCAATACTCTCTCCATGATATGATGAAGAAATACTAAAATAATAATATTATCTAAATTAAGTTTAATCCAGTGATGTCACACTAAAGGTACTCCGTTCCCTTTATTACTTACTAACAAAGACTCTTGTATTGACTGACACGACATTTTGTGCCGGTTCCTCGGTCGTGTCTACGACGTTGTTAGAGATCTCAGTGAGTTTAGTCCCAGTGCTGATGTTGATGATGTTTCCCTGGCTGTCTGCAGTGATGATCTGGGCCAGGGAGAGACGGGAGTATGCTAGGACAGCTACAACCAGACACAGGGGGAGGTGCGTCATACTCTTAGACCAGTCTCTTCTGAAAACCAAAAAAGAAGATTGGGAAATTCATTGATTGACTGCTACATACTCATAGACCAATCTCGTTTGAATACAAAAATATGATCAGCCTCTTCTGAAAGAAAAACATGATTGAGATATTCATTCATTAACCCCTTCAGACAAGCCTCTTCAGAAACAATTTCAAGATGGAGAAATTCTTTGCTCGATTTCTATATACTCATAGACCAGCCTCTTCTGCAAACAAGAACAAAAACATTCAGTGCATTATTTCATTTTTTTCGATGCATGGCATTAATGATAGACACCTCCATTTAAAGGGACAATAGCACGTTTTTAAGGGAAATAGGGTATCTCATTACAAAGCAAAGAAAATGTGCCCAAATGAAACACCACGACGATACTCAATTGTTATAAGCTTTCATTTACTAGGGAAAATAATAAGATTTTTTTTTTTAAATGTGCTATTTCCCCTTTACAATATTAATTATATCTGATGAAAATGTTGATTTAATTGTCCATGTTTTACGTTGAAGCAGGAGAGACAGAAAGAAGTTATTGAACACTACAACAACATATATTTCGCCTAAAAGAGGACCTTGATAACAATTTCCTTTACTATATATATGAGTTTTAATCATGATATATAACTCAAGGTTACTTTATATAACAAATACGACAAAATACAAATGAAGAGGATTCTGAGATGACAGTTACTTAAGGACTTGATAGAACATTACTAATTTTGGTCCCTTTGTACAGTAAAGCTATATGGCAATGTTATCATCTTGAAAGGAATAAAAAATGATTTTTTGAGCTCCAGATTGATTGTTAGCTGTAATCACCTTTCGATCAAATTTGCAAACTAATAAATAGAATAGAAATTTAACAACCTTTGCAATGAAGATTCAACGACTATCCTAGTACAAAATACATCATGTATTTGCAAAGTGTCCATCATATGAATTGACAGGAAGATGAAAATAAAACAGGCATGTTATTGTTGACTATAAGAACGTAATCGCTTCTGAATAACATCGAGGCAATAAAAGTGACTAGAGATTTGATCGAGAATGATGCATCTGTGTATTCTGTCAAGACTGACAATCTTAAATCACTGATAACAAGGAGAAGTGGTGTTAATAATTATCTGGTCGCAAAACAATCATGTCTTTGGTTCCATGGTGTCAGAAGTTCCTTATATCTATACTCACGTCGTGAAACATAATAAGTGACATATTTAGTAATAAGTGTACATGTGCACATATTACTTTTACCTAGCAACGATCGTTTCAGCGCGAGTTACCGGAATTGCTTATGATGTCATCAAATAGTTGTTCGTAACATAATCAAAAATACCTGTGGCAAAAACATGGTAATATTTTGGAAAAAAACACATACAATTTCAAAAATATAGTGCTACTTCTCTTAAAACCTTAAATTTCTAAAATGCATATTTATTTTCATATGAACTACATTGATGATATTGAAAAAAAATATGCTGTTTACAGAACTATTTATTAGTGTGCAGATAATTGTTTCAGATTTATGAATTCATAGAAATTAACTGTTATTTGAATTTTTATATTTTTATAAGCTAAACATAGCAATCCCAATATTGTTTCAAAACGTTTTCATATTAAAGAACCTTTTTGTGGAATGCAATGTATGACAACGCTTTTAGTGGACTATTTATTTTCAGGCTGTCACTCTATGTGTTTTCACAAAGCTGCGAGTCATAATGAGATGTTGCTAAAAGAATCCATGTGACCTCTAAAGGCCCAATTTTACCTCAGAATATTAATACAAAGTGACGGGAAAATATATTTTTAGTGTTTACCTTAAAAATTGCTAGTTTATGATGCTGGGGTTTGATCTTTTTCAAAGTGATATTAAGTATTTTTTCAGAAAATTTTATTTTGGTTTTATACATGCCAAAATACTTATTATTCTATTTAAATTCAAACCAACTCAATGCATATTCATTTCTCACAGTTACGTGTTTTCATTGACACCCGAGCTAACAGCTTACGAATATGTTCAAAAACCGAAATCTACGTTCCATTTACATGTAGAATAATTCTTTGACCTATTGAGACTACTTCTGTTTTCTTTTCTTTTCAAATAATGACCATTTTATTGATTCTATACTTTCCAATTAGTCAGTTTAGCCGTACGATCTTCGAACAATTGAACAAAGATATCAATATGTTAAAACAATATATGCATAGCAGTACACTGTTTTTGGATAAAAAAATACCTTCAAGTGATTGAAATAAGTTTCGCACTTTACTTCTCGTAAGTTTTCTATATACAAATTAATTAAATTCTGCTAGATTTAGTTGGGTTTTTTTTGGTAAATGCTTTAAGTTTTGATCTGCCCTGATGCCTTATTCATACGAAAATGTTAAAATACTTTTGTATGACAAACATCATTTTCACAATTCCAAATGAAACATTTTGACTATCGGAAGCGATGAATGCTAATTTCACTTTCCCTGGCAACTAAACCTTGAACACCATGAATCAAAGGCAAAAATAGATTCCAGAGGAAATGTATCTTTAACTGCTATCACAAGTAGATCAAATTCGCTTAAACCCAATGGATTTCCGAACGACATGTCAGAGAAGTTCCACTATATTTAAGGACAACCATTAATTAAAAAAAATTCAAGAAGAAACGTACCTTCGAATGATATCAGTAATAGATCAAAATGTCTTCCTACTTAATACATTTATGAACTTAATTTCGGAAGTATTTGAATATATGAAGATCATACCATATCAATACGACAAAAAAGGGATTTAAAAACCAAATTACTTTCGTATGTTATCACAAGTATTTCCAACTGGCTTCCTACCTAATGGATTTATGAACTAAATTCCAGAGGTCTTTCCGTATATATAAAATATCGTACCATGCAAGTATGACCAAAAATAGCAACGAATTTTTATATGTTTATACAAGAAGAGCCGACTCCAATCCTACCTAATGGATTTATAAACTAAATTCCAGAGATCTTTCCGTAAAAATAAAAGATCGTACCATGTGAGTATGACAAAAAATAAAAAAGCAAAATACCTTTGAATATTATCACAAGTAGATCCAACTGCCTTCCTACCCGATGGATTTTTAAACTAAGTTTCCGAGTTGATTCCGTATGTATAAAAGATCGTACCATGTGAGTAAGCAAAAAATAAAAAAGCAACATACTTGAAATGTTATCACAAATAGATCCAACTGCCTTCCTACCCGGTGGATTTCTGAACTAAGTTTCCGAGGTGTTTCCGTATATATAAAGGGTTAAACCATGAAACTTAATCAAATTAACAAACAGATAGGTACCTGTATATGTAAACACAAGTAGATCCAACTGCCTTCCTATCCGATGGATTTCTGAACTAAGATTCCGAGGTGATTCCGTATATATAAGGGTCGAACCATGTGACTTAGACAAATCGTTTCCTCCAGATGTGTAACGGTGTCTGTAGGATGATGTTCTCTCCCCCGTCACTACAACTCCTGACGCCCTAATGAACTCTTCAGCACGCGGAGTGTCGCGACTCACGGTGTTCTCATCCAACACGGTAACACACGGGCTGTCTCTCAACACGGGGGAAGACGAGACTCGTCTCATATCATACACTGATTCAGTCTTGTCTCTCACTGCTTGGGAACTTGATGACAGACGAGGTCGTTTGCTCTACACCTAAAGTATTTAAGATTTTTAGGACATCATGAAATTCGATATCAAAGTTTATTTTGGTCAGGCAGTATCGGCAAGACCATGACAGTACTTTCGACGGCTTGTTTTCATATCATATAAGTACACGAGAATATCTTTTTCGATATCATAGTGGGGATTCATTTAAAAGTATTCTGATTTTCGGTTCACAACCTTTTTCCAAAGTACGTTTATTTGGAAAAAAAATATGACTAGAAGATTTGCATGCACTTTTATCTGCTTTAATTTACAATACGTTTAAGCCTGAACATGTCATTTTACATATTATCTATTTTTATTTTCAACTAATTTGTTTTAATTATCATGTGTGCTCTGTGAGGATATGATCAATATTCATATTTTGGATAATGAAGTTTTCTTCTTCTTTCTTCTGCATTTAAAATACTTATCATTCTTTTTTATTTATTCTACAATCTAAAAAAAACCCCAGAAAACTTTGGACCGGAGTCCTTAACGAATGTCAATTATCGTGTGTTTGCACAAAATGTGTATTGTTGAAATACTCTTTTTAGGAATATCTACAATTTCATTGATTTCTAGTGACCCGGGTTTTCTCCTGTATTGTGTCCCTCACAAGGCACTGCATGCACATTGTACTCATCCAGCTGTTACAATGGGTACTTTAAAACTACATGGTTACGATTACCGCTAATAGCAGGTTAATGATGAAGTTTATTACTCTCCCGTGTAAGATAACTGCAATGTAATATTTATACGGCAATATTTATATCACAGTGCAAGTATGGCGTCACAATGTAAGCGCGCCGTCACAATGGCTACCGAGTCGCGAAAATGTTAGTTTCAGCACGCTGTCGGCAAGTTTGCTTGAATTTTAGAGCAAGTAATAAAAAGAATACTTAACTTCCTTCCATCTAATACAATTCGTATTAAACTCGTGAATGATTTGGTATCAAACTCGCTTTCGCTCGTTTTATACAAAATCATTTACTCGTTTAATGAAACTGAAAAGGCGCAATTTAAGTATCATCAATATAATTATAGCCACTGTTGTTGAATGAAACATAACGACTGCCTCTTTGGATTTTTTTAGGCTATATGCAAATTTTACGATTTGGATGATATCCTTGTTCATGCGGATTCAATTAAATTATGTTTACCTTTAGATAATAGAGAATGAACTCTCACACGGGCTTTTGTCAACGAATGTCCGCTGGTCAAGCTATCGGCCAAGGGGTTTGGAATTTGCCTTTAATAAAGTCTATGTGAATCATTTAACACAGTTGTATTTTAAGCCGATTAGCTACATAAACGCACAAAAAGAAGTACTCCATCACGAATATTTCAAGAAAAGGTTCCCGTGGCATGCATACCTTGATTTGAATGCATTTTGATTTGAACCAAGACGAAAATACAATATAAATTGCTTAATAATACGGGTTCAAAACTATTACCCCTTGAATCCAAATACTTAATTTGACATAATTTAAGTTTCTCATTTGGAATAATATATACTCTTTGTGTTTGATCCGGAAAGATATTGCCAACTTCGTACCCAAATTTTTTTTTGTTTTTTTAAAAATTAATTTGATAATGTTACAGCATATTAATAGTAAACAACGAACCCCGCCCAATATTCCAGAATATAACTGACATGAATGAAAGCAAACCCCGATGAATCATCTAAGATGTAGTTGGGGATTAAAGTAGTATCTAAGACGGATCTCTCTGACTAACAATACACGGTTTTCTACCCTGGTGTTGTTTTCTGTCAAACAATATTTATATACATCATTAATCAAGGTGTCTGATAAGTAGAGTCTTAATGTGAACACGAATGGAACATTCTTGACCTGACCTTTCTGACCCGGAAGTAACTCTTAACATAGACTATGTTTAAAGACAGAAACTGCGCAGAAGAGGTATGTATCATGTTGGCTGAGCGTGAGCTTTTTACATGCATAGAGATTGTTTAAAGGATTTATGAATTGGTTTAAACATATTTATTTCCCAAAAAAAGCAGGAACCGGATTGGTAAACATCAATACCGCTCCGGATACAGAAATATAATATAATGTATGAAATTATGATTTATGAATTAAACTCAAAGGGAAAATGTCACTTATAACAGAGGGTAGATCTGTGAGATGTACCTCTGTGGGACAGAATGCAATGATGCAGTGGTATAACATAGATATACACTCGGTCAGAAGTTAAGCACCTTTATATTAAAAATAAAAATGTGATGCTGTGGGAATATTACGAATATCAATAATTCTAAACGTATCACCGTACAATTTGTATTAATGTTTATATTTACTATGAACTTCTACCTTATTGTAATGGTTCTGGTTTTTTTTTTACAAATATTTCTATTGCTCAGCTGTCAAAATTGTGATAACAAAGTATTTCTGAAGTCTGTTTTTACCACGTTGACATTTGCAGATCAAAATATCTTGCTTATTTAGCGACCAACAGATTAATGAAATATCATTCGTTTTTCAAGAATTAGTTACAAAAACGTTGTGAGCATACAACAGTAGGAATCATTACTGTAAATACGGAAGAAATTTTGGTAGTCTGCAAATTTTGCTGATTAATCTTTTTTTTCCAAAATTACAGACTTTGAAGGTTCATATTGCTGAAAGCAGTTACATTTCTTTAAATGCAGTTCTTATTGTATGGTAATTTTAATTGACAGAATAGAATTACTCACATTAAACCATGCTAGCAGAATTTTATAAATATCAAGATCCAAAAGTAACGAAGGTTTTTTGAACGAATACTCCCAGGCTTAACTGACAAATGTTTCTACCATTGAAATACCATTTTTTTAGGAAACATCTTTTTTTCTGATAAGGCAATTTTTGCAGGTTTAGAGGTAGGTGGTGCTTAACTTAAAAAAATGTACTCTTTTGAGTAATAAAACTCCTTATCCAGTAAAACGTTGACGTATTGTTTATCATCATTGCTATATATTATCGCACGACAGTTATGTTTATAAAATGACAATTTGATTAAATATGAATGATTTACACCAGATACACATTTCATTCTTTTTTCTGATTTTAGCCATATATCATACATCAATGTCATTGTTTGTTGATCTATTTCTAAGGAATCACAACAATAAAATAAAATATGACGGCCCTCAAGTACAAGTGTGATTATAATAATTCAAATTTTGACAATCCCTATGATGTGTAACATATCTTGTATTACTCAATCATACAGTTAACGTTACAATTCTATGATCAACAACATTTTTCACACAAAAAAATGAATACATGATAAATAAACCTATATTTTTAATAAAGTTGGAAATAATATCATTTATCATCATGATATAAATACTATATATGACAAGAAATGTGAAATAGATTCATAAACATCACAATCAATCATGCACATATTTTGTCGCTGGCCTTGAATTCGAAAATAACGGTTTCTCATTAATTACATACACTTGTCTTGTTGTTTTGTGCTACACAAGATGTTTGCCACCCATGGGCAGGATCGAGGCACGTCACAAGGATACTTCCTAATCATAACATGATGGATGGGCTGCGAAGAGACAATATCTTTAGTAACGCTCACCTAGTGTCAAGAAGACATGTATATAGGTGTATATATATATAGAGCATGTACACCCACACATCTCGGGCAGTCGTAACTGGCCTTTTTATGACCATCCGGGATTCTTGGTAATACAACTACACTAACTACCTTTTATTGGCATATAGACATATTTTTATGGTTATGGTTATGGTTATGGTTATTTGGATGATGATGATGATGATGATGATGTTGATGATGATGTTGATGATGCTGACAACGATGATGATCATTCTACCATAAATTTGCAAAATGCTCGTTTGTCATTAGCTACGATGAAAATCAGAGAGGTATACAGGTTTGATTTGGTCAGACGGTGCTCTGTTTACTTCGTCTGATGCACAAGAATTAACATGTTGCCTACCAACAGTGGATCTCAATTTTAGCTGTTTTATCGGACATTTTTACAAAATAAGCCATCATGGTATTTTTGTGCCCAATATTCATCAAGTTTAATCAATCTTTCTAAATTTAAAACGGTCGAATGGTGTCAAACCGGCACAATCCCCCACAATGACAAGAGTTAAGATTGTTGGTAGGGCCCATTATTCAGTTTCATATCGCGTCTCGAAAATGTTTGACAGAACAGGATATGATACAAATAAAAAATTCAAAATGGTTAACACTAACCTCAAATTTATTTACAATACCAATGCTATTATACCGACGTCACGTTAGTGGACATATGCAGAACATATTCTAAACGCATACAACGGTTGCGAAATACAACCGTCCATGCACTGAATAGATTGTGCTCCCTTTAGAGCATTCGGAAATTGTCGGTAATGTCCGAGACCTACTGCAAGCAATGGCATTCGAGATTGCAAAATACGTCAATACTGTATAGATGGCGGTCCGTGAAAATCGTGCACGGGCACCATGACCCAGTAAAAACCGTGCCATTGCAAAAACAGTCGTTGTTATGGTAGAATTGAGATAAACATACTGCGTTTAGAAATCAGCGGCATATAGCGGAATTATTATAGCTCTAATTTATCCATTTACCCGTTCGACCTTAAATTAAATTGAGAGCTATAATAATTCCGCTATATGCCATTGATTTTTTATGTACGTACGTGCATGCATCGTTGTGATAATGGAGATAACGCCGATGATGATGATGACGATGATGATGATGATGATGACGATGATGACGATGATGACGATGACGATGATGACGATGATGACGATGATGATGATGATGATGATGATGATGATGATGATGATGGTGATGATGATGTTGATGACAACGCCACCAACGACAACGATAATGATTATGATGGCGATGATAATGAATATACCGATATAAAAAGTATGTCACTACGATTCCAATATTTGCATAAGAAGAACCTTTTCACTCATATAAATCAGTTTTAAATTTCAATACATGTTATGTCAATTATAATGTCTAGTTTCCTACATATCAAAATAGGACACCAAATTTTGTGATTAAACAAAAATATAAATCATATAGGGGCAGACTCTTTACATTTCAAGATGCAGTTTCGTGAGGTTGTTTGTAGCCCACGCAACTGGGGCTTATATTCCAAAATCTTCGCTGGAATTCCTGTTTAAGTATAGAAAACGGATATCACGCTGTTGACGTGACGCAAATAGAAAGTTACAACGCCTTACCTTTCTCACGATAGTTCTGTGATTAATTAAATCTACCTATAACATTGAGACATAAAACGGATTATCATGGATCACTTTCAACAGGTTGATTCTTTCAAAAAGGCCCTTGTTGAGATCAAGACAAATTATTAGCAGAGACCTGTGGATCCAAAAGCTAAGAGTAGTCGCTTTGTAACATCTGTATATGTACCTTAAAGAAATAAAATTATAAAAAAGGAATGGACATGACTGATCGCACCCGTACAGTTATTATAACATATATCCCTGTCAATGTATGTTGCCCTGTATTCACGAATATTGCCCTGTATTCACAAATGTTGCCCTGTATTCACGAATGTTGCCTTCACGAATGTTGCCCTGTATTCACGAATGTTGCCCTGTATTCAATAATGTTTCCCTGTATTCACGAATGTTGCCCTGTATTCACGAATGTTGTCCTGTATTCACGAATGTTGCCCTGTATTCACGAATGTTGCCCTGTATTCACGAATGTTGCCCTGTATTCACAAATGTTGCCCTGTATTTACGAATGTTGCCTTCACGAATGTTGCACTGTATTCACGAATGTTGCCCTGTGTTCACGAATGTTTCCCTGTTTTCACGAATGTTGCCCTGTATTCACGAATGTTGTCCTGTATTCACGAATGTTGCCCTGTATTCACGAATGTTGCCCTGTATTCACGAATGTTGCCCTGTATTCACGAACTCATCGATATGCTCAACGCCTTGGCTATAATCTCAAGTGTAGAAAACATTAACAGGTCACAGTTCATTCAAAATTGGAGATCCAATATCTTTACAAGTTCTAAAGGGATTTTTATAAATACGATAAAACCTGAACCATGCTACGAAAAATATTTCCTACTGCCAAAAAGTATATTTTCCTATTTTAAAATTTGTAACAACTAACCATCAATTACTATTCGAGACAGGTCGATGGTTGAGCATTCCACGCGAAGACCGAACATGTTCACTTTGTGACTGAAGTGCTGTCGGAGACGAGTTTCATTATCATTTTAGATGTGAAACGCTTCTCCTACTTCGTCATCAATATTTGAACGCCAAACATTTGAATTTTTCCATTATGTCCATCCTAAAAAAAAACTATTAACAACCACCAATGTTAAACACCTTAAACCACTTTTTAAATTTGTTAATCAAATATTCAACGCAGATAAAATTACATTACTAGTATCGTTGGACGATATATTGCGGGAAATAATTCGGGGAGTAAACGAAAATGAAAACAATTGTTACCGATTTAAAGACAATCTGTTTTGATCAGTAAAATGGGTCGTAGGTTTTGTCTAAGCTGAGGAAATCTTTTCTCTGTGTTCAAATGATTTGAAGGTATTCATACAACAATGGCCTCTTAAACGGGCAGTAGCACGTTTTTTTATCATTCTATATTTCAAAATTTTCACTGATAATTGTAAGTTAATGCTAAATTGATTATTTTGCCAGTGTCAAAAATCTCATTACACAAGCCAATAATCCATAGTCAAAGGACAAAGTATGAAGATTCACATAAAATTCATTTGCGGCCATTTTGTGTGAACACCTTTAATTGATTTTGTGTAAGAAAAAGGAATCGAATGACTAAACTTTACGTTATATATTTGAATTATTACTGCTTCATTTAATTTAAATACATTGTCTTTCAAATGGAACAATCAATTTTCAATTTCTCGACATCACCTTATATTCCCCATAAAAACGTGCTACTGCCCCTTTAAAGTTTTCGCATTCAGTAATGTGATGTTTTAAACATTGAAGAAATATAATTGATTTATAATCAAAGGGGGGAAATTCAACTAATTAAACTGTCAAAATCATGCCACGCTGTTATTAAAGAGCTGATTATTTGCATTAGGGATTTACAAATGTAAGTTACACGTTGTTCAACATGCATTAGGGGTATAAAGTAAGATGTTTTTAAGGGTTTTTTCAAGTCATTTATACGAATAGCACATGTCAAAAAAGAGTTTACCATATTGATAAATCGGATCAGTTTTTAAAATAATTTAAAATTATACTGCTGACAAATGTATTCAAATATGTTTTGTTTGTTTAAAACAATAAAATTGCCATTGGCAAAAAAAAGGTAAAAAATGCCACCACAAACAGAACATCAAAAACATGTTGTCTGCTGCTTTGTCAATTGTCAGTTTAGAAGATGTTTGTTGATGACAGATTCAGATATATGTCCTACAGTCATTACATTACATGGTAGACACAGGGTTTACATTGTTTTGGCACTTAGCAAGTCTTTTCATGTTATATTTGTCTAGGGATGTCTCGAATCGTGTAAAGGTGTTCACACTCAATATGACCACACGAAGTTTTCGCTTAACACGAGGTACACTACTCTTCTTATAACCGATTTGAAACCACATACAACTGTCCTTATATTATTATAATCTTGCATAGGAGTGGGACTTTGATGAACAAATACAATCTATCAAAATTTTAGTAAATGGATCAACCACGTTTACATTTTGATTTTGTTTCCGTACAGATTTCATAAACAAATAATGCTTCGTACTAAAGTTGCAGTAGTAGATTATCTATTTGTTTGTTTATTTAAGTATTCTATACATGAGATGTATTGTCTCTAGAGGGTTAAAAAATTATTATTATTATCATTGGTTACATCATTACGACGTGTCAAGCGAAAGTTGCTGGAAGCCAGTTTAGAATGAACCTCTTTTGATCAAATCAGGGTTGGAAATGGCTTTGTGTAGCTTAAACGAATATTGAACGTTCGTTTTAGGGCTGGTATATTAGATTAGAACATTGTCATGCAGGTAACATTCATCTTTACCTAGAATAACTTGCTATTGTCCCTTTAACATTTTCATGTACATTGTACATGATAAATTATGTTTGTTAAAGTGCAAGCCTTGGCGTTTTAAAGGGACAGTAGCACGTTTTAGGGAGAATTTAAGGTGATGTCAGGAAAATGAAAATTAATGTTTCCAATTGAAAGACAATGTATTAAAACTAAATGAAGCAGTGATAATTCAAATATATAATGTAAAGTTAAGCCATGCGATTCCTTTTTCTAACACAAACTGACTTTAAGGTGTTCACACAAGATGGCCGCCAATGGATTTTATGTGAATCTGTATACTTTGTCCTCTGACTATGGATGATTAATTTGTGTCATGAGATTTTTGACACTATCAACATAATACATATAGCATTTACGTACAATTACCATTGAAAATTAAGTATAACATTTTCAAAAAACGTGCTACTTCCCCTTTAAGTGTATTTTCATTTGATTCTCTATTAATTGTCGTAACAAGTAAGGATTTCATTCATTACAGTTCATTTTATGTTACACTTTTCGGGATTCATACTTTTGATTAAGAATTAACATAACATTATTCATAGTTAATTTGTAATAAAATCAAGACAATGTTCAAGCATGAAATACACGAAACACATGAGTGCATGACAGTAAATGCTGACGTGTCAGCACTGTAGAGCTTCAGATTCCACATACGTATTGAAGCGTCATAAAATCTCTTCACTGAGAGTGCCCTTCGATATCTTCTACAGGAATATTTGAAATATTTTACTTCAAAGAAATTAAAGAACAGTCAAGTATGTTTTTATCATTTGCAACAACTTAAATGTTTGTAGCTCAAAACCAAACTAATGACGAAGTTAAGTTAGTACGGAAATGCAGAGCTTATCTACATACTTTAAAGATTTGTTTTAAATTGATTAATTTTATTAATTCTAAAATATTAATCACATTTTTCTAGTAATATGTCTATTTTAACTTAAAGAAATAAAACTTTCAAAGCAATAAAATCATCAAAGAAAAGACTGCATCTTTGACCCCCTGCTATGTTTCTGACATCATAGCACATAAAGGACACTGCATTGCTTTCAGGTTTTTAACAAAATATGTCAGAAAGCTAGTATTAATTCATTCTTATGCATATTTTACCGAGTGTTCAGTCAGAATTGTATTTGACGGACAATATGCACATGTTTCTTTGCTTAGTTTATGATGCTTTAACACTTGTTCTTATCAGTTTGAGAGTACGACATCAAAAACACGAAATATTTGTAATTGAACATCTCACATTTGATGAATTCGCTTTCATTGTCACCTCAGTAGATGAAGATGACATATTTAAACAGTCTCATGTTTAGTTTCCTTAAGAAAAATATTTTAAAAGATTACCATGCGTGATACAAATGCCCCACCCTACTGTTACCATTGACCCAACGTCGGGGACAATTATAACACTTGGGGTACCTTTGTTCAAATAATCATATCTTGGTAAGCGCAAGTCAAAGAACCCCAAATGACACTTAGATTAAAAACCGAAGTGTCAATTAACATTGTAGTATTGTTTATGCATCGCCTAGCATCAATTTAACCAGTCCACGATCGTGGCTTCGATGACTAGCTTCATTTCACGATGTTTTTATTTTTTTGGCGATAATCTTTATTTTTTGTCAAATTGTCAAATCTTTAACAACTAAAATGCTTATCTCACAAACATTTATGAAATTAAGTGTGAAATTATCATTTAAAAATCATATATATTTGTAAACAGAAAAGTCCTCCTGAACTTCGTTGCCACAAAAATACTCCGCTCGAATGGTCCCTTTAAATAAAATCTGTGACTATAGACCCCGCTCGCCCCTATCATTCAAGTTTGTTTCACGGTTGTGAAATTCACTATTGCGAAAATAGTTTATTATTTGTTTTCCTCTTCGGATAACACTATTTCGCTATGACAATGTAACATATTTGATTTTTGAGACCTGGCCGTTTCACTGGTTCTTTGTTTTCACGAAATATTAAATAATAAAAACGTCATTAGAATCCCAAAGTGAACAAACTTTTGGATGGTTGTTTCTCTGTTTTTATTTTGTTTTGAAATATGATATTCAGATAGGATATTCATGCAACAAATGTTTGACACAGTGTGTTCGATATACATATAGGACCTACTGTTGAGACCTGTCAAATGGAGATACTTAGAGTTAGTCCCAGATCTTTCAATCCTTTATTTCTGTAGAAAGACCTTTGGCCCACGTACAAACATCCTGTTACATCAGCGTATATGTCTCCGCGTAAGGCTACAACCTATCCCCTGATATCCTCCTATAATGTTCTGCCGTATCGCTGGCGGGTGGTTACTCAGCGCTATTTATAACCTGTCTGTTTTCAGTCAAACTATTTCGAACTCCATACACTGTTGTCTAGTGATGTCGCACGTGAAAATCTATGAGCGCACGATTTGGAGCTTAGCGGGAGCCTGCAATGAGAAACAGAATTTATTATCTAATAGCACTCACATTGGTTAATTTGAATCACGAGGTGAGCACGCGGAATACTAAAGGAGGATATCAGGGGATAGGAGACATATACGCTGATGTAGCAGGATGACGTACAAAATCAACATAAGAATGTGAAATTGCCCGCTCTGTGACTCACCAGCAATAGCAGATGAATTCCATCTTTTCCGATGTTTAGCTTTTGCTGATATGAGAAAAAATTACATACCGGAATATTGTTGTGTTTTCCCTAACATTCATAAATTGAAAATGTTGATATGTTCTTAAAGACAGTTATACAAAAATATGTCAACGTTTATTACAATTGTAAACTCTGTATTGAAAAAAAGTGTATATATCTGTTTTGCTTGTCGGTGGTCAATAGAGAAAAAAGAATTTGAATTTTGGTAAGGTCTACCAAATTCCGTACAAATACATACGGCATCTTTAACATAATTTGTGATAGGTAAACATGTGATAGGTAACCATTTTGAAGATTATGGATCCTCATATCTTCTATAATGGACAAAGGTGTACTTCAAAATAGTTAACACGTACACTAAACCCAATAAGAAACTATCCACTCATTCAAATGTTCATTGAAAAATAACAAGACACTGTTTTTTATCCTTACAACATTTTATCTAATACTGAATCATTTGCACATCATCTAACTTCATTTGTTTTGCAATAACTCGTTTATCTTACAGCCAGGAAACGTTTTTATTATCACTGGTGTGAAATGTTTATTTTCATTTTTTAGAAATCGAAGTTTCTGATCATATGTTAATGAGTTTATGGAATATGGAGTCCATAGTCATCAATACTTCGTATGTCCACCTTCAGCTGTTATGCAGGCAGACACTCGACGTCTCATTGATGTCCTGAGACGTCTGACGGTTGCGTTAGGGATGTTCCCCCATTCATCCTGTAGGGCTTGTTCCAGCTGCCTCAGGTTGACTGGAGGGTTTGCTCTATTCCTGATTCGCCTCCCTAGGCAGTCCCACATGTGTTCAATTGGAGAGAGATCAGGAGAACGTGACGGCCACGGCAAGACGTTGACGTTATTGTTGTCCAGGAATGTTGACACTGCTCTTGCTGATGTGCAGGCGCGTTATCATGTTGAAACAAAGTTCCCGGGTGATTCTGAATAAATGACAGCACAACAGGACGAAGAACTTGATCAATGTATCTTTGCGCAGTCATGTTACCCATAACGATCACCAATGGCGACTTGTTTTCTCCTCGGATACCGCCCCAAACCATCACACTTCCCCCAACGTGTGCCTGGACCTCTGCAACACAATTTGGAGCGTTTCTTTCACCCTGACGGCAATAGACGCGGGCTCTGCCATCATGCTTATATAAACAAAACCTACTTTCATCGGTGAACATAACATTTCGCCAATCACGCAGCTGCCACCTTCGTACACATCTTGTCCAGATTAATCGGTTATGTCGACGTTGACGTGTCAACGTTGGGCCACGATAAGGTCGACAGGCCCGAATCCCTTTCTGCTATTAACCTCCTTCTGACGGTTGATTGACTAATCACCCTCCCGAGAGCCGTAGACGCCGATTCTGCAACTGTCAGGAATCGATTTTGGAGATGGAGAGTTCTTAAGTATCGGTCTTCCCGACGTGACGTCACACGTGGTCTACCTGTACGCGATCTATCTAATATTGTTCCCGTGTCCCTATAACGTTTCATCAAATTTTCGATGGTTTTTCGATGACAGCCGAATGTTCTTGCAATAAGAACATTTGAAGCACCCATGTCCTTCATACCCAAGGCCCTGCCGCGCTGTTCTGGGGTCAATTTAGGCATTTTAAAATTGGTTTTATATGACCTGGCTCACATGTGAATTGATCGCTTGCTAACTCACTTTCAATAATGAATGTGCGAAACAATGATCAAAGAAAAACGTGTTTTCTCAGTTTTCAACAAAAGTCATGAAAATCACGTACCTAATGAATTTCTGAGATGAACAACTGAAATGTTACGTATTGGCGACCTGTTTCCATAATACTTAACATTTAGCTAAAGTAAATTATGAATATATGGATAGTTTCTTTTGGGGTTTAGTGTACATGTTTATCAATAGAACATTTATAACGTAAGTGAAATTGGTGAAATACCGCTGTCGATATCGAGGGCAGGGGCGTTCTTTGTCGGAAAACCAAAGGGAGAAGTCCTTCTCTGTCTTATATACCGAAATATATCATAGATATTCCTTTTAGGCCGCTCTCCAAGCAAGTTATAAATCGAGAAGAATCACTCATAAAATCACCTTTACTCATTCAAGTCGTTGGTTTAAAAGGACCTACAAAGTCATCATATTTCTTCTTAGAAGCCGTTGTGGTAAAACCGTTGGGTTGCAGTAGTAAACACAGACCAGTTATGTTCGGACAGTGACGTTTTTTCCATTGACTTGCATGTAATATTAGTGTAGCAAAACTAATTTTCATGAAAAAAGTTACTGTTGCATCATTGTCTAACTTTGCAGGTTTAATTGAAATCATCTCAGCTTGAAGTTCATAGTAACTGTGTTATTTTCTGGTTAATGTTTATGTAATGTCGCCAAATTTACCGCTGTATGTACGAACAATAGAGGCGTGTCCCATAGATCAACTTTTTCACAACTATGTACATAATTTGATTAAATTGCTGTCATTCCTTGGATACAAGATGAACAATTAAACAGAAATTCTTAGGTTGTAGCTGAGATGATTCATTTTAATTGTGAAAACAGTGAACAGGGTCCGAAGTAAAATAAATGCATGAAAATTAATCATGTAACAGTATTTTAATATGCAAGGGAAAAGCGTCTCTGTCCGAATATAACTGGCACGGGTCTGCCCATTTGCATTTTGGTAATTGACCTTATAACTTATTTTTCGAAAGAGTTTTACTTCACACATTTTACATTTCGCACTCCATCTGTGGTCTTAATGTTAACATCTCAACAAACAATCAAGAAATTATGATATCATTTTAATGAGATTGCTAAACAAACATATTAAAATGGATATTTGAAAGAGGATGTTATGGGATCAGAGGGCATTGTAAGCCCAGATAATAAAGGGCTGGTAGGGCTTTGACAAGGCCCTCACAGCAGGGTGTTATCTAGGCTAACAAAGCCCTCTTATCCAAATCCACGGGGGGAAAAACTGCCTTGAAAGGATGTTCAAACATATTTGAGGTACATGTATACACATATATCTATTGTCTCTGTGCAGTGAATGACTGGTCCCAGCCAATGCTTGACAATTGTAACTACGCCTTACAATAATTATTGTGGTTTCATAATTGGTTCGTTTTTTAATACTTTAAAGGGACAGTAGCACGTTTTCTGAAGGTTTTTATTTTTATTTTTCATTGGTAATTGTAAGTTAATGCTACATGTATTATTTGATAGTGTCAAAACTCTCATTTCACAAACCAATCATCCATAATCAGAGAACAAATTATGAAGATTTATCTTAAGTCCACCAGCGGCCATTTTTTGTGTGAACACTTTTAATTCATTTTGTGTAAGAAAAAGGAATCGCATTGCTGAACTTCACATTATATATTTCATTTGTTACTGCTTTATTTAGTTTAAATACATTGTCGTTTAATTGGAATCATTTATTTTCATTTTCCTGACATCACCTTATATTACCCCTAAAACGTGCTACTGTCCCTTTAAAGTTTCTTAACACTTTGTACTGGTTCTTTCATTTGTAGATAATGTAAGAAGTTTTCATTTATAACATCATTAATATCAAAAAAGTAGACAACAAACTACTAGAATTATAAACTTTAACATCAGTTTCTAAAACGACTTGCTTACTAAAGATATTTAACTTCGAATGTGTTACCTTCAGAATTTCTGTACCTTAATACAGTAGACCACGGATATAGGGAACTCGGATATAGCGAACAATCGGATATAGCGAACAAATTTTCAAGTCCTGTCCCTATATAATATCATTCAATTTATATGCGTATAGCGAACACCGGATATAGCGAACTAAATTCTTTGGTTCCTTGGAGTTCGTGATATCCGAGTTCTACTGTATTACCATTCTTGGTTTCTGAAATACGTAAAGGTATACACGATTGTTTCGTGTAACGACCTATTAATAATTCAGTTGGTTCACGTCTTCTAAAGAGCTAAAGACACTCACTCACCTAACCTAAACAAGGTTCTTCGTTTAGATCTGCTATTCGTTATTTAAAAACATTGTCTTGCAATGTGACTCGTTTTTTACTGTTCGATTCCCTTCCAGGTTCAAACTGTCCCTTTAAAGAGCCGCTCCGTGATTTTGATGGCAAATTTGTCGCTTAATACGAATCTAAATGTTATATGTAGTGGTATGAATTTATTTTTAAATTTCATAAAGTATATGATAAATATTAGACAACTTTTTTTTTTATGAGAATCTAAAAACAATCGTATTTTTGCACAGAACCGGATTTTACACGACTAATTTCCTAAGGAAATAATTCTATAGTCTATCAATCAAGTGTCTACATAAGTGTCTTTCTGGGTATCTTTAGTTTTTTCAAAATAACGTTTGACAAATTGAAAGGCACAACTGTCCGGTTTTCGATCACAAACCCGTCTTCTTATCCTCATAGTGTCGCCGACAAAACTGATTAGTTATAAAATGATACTTCTTACGAACAGTGGATACTTTTCGATGAAATGACACCATTGATAGAATTTAGTATGTGACTCCATTTAACTCACAGAGTGACTCTTAAACAATTACATACATTCTTGAGCGATTTGACATTAGTTCCACAGAAGCTAAGCAAAATTGTCTCTGGAGTTAGTTCTGCAACAGCTTTTATATTGAATTCAATGTCCGGGATAAATTCGAAGTGTCAATTATTTTTAATTGAATACAGAAATCTAAACTTAACAAACAAATTCATTACATTGATATGTTATACGCCAAAAACGTATTAAATCGTAGGATTTTCAATTTCTTCTATAAAATTGCAGTGATGTTTACATCAACTAATTCTTAAAGGGGCAGTAGCACGTTTATAGAAAATTTCTATATTTTATTTTTTTTATTGATAGTTGTACGTTGAGAACTGGAAAAGTCGTATCTCGTTTCTTAAACACAGATTATACCAATTCGAATATCAAAGGCTTAAGTAATTTTTTTATGATTCATGCATTTGTTTATATTTTTTGTATCTTAAAATCTATTTGGAAAGACGACGTTTTGAATGTATCGATTTAAAATGCAAATGACAAGCCCGATGACAACTGAACAAGGGTTGAGATGGGTGTAGTTTACTTGATAGGTGGAGGCGATTGTCTGCTTCCTTAAAGGATAGTCCAAACACATAACACAGCTTGAGTCTTCTATATATATTATATTATTACTTGACGTTTATTGATGCACACCTTTGGCATCTATATTTACTTTGAATTTATGATTATACAATTTGAAAGTTTTTCCAAAACTAAATAGTCAATTTCCTTTTAAGTGCTGAATTATATTTTTTTGTAAATGAATGAATGATAGGTGGTATCATAAACAGGATAGGCAAATTATTTTGCGTGCATTCACCATTTCTTAAATACGATTCAGCTATATTTTAAAAATTATTTTTAAATAATGTTTGCATAAGGTAATATCTTAAACATTCCCTTTTACTTTCATATGTATATTCATATGGAGCAATAACGTATTTTGACTTATTTGCAAATTAAAAAAAAAAGTAATGAATGTTTTTGAAATGACGAAATGAGTTGGGTTTTTTTTTAATTTTATTCGGTAAAATAATTTCAGAACCCCTAAAAAAACAGGGAAAACTTAAAGGATTGCTCGTCATATTATTCTTCAATAAGGAATTTTCGTGCCCATTCTTAAAGCCCATTCTTCCTCTGCCCATACTCTGTCGCGCAAGAAAACTCCCGTCGTCAATGAAAAGAAACTGGTAAAAAGCGATAACCTTGTTGACGCCCATTTTTTGTTAACTAAAACAGATACACATGGAGACAGACGTACGATACAACTAATTTTACACCAAACATAATGTTTTACACATGAAAAGTATTCGGGCCGCCTCAAATATAAAAAAAAACATCACGATGAACATTTAGAAACAAGTCATAGCTCTTTTCACAATGCCGGATCTCCCAACAACATGTTATTTATGGACTTCCATAAATATATAAATAAACTCTCCTCTTCACGCCGTGTGTGGGAGATGAGAGATGTAGAGCTTTGGCGTGTAAGAATAAATTGATGAGTCAGCTATTCAGTGTATGGGCGGTACTGGTTAAGTCTACTATTGTTGAATAGACATTCGTAATAAGGCTTGGTAAATTGAACATAGCAGCATGATCAGTAGGCGGAGTTTTCATTTTTTTTTTAGATATATAGAAAATCTCACCCAAGTGTCTTCTGAAATCTAATATTTCAACACAAGTTGATAAAGTAACAAATATATATAAATATATTTACTTTTATCAACAAGTGTTAATATATTTGATATCAGAAGACACGAGGGTGAGCTTCTATTTATCATCCAAAATCATTTTAAATCACATTAGCATGAAAAAAGTGCATACCCCTAGAACTCCTAAATCAGTGAGGTCATAGCATTGACGTCATAGCATTGTGACGTAGTTGTGTTTATTACGTCATAGCATTGTGGCGTCTTTACTGATGATGTAAAACATTTGTGATCATGTATTTTCTGATTACAGGGCATTGTTCAAAATCTACCGTCAAAGCCATATCTCCCGTTGATCCAGTTTTGGATTAAAAATTACCGTTTATGATAAAAGTGGATAAACAAAGTTAACTTGAAACAATAATTTGATGATAATAATAATCGTTATTACGAAAATTTTGTTGTGGATAAATACAAAAGAACAGTAACATATTATGAATTTATTCGATTTCAGAACCTCTATATCAATATACTTGAAAGGAACAAGCACATTTGTGAAATTATTCCTAGCAACTATTATCATTCCTTTGTTCAGGGTAGTACGACAGGTATACATTAAACGTCGCTTACAGAACAGCTGACAATCAACATGAAAACAAGAAACATAGAAAAACACCAGAAACAAAATTAAACGACCTTTGACAATTAGTAAGAACCAAAAATCAAATTATGTTCCCTATTTTGCCTTTTCCCCCAAAATGCTCAAAATCGAAATTAAAGAGCCCCTCCGTGATTTTCAACACATTGTTTTTCTTCAAAACGAATGAAGATGGCATAATTGATCATGTAAATTGAAAACATCTCACATATTCATCACCAATAATATGATAAATTCTTATAACAATCATTTATATTTGTTGAAACCAAATTCACACGTCCAATTTACATAAATACTAGTTATATTACCTATCAAACAATATCAAATCATAACATTCCTTCCTACTGCTGTAGATACGTTTCCAAAATACGTTTGACCGTATGTCCGGTTTTCGATCATTATAACATGCAAACCTTCTTAATGTTAATATACGACGTCGACTGGTTGCAAAGGGATACCTTTCTTCAACAGTCGATACTTCACAATCAAATGACACCATTTATAGAGTTTGACATATGTGACTCCCAACAACTCACGCAGTGATTCTTTACGGTTAAAGCCATTTGAACACTCAGTTCAAATAGCATCGTTTACCTATGACTTATTACTTATTATGAGTTATCCATTTGTCGATGTCAGTTAAAAGAATGACGAACACTTTAATCTTATTTACTAATTTTAATTAATTCAAAAACTGTCGTTTAGACAGTAACCAAATATAACATTGTTATATCTCAGATCACATTACAGTAACAGTACAAATTCGTGTTTTGTCACTACCGGGATTCGAACCCACACACTCAATGCCATCCATCACAGCCTGCACAGACCGCGGCTAACTCGACAATCCCGCCTCGTCATGTAGGCAAATGCTTGTTCCTGATTGTGATCGTCTAAAGTCTTGGTATCTTGTACACTATTAAACGTTTCAAAACGATGTGTGATATTTCACTCATAATCATTTGCTCATTAAAAATTGTTTGTGTGATTGTTATAGTCTCAATTCTTAGCACCATGGTCACTTTTACACGTTTAAAAACGATATCTCATATTCCAATCATATCAATTTGCTAATTATGAAAACTTAATGTTCACATGATTGTGGTGTCATGTGGTCCAACCGCTATCAGTGGTTGACCGCTATCAGTAAAGTTCAGCAGCATCTGACCTGTCTCGTAGGATAGTAGGGTAACCTTATTCATTGCTGTATAAACTTAGAGTTTGAAGGGTTGGTACCCTTCCCAAAAATGATGTCCTCATAGACAAACTTTATTCTAAATTTGCTTCTGTTCACCCAGCAGTACTAATTGGGTAGGTTATTGGAGGTGACATTCAAGCGCTGTATTTGTTCCTTTTTTTGGTAAGAACATGGTAATGATGCAGGTAGCGCCTTGAGCATGCATTAGTAAGGATGAGTGCGAATATGCGGTGTGGATATGTGTGTTTTTTATTTTCGGCGTTTGGTTATTTGGATCTAACTCCGTTTAATTTGCTCTCTTTTTTATTGCATTATATAAATGAACACATCAGCCATGTTTCGGGTGATGTTGTGTTCGGGGTAGCTGCTAAATAGACATGGGTCCGGTTTCAAGTGGGAGGATGATACATATTAGAACACATTCATTATATATTTCACTTTTTAAGAGCTAATACTTGTAAGCTGTCATTTTTGGCTACTTTGGGGGGTTCTGAATTTAGAAGATTTAACGATGTTTTATTACACGGATGTTTCATTTGATTTATAAGCTTGTAAGCAGTATACTAGTATTCATGAGTCAACTAATGGTACACAGCTGATGCTGGCATGTGTATATATCAAATATGTAGGAATGTATGCCGAGTCGGTTATATTATATTAAATTTATATTATGACATAAATATAGGAATTATATATAAGAATTGGATTGATGGGTGAATTGGCTGTGGACTTTTGAAAATAAAAGTTTACGTTTGTTTCATTTGTCAACAACCATATCACAGAAACAATGACACTTTTTGTATTTCCATAATTAATAAAATTAAAGAATGTTCGTAATAAATAATATGCTTTAACTGTGTTAACGTTATTATCCTCACAGAGTATATTAGTATCCGACCCTGACTTATATAGAATAATAGATCGATACCTGTTTCTATATATTTTCCTTCCATATATCGTTAAATTTGGAAATATATGTAAATCTCGACATAATATTTTTATTGGTGAGTGCAAAGTTAAATTTGATTATTTCAATTCGAAATCCTTACCCCTGAACATTAAGTAAAGTGATTTTTTTATTAAGGTCAATGCAATACATTATAGAATAATTATACACGCAATATATGAAAACAAAATACAGTTTAACTAAAAACAAAACAAATATATGTATTTAGTGGTTATTGTTGAAAGAAAAGAGTTGTAAAAATGATGATCTCATCTGAAAAGCTTTCTCATGATAGATTCACATATGAAATATCAATGGTCTACACCCAAGCAATTAAAAGTTATGAGCAAGGTAAACGTGTTTTGGTACACACAGAATGACACTCTGACAAACTGACAGGGCAAACACTATATACCCCCGGAATTCTCCGATATGGGGGCATAAAAAAGGTTATAAATAATTACCTTCTGATATAAACGTTGATATTGTTAAGATTTAATGATTTCAAAAAGTTTTAACAACCGACAACTGTTGATTAAAATATTTCAAATGTATATCCTTGTAATCCTATCCTTTGTAATTGGGTTTGAGGTACACCCCCGTTAAGATTTGCAGGGCTTGGAGTGTAGATTTGTTGGAACGAAAGCGCTGGATTATCGAGGATTGTATCCTTTAGACTGTTGCAGAATTTCTGTTGTGTATAATGCATTCTACTAATGTGAAATATACTCGTTTTAATAAAATAAATTCTATCCTTTAGCTAATTGCATATAGTTTTGAGTAGTTTTTGAGCACTTATAAAGAAAGTCATATATAGGCTTTATAAACAAACATGTGTTATGGTTTTATTATGACATTCAGAATATTCGTTATAAAAATTAAACGGGACACTTGTACATATTATCGTACCTCTGTCATTCTCTCCCCACAGAGGCAGATCAAGTCTTGAAATGTTGATCGAGCCTGTGTTCTTATTCGCCGAGTATGATGGGTAGAATGAGAGATGCCTGATAGGTTGTAATCAAAGTAAGTTTTGCAATCAGCGACGCTGTTCTATAATAATCATTTTCGCTTTTGAATCACGACAAAGGCATTGTGATTTGAGCAACCCTTTCTATGCGAGGAGCGAAGGTTGTACTCTTGAATGTGGATGTGTGAAGAATGTGATTTGATATGACATAATATGATACTTGCTAGCAATTTAAACTAAGCAAAGCACATACTATGACATATTATCATCATTGTGTTCAAAAGATTACGAGAGCTTGAACGATCACGTTCAAATAACTTTAAAGGGGCAGTAGCACGTTTTTTGACAATTTTATATTTTCAAGTTTTCACTGATATTTGTACGTTAATGCTAAAGGTATAACTTTGATAGTGTCAAAAATCACATTACACAAACCAATTATCCAAAGTCAGAGCACAAATTATTAAGATTCACATAAAACCCATTGGCACTGCCAGCCATTTTTTGTGTGAACACCTTTAATTCATTTTGTGTAAGAAAAGGAATCGCAAGGCTTAACTTTACATTATATTTTTGATTTATTACTGTTTCCTTTAGTTTAAATACATTGTCTTTTAATTATTGGAACCATTTATTTTCATTTTCCCGACATCACCCTATATTCCCCATAAAAACGTGCTACTGCCTCTTAAAGAGATTGATCATTCTTATATTATGAAACTTGAAAATTGTTGAATAAGGCAACGTCAAATAGACAGTTCCCTGTTTATAAATACTTGAATTTTTTTTTAAAACATAAAATTTTTGCGTTCAAATGCGCGTATTTAAAAGAGCAATAATTACAATTTACAAACATATATCGCATGAATAGAAACGAAATCATATCTGAACTTCATAGAGGCAGTAGCTCGCTATTAAAGTTTTATGTCATCCAATTTTCCTCCATTGTTTACATGAAAAATTCAGAAGGAAAAACATAACATTACCGAACCTGATTATCGGTCGTCTTAGAAGAAATCTCCACGTATCAAGGGAAGAATGCTGGCGGCCATATTAGCGTGAACACCTTTGATCAATGTTTTGAATTGAACAGAACGTGGTATGATCGTGTTAGAACTGCTATTCGAAATATAAACCATTCATGTTGTTTTGCATTCCGTAATTTTTCCTTTTATTTACCTTAAACTTGATACTGTCCTTTAAAGGGGCAGTAGCACGTTTTTTCATAATTTTATATTTCAAAATTTTCACTGATAATTGTATGTTATTGCTAAATATATTATTTTGATTGTGTAATAAATTTCATTACACAAGCCAATTAGCCATAGTCAGAGGACAAAGTATGAAGATTCACATAAAATCCATTGGCGGCCATTTTTTTGTGAACACCTTTAATTCATTTTCTGCAAGAAAAAGGTATTGCATGGCTAAACTTTGCATTATATATTTGAATTATTACTGTTCCTTTTAGTTTAGATAAATTGTCTTTCAATTGGAACCATTAATTTTCATTTTCCTGACATCACCTTATATTCCCTCTAAAAACGTGCTACTGCCCCTTTAAAGGGGCAGTAGCACGTTTTGAGGGGAAATATAAGGTGATGTCGGGAAAATGAAAATGAATATTTCAAATTGAAAGACACAATGTCTTTAATCAAAATAAAGCAGTAATAAATCAAATATATAATGTAAGGTTTTGCAATGCGATTCCTTTTATTTACACAAAATGAATTAAGGTGTTCAAACAAAAATGTTCTCCAATGGACTTTATGTGAATCGTTATAAATTGTTCTCTGATTGGATGATTGGTTTGTTTAATGAAATTTTTGACACTATGAAAATAATACATTTACCAATAACGTACAATTATCAGTGAAAAGAAATGAAAATATAAAAGTAAAAAAAACGTGCTACTGCCCCTTTAAAGCCATAGGCCTCATTAATTACCATTATATACATATACATTGAACTTCATTCTACATACAGAAAAGTTAAATATGCATCTGTACGTCTGTATGCTTCTATGCGTCATCACGTTGAAATAAGATTTCTGTCAATAGAAAGAAAACAAAGACTCTGTCCATTATGTAAAGATGCAGTTGAAAACGAAATCCATTCCATGTTTATTTGTTAACCATATGATAAAATTAGAAAAAAAAGGTTTACCTGATTATTTCCTGTCAAAATCCACGGAAGTAGCCTTTAGGTCATTAGTATCATTAGAGATAAATGCCATTTAGATAGTGAACAAATGTAACAATGTTTTAATTGGGATCACACTATCTTGAATAGTACAGATTCTTGTACAACATTAGTATCATCATGTGATGAACAAAATATTTAAAATTTGTCTTTGTATATCAAATCTGCTTGTAAGTTAAGAGATAAATTGTTAAAGAAATGATTTTACACCGTCATTTATTAAGAGATATATATTGTTAAAGAAATAATTATACACTGCCATTTATTTAATCCTTATGTAAACTCTGTAAACTGTATATGGACCGGAGGCCTCGAATACAATAAACTTGACTTGACTTGACTTGACTTGATTTAAATCTTAGCCACGTCTCTCAAAGTTTGTGACCAACCCATAACGAGGAAATTGCCTCTTAAAAACATACCTGTCTTATATTGAAATTAATGTTCTATACAACTACCTAATCTCCGTGTCAATCTTGAATAATCATAAATCTGCGGACCATTGTTTCCATAACCACGTCATATTTCAGTTACATACATTTTCCTTAATCCTGGAACGCAGATGTCATCTATATACTTTGGGTTTATGTGTTTTGAATTTTGATGCTATATTTTTGCATTTGTTTCTGTTAGATTGTTGGACCTATTGAAAGCTATAAGTCTTAAAGGGTCAGTCTTTTATGGGTATTTATTGTAAAAAATCAGTTTATGCCAAATGTGCAATTAGTGCATGTATATAACACAACTAAGTTGAAACTTGTAACTGGGGGTTATATTTTTGTCGTTAAAGCTAAATTTTTATTTGATAGTGTCAAAAATCTCACAAACCAATCGTCCATAATCAGTGAACAAATTATAAGATTCACATAAAGTCCATTGGCGGCCATTTTTGTGTGAACACCTTTTATTCATTTTGTGTAAGAAAAGGAATCGCATGGCTGAACTTTACATTAGTTATTGGATTTATTACTGCTTCGTTTAGTTTAAATACATTTTCCTTTAATTGGAACCATTTATTTTAATTTTCCTGACATCACATTATATTTCCCCTAAAACTTCTTCTGCCCTTTTAAGCCAAATAACATATGAGTGCATATAGTGCAGGAATATATAAGGAATGATATAATTTACAACATTTAGTATCATTTGATTTTTTATTAATTCTTTAATAAATCGGGAGTTTTTAAACGGCATTATTCCTTCAGATCATTAAACCCCAATCTATATCATATTTGTTTAAACAAATAACATAACATTGTTAAAAATAACACAAAGTGCAACGAAATAAAAGTTCATTTAACCCGTTGCTATTAAATTGCGGCTATCCTTTTCACTAAACAAATTTTTTTGTGGCGGGATGGTTTTCAACGAGAAAGAAACGTACCGAATGACCTCACAACATGACAAGTTTATGATATAGTGATGCTATACATAAATGCAAATGCAATTTCCCACGTAATGTCGAGAATTTGGTAATAAAATTTGCATAACATAACATAAACTTTAAAACATGACGGAGCTTAAACACAAAACCCTAATTTTTACAACGATTTTACAAAATAGGAATGTTCATATGATTAAGTATTGATCTTTAAGAAATAATTAAGTCAGTTTTCTAATAAAGTAAATAAAGTGTTTTGAATTTCACTTTTGTTTTTGTGATTATTGTGTTGCAAGCACAGATTCTATTAATAACTTATATTGAATAATTATTGTGAAATAACATGACAATGTAAGTTTAACGTTTGCTTTAAAAAATTTCGAATGGTATATGAAAGCGATTCGAAAACTTGTATGTTTCTTATGAATTTATTACATCGGATGTGGAATGGAAACTGTTGTATTCTGAATTTGTTACTTGATATTGAAAGACTACTTAGTAGATGACTTATCGAGAAATGTCGTTTTAATTAGGATAGATGTACACAACATTTTTACATAACAGAAGCAAATCAATCTAACAAATGAGGTGAGTCAAAAATAATGATACCAAATATGTATATGGAAAATATCGTGCACCCTCGAAATTTAAAAAAATCGATCTAAGGGCAATGAAGTTATCACTCATTACATGAAAAATTAACATTTATCCAGAAAAGAAAATAAGCTATTTTACTGTTTACTGTTCACTGTTTGAAAGTAAGTAATTTCAACGATGTCTTGTTTAAGCAAAATCAACTCTTTTAAATCTATGCACACCTCATTCGATGCTCTCATTTATATAATATCTTCTGTGCATTATCCACGACACCAATATACTTTCACAGTCTAAGCAAACCTACTCTCAATATTATCCGTTTCACTCCTAGGATTACTTAGACTGATAATTTCAGTATTTTCAACTTCGTTATTCAAAACGTCAGCATTATCGAAGTCGAATTAAGGATCACGATGAAACGTTATCTTTTAGATAAGACATCGTCACTTGGAAAATGTAAAATTTCATATGTTAGACAGGGAATGATTATTGCTAAGGAAAATTTGAAATTATGAATTATGATAGATATTTAAATGACCCCTGATTAACGATCAATCACATTCATTGTATATATCAACAGAATATTCTAACCTGGGTGAATTATTAGCAAGTTTACAAATTTCTGGGAGCGAGTTTGGTATGCATTCTCTAGCAACAAGGAAACGTTACCAAGTGCATTGTAATTGCCTCTAATACAAACATTTCGCTTTGTGGTCTAAACACTGATGTCACAAGGCACATATCACATAAAAAGGTGAGGTTGCAGTACCGTTAAGGAGACATGGGGAAAATGTCAAATAATTTGTCTTGTACAGCTAAATAATATGTTGTGTCAGTTTTTCATATCGTGAGAGGTATAGCAATCTTAGCGTCATAGCTACACCATGGTTGCACCTGTGACGCAAAAATGAATATATTACCAATAGTTGCTTATAAGAATGAGGAAACAAAACATTGATAAATGGTTGGGTGTTTAGTTCAGGTGTGTGAATGACAACCAATGGAATCACACCTGTCGCCTCCTCTTCACTCTCCTGTGACGTCATTGGTCACGTGACCCCGTCTTCCCGCCCGTCTCGGTTGTATATAAAAGTTGGAGTTGGATAAGAGGGAGTAATCCAACAACCGAACTCAGATCGTAACAGCTCGCAAGAAAATACAAGAACATTAATATAAGGTAAGTTTATTTGTGAAGTCGTGTTGTATTATGTTTTATTGCTTGTTGATCATTTTTTATTTAAATAATAAAGTAAGATATGTTTTAATCCTCACTATGTTCAGTTATTCTAAAACTTAATACCAAAGTTAACCTAACAGTAGTTTTCTTATACTCAAAACTTTAAAATGAATTATAAATCAATTGTCCTACAAAAGTAAACGTTTTAGCGAAGTCGTATTCAAGAAAAGACTTCATAATATCTCCATTACACTAATCTGAAGTTTAATTTATATCGTAAAAAAAATATTTTCTTTAATACAACATAACGATACGTTCACGCTTTCGTTTAAAATATGTTCAAACTAACCTTTTTTGCTTCTTTTGCTTATCGAACTTTCAAATTAAACTTTCTCATTGTCATTGAGAACCCATTTTTTTTTTCGTGTATTGAATTGTCGCCTCAAACATTGTCATAAATTGAAATTGTGTTCTACTACAAATTGGATAATCTTTGCACTAATTGTTTAGAAATAGTCCTGTTTTGCTAAAATATTTTTATCAGCCAACTGTTGATATATGTTTTTATTCATTTGTTTACGTATAATGTTTTATTTTTGCCTGAAGCACAAAAAATCGGAAATACAAACATAATAATTTTTAGATTTAAAAAAAAGTGGGTAATGCATGTCAACCAACTTATTTCAGATTACCTTTAGACAAGATGAAGCGAGCGCTTATCCTAGGAGTTCTGGCTCTGTTCACCGTAGGACAGATCGGAGCTGATGATGATGATACTTATACTTACTGGTCTGGGACGAGTTACACAGGTTGGTCACGACATGCCACAAACATATTTTTTTTAACTTGACTGTGTCAATCTTTCTCTCCCCATAGAGATACATCAAGTCATAAAATGTTAAAATGTTTATCCATATTTGTTTCCGGTATTATCCCCTAGTCACAACATCGGCAAAAAAACATTTTTAAAAATCAGCTATTGCATTGAAAGAGTGGTTGTTATCACCGTGGCATTTGCAATGAATTAGTCGCAAATACTATGACTTTTGAACAGCGTCTCTGATTGCATAACTAAGTTAGATTATCAAGTTTATCACCATTCAAAATACACCGTAGGGTGCAAGTAAAACATTCAGATGATGGTATTTAAGTATCATACAAAAAGTTAACTTTCACCTGTACCACTAATATATACCTTTTAATTTAATGAAATACAGTCAAGTAAAGTATAAAAAATCATTACTTTAGTAAACTTCTTTTGCAAGGTATTAACTCCGCTAGTCTAAATAACTTGTTAATCTTAGCCTTAGTGTCGCATATTACAATTCTTACGTTGACTTACCTTCCTTACCTGTAATTGATAGTAACTGTCATTGATTAAGGATTGGACAATCAAGTAAGGGCGCAGTACGCTGAAAAGTTTTAACAGAAAGTGATAAATGACAGCAAGGGTCGTGAAAATAAAGAAGTTGTTCATCCATAGAATTATATTCGCTCTTCAAAAAGTTTAAGGTTGGAATTACCGTTTATGGCGACTGACGCGATTTTAACCTCGTGGGGAAAATTGGTACCTACTTATAAGATAACTGTAAGTCCAAACTAAAAGATACATGTACCTTATAACCACGACCCTTAGGCAACACTCTCTGTGTACAGGAGATGGTTTTGGGCAGAGCAGCCAGCGCCATTGAGCAGCTTAAAGTTGAAAAAGAGACGCTATACAAATGAATTATTATTATTTTTATTACCCGTTCAATTCCAGCCCTTACCTGAAAATGTAATGATGATATCTTCTCAATGTTCCGTTAAGATGTCCATTAGCCCAAACTATTAGATAGTTTGATTACACGACCTCTAATCACCATTCTGTGTACAGGAGAGCACGAAGATGAAGATCAGAGCAACCAGTACCCATACAATCCTAGCCCCTACCCCACCTACCCCAGTGGAGGCTACCCAGTCTACCCAACTCAGTACCCAGCTGGACATCCTGCATCAGGAGAACAGAGTCAACTTCCGGTAAACAGACTCCAGGACTTCCTACCAGGCACCGACGCCCAGACCATTTACGATCTGATCTTCGGCCCAAAAACCTCTCAGGAGTCCGAGGAACTCCCAACAGCCTACCCGTCCGCACCAGTGCCAACCTACCCTTCTGGCAATGCTGGTGCAGCTGTCTACCCAGGCGGACAATCCACCCAACAGGAAACAGCAGAGGTTGATGATGACGAACAGCAAGCTGTTATTCCTCAACAACCTACATACCCTGAACCTGAATCTGAAGAATCCTCAGAGGTATACCCAACAAGCTACCCCGTGTACCCGACTTCAGAACCCGAGTCAGAGGAGCTTCCCGAGTCAGAGGAGGTTCCTGAGGCGGAAGAGTCCTCCGAGAAAAGCTATGAGGTTTCAACACCAAAACCAACTTCAGAGCCTATTGAAAGCGTCGAGGAAACAGGTGAGGAAACAATATGAAATATACTTTATCATTGCTTGAAATTTAATCCATTCGGTGTTCTTATCTCACATTCAACCGCTCTCTGAATTTCATGATTTCTCCATTGCTAAGATCAAAGAAACATGAAGTAATGACAAATACAGAATATAACATACAGCTACGAATTAAAGTTTGAATGGATTGTAGAGGGTTTTACACAGTCCCTTTAAATAAATGAACCCTTACCACTTTGAAGATTTTAGGAAATGTTACTGGCATTTTGAATATTTCCTGGTTGTATTGTGGGACAACGCCTATGTCAGTCGTGTATGTACAAAAGCTTTCCCTGTCATCAAAATAATGTATGTGCATTTGATGTTTACAATAAGGAACCACGAGAGGAAAAATCGTGAGCTATAGAAAATGAAATTCTAATACTGGTAACCATTTGCATGAGGTATTGTATGTCATAAATGTATAAATTTGTCCCGGAGGGTACTGTACCTGGTACTTTCAATAGACATTTTGTTAGATTTTGGTCTTCTTTAACTTACGATATGATTAAATGTAGGTGTTTACAAGAAAGACTGTGATCTTATCTTGTGATTTGAGTCGTATAATTTGTTTTTTATTGAGTCTTTGCATTTTATATAAACATATGTATGTGGGAGGTCACAAACCTTTGAGAATATAAGATATCGTACATATAAGATAGAACATTTCATAAGAACGGTGTAAAAGCGATGGTATTAATTTTGCATATGTTTCTGTCACAAATAATCAGGGACGTCTATTGAGGAAGGAAACCGTTTCTGAATATAACATTCTAATCATGTGTTGAACATCTCATGGCATAAATTGTTAGACAGGAATTAGAACGTATTTCATTTTATTTTCTGTTTCTTTTAAAATGAAGAAATAGTTTTTCTTGATAACGCTTCCATAATAAACCTGGAAACTAAATTCCCTACATATTTATATTTTCAGATGCTCCATTTTAAAAACAATCTTCATTGATATACACGGTTCTGTTAAGAAATCCCTATCCTACGTATAAAACTTCTAATGGACGTAGAAAAAAATGACTTCATGACACAATTGTTTTTAGTTATTCTTGTTGTTGTTGACCATATATTTCTCTGTCTCAGACTGCCAGGAACTTCTTGACATTGTTGCTGTTGTCGACGGCTCAGACAGTATCTACAGTGACGAGTTCCAATCTCTGAAACAAGCCCTCATCTCTTTCGTGGACAAGATGAACATTGCCGAGGACGATCAACACTTCGGCGTAGTCCTCTACAGCTCAAACATCTCTTACGTCATCAACCTCAGCGGCAACGAGGAGGGGTTGAAACATCAAATTAACCTCCTTAACCACCCAAGAGATGGTACTCAAACAGCTGAGGGCATTTCCGCCATGAATTCCATGATTGGCCAATATGGCCGCCAGGGTGTTCCTAAAGTTGGGATCGTGATAACCGACGGAATTTCGAAGAATCCTACCGCGACTGTGGAACAAGCTGCTCTCTCCAAGCTGATGGGCATCACCATGTACTCTGTAGGTGTTGGGTATAAGACAGATGATGCTGAACTGAAGGCTATTGCGTCCTCAGATGACCAGGTCTTGACCATTGGTCAGTTTCAGCAACTCGATGACGTAGTCAATCAGCTGGTTAAACGAGTTTGTCCAGGTAAGCCTAAACTCTTAAATTTGTTTAGTCATTTCTAAAGTTAACATAGAAATACTTTATATTGAATCAATCTAGATTTCATCATCAATTATTATTGTTATTCTATTATTATTATTAAATTATGATTGCGTTTTCAGAACATATTGAGTTGAAGTGCCAATGTTCATTTGCATAATTATGATAAAGGACATTGGTATTCATCAAATTAATTAAAATGTATCGATGCAATGAAAATATGAATGAAAAACATTATTTCGTGAATGTACTTAAAATAGATTAGTTTTTCTATTACTGTTTATTTGCACGAAATAATTCCAAAGGTTATCGACTTATTCGAGTCAGTTTCATAACATAAACACAAACCTAATGTTATTGTATCGTGTTTTAAAACAACCGGTGAAAACTCATTGCATTTCTGACGTACGTGACCGTACAAGTTTTTTGCAATGTTGACGGATTATACTGTCAAAACAGGACGATACATAGCACGCTTTACACATCACTCTCTGTGATAAATTTCTCCTGAAATATGTGTCAGATGATTAGAAATTGTTTAAAATTATCTCATCCTGTACAACTGGCTAAGATAACCTGTATATCTACAAAGCATAACAATTAATCTTTCCAAAACAAAACCGGACTTCGGAGTTTTAAATCCATGATAAGTTGTCAAGTTTAGTGTGTTTTATTCTTTAAATAGAAATCCGTGATTTACTTTCTAGAAACGAAATGAAATATATTTTTGAGATATTAGTAAAACCATTATTATTTTTATTAATAGTTTTTTCTCTTTCCGATACTCGAAAAATACATATTGTTATTAAAATGATAAATATTAAAAGATGACATTTGATATTACATACATATTAACTGAAAAAATAACATAGGATCTGCAAATCAATAAGGAAGTTAGACGGTTAACTAATTTTTAAGGACATCCTTTATTGTTGACAGTCTATTTACCCCTGTCCCCACACCTAGTAAGTAACGTCATTTATAACGTATGTACATAACTGTCACTCTTTGACAGCCCTTACAGACCGATGACTATAGTACGTATTTCTATGACGACAATTGAAGTGAACGATTAGCATTTAAATTCTACCTTTTAGCACCAATCTATATGTAAGACTGTCTTTAGAGTAGGGGTTAAAATGGGCAAAGATAATTTCTTGATAATTTTATATTTTATATTTTCACTGATAATTGTAAGTAAATGCTAAATGTATTATTTTGACAGTCTCAAAAATCTCATTACACACGCAAATCATCCATAGTCAGAGGCCAAAGTATGAAGATTAACATAAAATCCAATGGCGGCCATTTTGTGTGAACACCTTTAATTCATTTTGTGTAAGAAAAAGGAATCGCATGGTTAAACTTTACATTATATATCTGAATAATTACTGCTCCATTTAGTTTAAATACATTGTCTTTCAATTGGAACCATTAATTGTCATTTTCCTGACATCACCTTATATCCCCCCTAAAAACGTGCTACTGCCCATTTAAAGTAGGGGTTGTTGTAAGGTGAAGCTTTATCACCACGTCTTTTACTATACATGTTATGTTTTACTGTACGTGCTTACACCATTAGGGACTTAATGACGGTCGGCCTATTATATTCGAGAAAATGCTAGTTCTTTCTTTCGTTACAAATTTTCATTTGAGTACTTTTCCTTTCACTGTTAACCGTGCAATTACTGACTCCGTACATTTTAAGAATTTGTTTTTCATTTTGAAGATATAAATATAAAAAAAATACATATTGTTCAATTGATATCTACAATATTATGTCATGAATGTAAATATATACATATATTCAACAGTAAATGGTGCATGGAGCGAGTGGCATGAGGTATTTGGCAAATGCTCCAAGTCTTGTGGCGGCGGATCAAAGGGAATCTGGCGCACCAGAACGTGTACTAACCCCGCCCCCTCTAATGGTGGACTGGGCTGTCCGGGAAAGGCCAACAGTGAAATCAGTGTGTCCTGTAACATTCAGGGATGTCCAGGTTAGTGGTCAGTGGTCTACTTGACCTCCATGACCTATTCATGAAAATACAGATATTTCGATGTCCTCATTCTCATTAATTTATTAATCAATCAAGTTTATTTCGTAAAAGGCCTTCGGCACGCGTACCGTTAAACATAGACATTATGTGATTACACTGTAGTGGCATTCAGAACAGTTATGTATAAGAAGAACGTATTAACAATGCTTCTCCTGTGTAATTTGAACAGTTTGTTGTCAAAGAAATGTTATTACTTCTTAAGGTAGTCTTCTTAAAATATTGTTTATCCATGTGATATGGTAATCCTTTGAAATACTTACAACGCAAATCATAATACATTTTATATTCAAATAAATACGTAAATGACCTCAATATTAAACTTTTTGGGGTAGTCATTTCTCAAAATCTTCTTGGCGTTACAACAGGAAGTCGCAATATTTATATGTACATACTTTTCAAAATAATTAAGGCACCAGTCTATTTTGCAGATGTATAATGTATATGTAAGATATAATGTTCCGTATGATGGGCCTATTTGGAAAGTGAACGTCGTAATAACCTTCGTATGTCTTTTTGTCAAGGGTAGTTAATTTCAATATCTTGATATTCTATAGACATGTAATGATTAATATACTGCTAAATGTGTAAAGTCAAGGTTTGAATGAGTTGTGTATGGCTATTTGCAGTTGATGGAGGTTGGACTCTGTGGAGAATTACTTCCAGCCAATGTTCTGCTACTTGCGGAGGAGGATCTCAGATTGTCACCAAAACCAGAACCTGCACAAACCCAGCACCTGCGTATAACGGACAGTACTGTTCTGGCAACGACAAGATTACTTATTCACAAGCTTGCAATACCCACAACTGCCCAGGTTTGTAGATACAATGTTCTTTTCTTATATTGAAATGATAAAACAAACATTCTTTGATAAATGATTGACTTTTCACAAAATATTGACAGTGTGCTTCAGAGCAATTCTCAAAATTGTCTATTACCATCAAAGTTCTGATCATGAGATTTGGTTTGCAGTGAACGGAGGTTGGAGTTCTTGGTCTGACAGTTACAGTCAATGTTCTGCTACTTGCGGTGGAGGATCTCACATTGTCACTAAATCACGAACCTGCACAAACCCAGCACCTGCTTATAACGGACTGTACTGTTCTGGCGACGACAGGATCACTTATTCACATGCTTGCAATACCCACAACTGTCCAGGTTTGTAGATTCAATTATTTTCCTTTATTTTGAAACTATAAAACAAGCATTTTTGAACAAAAATATAACTTATTGTGAAGTGTTTTTAAAAAATGGCTATCAGTCGCATATTGTTCATCATGAGATTTGGTTTGCAGTGAACGGTGGTTGGAGTTCATGGTCTGACAGTTACAGTCAATGTTCTGCTACTTGCGGTGGAGGATCTCAGAATGTCACTAGAACACGGACCTGCACAAACCCAGCACCTGCTTATAACGGACAGGAATGTGCTGGATATGCTACATACACCTACACAGATGCCTGCAATACCCACAACTGCGCTGGTAATACTACGTTTTAATTATTATGATGGCAAAATGGCAAAGCGTATCATAAGGTCGTAGTATGCGACACCATTATTTGTTTTGGTTTTTTTAGACGGATTATAAGAGATTTGCATCATCGGTACATATACATGTATACATTTGTTGATGTCTCTTTCAGTTGACGGAGGTTGGAGTTCTTGGTCTGACAGTTACAGTCAGTGTTCTGCTACTTGCGGTGGAGGATCTCATCTTGTCACTAAAACACGAACCTGCACAAACCCAGCACCTGCTTATAACGGACAGTACTGTTCCGGAGATGCAAAGAAAACCTTCTCCCAAGCCTGTAATACAAACAACTGCCCAGGTACATTTACATGTGTCCATGCAATGATTAATTGAGTGATACCATAAATGGGATGTCCTAATTGTCAACTCAAACAAGTTAAGAACAATAATGCAAAAATGAAACGCAATATCTAAACAATGGTTATCCTCATTTTATATCGCGATCTGTATTTCAGTTGACGGAGGCTGGAGTTCTTGGTCTGACAGTTACAGTCAGTGTTCTGTTACTTGCGGTGGTGGATCTCAGCTTGTCACTAAAACACGAACCTGCACAAACCCAGCACCTGCTTATAACGGACAGTACTGTTCCGGAGATGCAAAGAAAACCTACTCCCAAGCCTGTAATACTAACAACTGCCCAGGTACATTTACATGTTTTCATGCAATGGTTAATTGAGTGATATGATTTTTTGGATGTCCTGAGCGTTCAGTTAAACAAAGAAAAGAAAAATGTGAATTTGAAATACAATAACTACATAAATATATATCTTAATGTCTGTTGCGATTTCTATTTCAGTGAACGGAGGTTGGAGTTCTTGGTCTGACAGTTACAGTCAATGTTCTGCTACTTGCGGTGGAGGATCTCAGATTGTCACTAGAACACGAACCTGCACAAACCCAGCACCTGTTTATAGCGGCGATTATTGCGAAGGATATGCAAAGAAAGAGTACTCTCAAGCCTGTAATACACAAAACTGCGTTGGTAAGTTAATCATTCCTGTTGTCATATACTGTAAATCATGAAATTAATGCGTCATGAAATTAATGCGAGTGCGAAGGTCTAGCCTAAAATGCGTCCTGAAATTAATGCGAGGCCCAAACTTTAAAAAAAAATATGTATATGTATATGTATATACGATCAAAATAAATACTCAATATAAAATTAAAGGGCCATCCCATTTATCAATATTAAAGCTTTAAACGGATTTAACTTTTGTACCTCAGGATATCTCAAATTTGAAAATCGGTTTACCCCTTACCATTTTTTGTAAGATAGCTCGTATTCAATAATTTGCCTGAGAGTCTAAGACAATTTCATCATCATTTCCAGTTGACGGAGAGTGGAGTCAGTGGTCATATGAGGTCGGGCAATGCTCTGCTTCCTGTGGAGGCGGAAGTCGTACAGCCATCAAGAGGCGCACCTGCACATCTCCTGCCCCTCAATATGGCGGCAAACAGTGCGAAGGCGAGGCTAAAGAGATGGTAACCGAGGACTGCAACGTCCACGAATGCCCTGGTAAGAATTCAGAAATTTATGGGATATGATAATTATCGATTTCTTGGAAATAAGGTCAATCGTTGTTTCCAAATCTTGTTTCTTTTGATAAATAACGTGACTTAACGTCGGTCATCTTTATCCACAGATCTGTGCCATGACTGTAAGATAGTGAACGGTATTGGTTACAACCCCCACCAATCTGACTGCGGCAAGTTCATCCAATGCAACTTCCTTGAGGGCGGACAAATCGAGGTGCACGTGCAGAACTGCCCACACGGACTCTACTGGGACCAGGACAAACTCACGTGCAACTATCCAGACCAGGTCAAATGTGACAAAGGTGAACTTCCATTTTAACAATGATTGAAACGAATCACTCAATTATGCAAAAAACGATTTTATAAGGTTTTAGTTTTACATTGTGCGCAGTGGTGTCCATCTCCTTAAGGACCGTTGAAAGCTGACGAAACTGAGAATTTCCCATTTCTTTGACAAATAACCATGGACAAACTGTCATTTTTGTATTGTGCATCAGTATTATATCATCATGAAAGAATTTACAATCGAATAACAATACTAGTTATTCGTCGACTGAACATTGCGAAAGTTATGATCAATCACCAGCGAGATGTCTGTCTAAGGAAAATTCTACAATTGCAGCTCAATGCATCACGCAATCAATTAATGCTTGACCAAAACTTGCAGTACCTTCTCCCTTCCTGATATCTATCTTCAAACAACTAATATCCCCTTGCCTTCTTTCAGAACGCTGCCAGACACCCACCACAGGCTCCTACCCCAGTTCCACCAGCTGCCGGGCCTACTGGAAGTGCAAGGGGGGCTTGTCGAAAGGCAAATGTTGTCCTGAAGGCCACGCCTACTCCATCGCCGGATACTGCGTCCGCAGCGACACCTGTCTGGATGAGTGCCAGGGAGATGAGAGTCAAGGTAGACAACTCTTGAATCACTTTAAGAGATGAAACGGGCGCATATGGGTCATATTTGGCTCAGCGTCGCTCTTAAACACACATACCTACCTTTGAAAAATGAAAAGGACAGATTATTCTTTAAAGATAATCAATTGTTTTTAATGAATTAGATAATAAGATGAACTTTAGATTGATTCAACCATATAGGCAACGTACAGAGCCAATGGATTTAGTTTCTGAATATGTACATCTGACATTTGTAACTAATCTTCTCAGTGACAAGTAGTAACTATTGATAGAAAACAAAGTAATTAAGTGCAATTCAACAATTATTTTTTTATTTAAAATAAATTACAGACCATTCATTTAAAATTTCAAAGCATTCATGTTTTATATTTCATTTTCCTATTTCTTACAGATATCTGTGACAAGAGAGAAGTACCCGGCTACAGCTCCAAGTTTGAGCAGTACGTCAATGGCTATGGTTGGGTTTCTCAGCCTTGCGCACCCGGAACTAGCTTTAACGTCACTTCCTGTATCTGTTCAATTGATGGAGGAGTCATACCAGTTCCCAGTGGTAAGCATTTATTGAACAAACCTCTCAAATTATCATTTATCAACATTTTATCTTTATTCAGGTGTAAACCTTGTTCTCAATTATGAATATTTATCATTTAACCCTTAGCTGTTTCTATTTGATTTTAATGCATGTTATCATTTAGTCTTAATTTGTAATATAATAAATTACGAGAATTCAATGACTGTTTTACAGATTGCAAAGCTGAAATCTATTTGCCATTCACAACTGGAGTTTTCGATGAATCCGGAAGTGGTAATTATGTCCAGAACGAGGGCGTCAAAGTCCAAAATGGCGTAGCCTACTTCGACGGAAAGAGCGGTCTGCGCATACCCCGTTTCTCCAACGTAGCTCTCGGCAGCACCGTCTACATCAAACTGAGGTACAAAGGGGAGGGAACTGCTACCAGAAAACAGGCTCTCGTCACTAACGGAGACTGCGGCAAGGAGAGTTCTATCTCCATCGCCAGGAGTCCAGCCTCCACCTACTTCGCTGCCATGTCTCAGATCAATCAGAAGGCTGCCGTCTCTGTCCCTAGCTCGGTATGTGATTTATTAGTTTTTTATTTAATTGTTGATTAAATCTATTGGTTTTGCTTAACGTTTGTAGTGAATTCGATGCCGTAATTTCAAATGTTGCGAAAAACATTTTTTGTTATTCTTTCTAGTGTATTTGATTTAGTAACCACATTTTCTTTAAAAGTTAAAAGATTAAATATCATGGACGCTGGCTGTGGTTCATGTTTTTTTTTCAATTTTTCAGTCAATATGTGGCTATAGCTTTCCTGTTTTCTGAAGGTTCCAATCGGTTTCCGGAAGTTTTGTTTGTAAATTAACTCACTTCTACTGTAATATTCATTTGATTTGATATCGTTGAGCTTAAAATAGTAATCATTCTTCATTACATCAACATTGAATTTAAGTTTCAAAATTACATAAATGTTCATAGATATTCCTTTCCAAAACCTATATCTGATATTTCATTTTAAAACAGCCGAATGGATGGAACGATGTCCTTTTCAAGCTTGACGACGAGGTCTTTACTGGAAAGGTCGGCGCTTCATTTGAACAAGAGGCATTCAAGGGTAGGTTTCATGTGTTGATATCAATATTTGTTTAAATACTTAGAAAAATCATAATATGGTGAAGTCAGGCAGTGTCATAATGCAACTTAAATGCATAGCAATATCCAGATTGACAATATTTTTAGCGTTACATGTATATAACATCGAAAATTACTTATAAAAAAACCCACTAGTTTTAATGCTAAAACTTACATAATTACAAAGTGTGCCATTGCTCATTGCTGTAATCATGCAAATTCGGAATTCACCCCCCTCCTATTGGCTTTATCTGCCATTCCCTCTCTCGGGCGATACATCAAAACCTTAGCTCATGTGTAGCATTACATATATCCATGGTATTTTTATTGTAAGAGGTTTGTGATTGAATAAATTATATGATTTCCCTCTTCCAGGTGACATAAAAAGAAGTCAATGCGCTCTGCAGATCGGAAGAGGAACCGATTTCTCCAACTACAGAGGTTACCTGGACAGTGTAAGTATTTACTTAGCCAGGATTTACCAGATATAAGTATATATTTGACATTTTCACGTAGGTCTTTAATGAAGTTTGGAAGCTCCGTTAGATGTTATTCGGTGACAGTGGAAGTGACGATCAGATTTCGTGTTTCAATTGAATTCTCAATTAGATGTTTCGTGTCCTCAAAATGAAGTTTTCTGAATCTGTACATTACCACTCAATATCGATTGGCATATTTAAGATATACTTATTTAGGAAAAGTATTTTGAGATGAAAAATATATCTTTTGTTTATACTCATATGACTCTAATAAGGGAATGTTTATGTTAATTCATTTTTTTTTGTGAAGAAAATGTAATTTTTACCAGGTGTGATTCTGTAAATGACTTATATCTTTACTATGGGGTTTCTGATTTTTTTTCTTTTATTACAGTTGACTGTCTATTTACTGAGTTTATGATTCTGTACACTACCAATCAATGTTTAGCATAGTTTAGATATTTTTACTTGAGAGAGATATTTTGAAATGGAAAATATATCTTTTGTTAATACTCGCATGGCTCTTATAAGGGAATGTTTATGTTAATTCTTTTTTAGAAGAAAATGTTATTTTTATCAGGTAAATGACTTATATCTCTACTATGATGGAGTTTCTGATTATTTTCTTTTTTTTACAGTTGACTGTCTACCTGTGCAAACCAACCTACTGAAGACAGCAACACACCTGAATTCCATCATCAATAGAACTCTTCAATCCAAGCTTTGCAACATAAGATCCAATATGTCTCTAACATCTACAGTGTATTTATACTAATTTATTGTTTTAGTGCTAGTTTGTTTATATTTTATGCCTTGATGTTTGTGTAAGTGATTAAGAGTGCTTTTCGCGGTTTGACCGCCAGCTTATCATAAATTTCGTTTTTCGTTCCGTTTATGATATCGAATATTTCGAACAAGGTTTAAGAATTTCTGCTTTTGCAGTTTTTGTGTGAGATCAAATCTGTATGTGAGGATGTGCATGTGTACAATCGTTTATGTCTTCTGTGATTTAAATTAGATATGTTCTACGGAAATGAAACAAAATTAGTGACTATTTTTATATGAATGATTTACTGTAGCTTCATAGTTTTTGTACCTTTTATACCTTTGTATAAGTCATGTAAAATGTTGAAAAGGCGGCCGAATACTTGTGATTGAATGTGATATCAACGTCTTAATAAAATTATTTTAAGATTTCCTATTGTATTTGTTTTTTTATTGACAAATCACATGGAGGTGATCGGTCTTCAGGGAGAACTGTGAAATATTTATAATTTCATAATGTCGAAGTTTATCCTCTATCGTCATTCTTTAGAGAATGCATATGGTAATATTGCCTAAATATGATATCGTGATAAATACCCCGGAAAGTAAATCATAAGACTTTACGAACCGAATATAATTTCTTTTATTACCCGAGGGAGAACCAGGTGTTTGTAAAAGTCATATGATACACATGCGTGGAATAGAATTTCTTTTTACCGATTCTATTACATTCTATTTTGTAAGAAATATCCCGAAAATCCTTTGCGATGGCCGGCTATACGAACAATGATTTTATGACGTCATATACTGGAAGTCCAACTACAACATTCGTTGCTAAGCAAAAGTGATATCTGCACATGTGCTCTGGGAAATAATACACATATGGTACATGAGACGTACACGAAGACATGAAAATAGATGCATGACTAGTATTGTCATTTGCAACATACAAAACACTCTTACATGAATGTCAGGAAATGAAACCCTATAAGAGTTCAACACACTCTTCATAGATGTTAAGGAGCGTGAATGATAAATAATAAACCTCTTTCTAGTTATAGCCTCTCAATAAGTTTACCGCCACTTTCAGGTATGACCACAAGATTTATAATCCGTTGAAATGTTAACCTCATATCAGAAAAGATTCCAATCTTGAGTACGACATCAAACAAATGGCACTGATATCAGGATTTTCTTCGAAACGTCCCTTTCATAGAATAAAGATGTTGTACATCCATAAATATTTTCCCCATTTATCATAACATCAACTTCTCAAGTTAGATTTTAAAATGTTTACAATTATAGAAATTAGACATTTTTTGCATTTCCAAGGGAAGGCGTGTTTAACGTTAGATATACTTTTACCAATATGTCTGCTTTAGCTTCGGAATTTAAAAACTAAGTTGCACATATTTATACGTTCTTTCAAGCAGCACTGATAAATATATCCTGCCACTGTAACGTATGTCACCTTAAACGCGTAAAAGTCATCATATGCCATGTAATGTCATGTTAACGTAAACCCATGTCATGTTGAGTTAGTTTCAAGCCAAAACTTTTCAAGGTCAGGGAAACAGTTTCGTTCTACCATGAACTTTGAGAATTTGTGTGTAGTCTCTGTGATTGTTGCCAATTACGAGCATGTCCAAGGTTGAAAATTTATCATGTAAGTGTTCGTTCCTAGTACCTAAGAGTACAAGAGCCACTTCATGATTCTTAACAGATATTGTTTTGCTTTAAAACGAACGTAGATGGTATAATTAATGGCATAAACTAAAAACATCTCTCATATTCATCTACACACGTCAATTAGATGATAAATTCTTGTTTTAAAAGAAATTTTTATAACATGGCATTCTTGTCACAACTCACGGAGAGGCTCGTTAAGGTCTATGCAGAGAAACTGATAATAACAGGTAATTTACATAGTATGTTGCGAATGATCAAAATTGTCCGCATCTTCCCTTACTTGAAATCATATTATCAACTTTGCTTTTATCCAAATGTCATTTGTCCGAAAGCAAATCCACTGATTGCAATGCTATCTTGAGTTTGATTTCAAGAATATCAGTAAAACTACACGTTTAAATTAATAGTTTTTAAAGAATACGGGAAACGTATTTGCTTGATGGTTAATACTGAGTCGCCTAATACTGAAATGGTTCGTTTACGTTCGTTCAGGGGCATGTTATGTAAACTTTAATCACCGTAAGAAAGTTGTTTTGATAAAACTGCTATGTTATTTATAGTCTTAGAGTGATCTTCATAAACGACTCATGATCATTAAAGGGGCAGTAGCACGTTTTTGGGAAAATACAAAATGAATACAATATGATACAAAATGAATTAAATATGTTCACTCAATAATGAATCTTTATTACATGTATTTGTTCTCTGACTATGGATGATTGGTTTGTGTAATGCGATTTTTTTCACACTATGAAAATAATACTTTAAGCAATAACGTAGAATTATCAGCGAAAGATTGAAATATAGCATTTAAAAAAGTGCTTCTGCCCCTAAGTGTTAAGAGAACTATGGATCTTAGTGTACGGATCATTTCCTAAGGTGACAGGCTCCTGAGTCAACGCCCCCATTATTTCCGATGCAAAAAGCAATATACTATGAACGATGTTAAATCAAGGGGTCGTCTCAAGGTTTTATGCAGCGGAAATGATGAGGGGTCTTTTAATGACCCAGGTGCTTGTAACATAAACAAAACTTTGTTCCATAAGTGTCAAAATGCAAACTTGAACAGTTGAAAATAACAACAGAAAAGAAAACAGATGTTTTATTTTGTTGTCAGCACTCTCATCGGCAACTTCCCATCCCATATTGACATTTCCACATAACTGGCATTAGAATTAAAATAATCTTTGACTTAATTAAGGTAAATACAAACACATCATCAGATACGCTTATAGCAAAAGTCTATATACAACGTTTACAAACTTATTCAGAGAAAATTATATTTTTGATTATTTTATAAAATTGAAATATTTACCATTTTCATCGTATTCATTACGCTATTTTTAAAATTGATAATAATCAATAGTAATAAATTTTCAAAATAAGGTAGGAATATTAAAGTAAATATGTCCAAATTATGTTTTTCGTTCTGTTTATTATGACTTGAATTGTGATAGTATTGGCTATAAAAGTGGTGTATGAACTAATAAAGATAAAGAAGAGATAATGTTTTAGACAGTTCACTGATGTTTATCTAGACCGTTAAGGCAATGAATATACACTCAAGGCAAAAGAAACGACGCCACGTACAAAGCAAATAATTAAATCCAAGATGAATATATATAACTCAGACAAAGCTATATCAGATATTCAAGGGCCAACTATTTAAATTTATGAAGTTTGGCACACAAAAATTAACAATTTTAGAAATTTATCGTCATTAAAATCTCATTAACTAGACAAAAAAGAGAGTTAAGTAAGGTTTGTTTGTGTGCTTTAGGACCTCGTATCTCTATGATGTGTTCCTATAATCAAATCATAGGGTTATTCATAATATTCATATTCAACGTTATCTGGCGGAAGGATAATGTTTTTGGCTCCGATTGTAAGTAACCAAAAGTACGATCTCATGAAATACATTTGGTAAATAATTTGAAATATCACTTATTCAGTTTAAAAATGTTCAATTTCAGAATGTCTTTCCAAAGAGTAAATATAAAAAAATTACATGATTAAAAGAGCACTGGTATATGTCAATGAGTTTAAATGTCTTATAATTGCATATTTGCACATGGAAATTAATAAATTGACGAATTAGACAATAAATTAACACAAAGACCTCACATACATAAAAACAGCATTAAGTAACAGAAGACAAAAGAACGATACCATACAATGACAGAGAGACTAACTAATGGAATTCAGACAGTTGTTTCTTTCTTGTGACAGCCCCTTTAGTTATTGGTTGGTTTGCATAAGTATATCGTCATCTGAAATAATAAACACATTCCTTAATTGTCATATTTAAAGACAGACAGACAGATAAAAAAGATATATACATAATAAATATAAATGAGTAAAAACATCCAGCCATAAATTGGCTTATGAGACACTGGCTTTTAATTGATCATATGACATATTTTGAAATAATAAAATTTAATGTTAATTAAAAGCGCGTAAAATTATAAAGTAATTATATTACCATATATGTATGAATTAATAAATAAAATAAAATAAGTCAGAGCTTTCATTACATTTACTATTCCCTGTCAGAATAAAATTTATTCAGTTACAAGAAATACTGTTATATTTGTGTTTCTTCAACTTTAACGAGCTAATGAATATACATGTATTTTGTATTTGATTTTCTGTATTCATTAGTTCTGGAAAGATTTCTGACGATTTTTTTTTAAATAAATTATATGAAATGGAAAATTAAGCTTTCCAGACTTGGAAACAATTAGATTTATCCTTTAAAAACTATTAAAAGTACGTTTATCACTAGGAAACCCATTACTATTTTAAAGCATAAAAAATTATAATTTGTTGTGTAGCCCAATGAGACCTTAAATATAATACGGACCAAAGTGTCGGCTACGAACTAGCTTATTAAGGAGAAGACCCAAATATATTTTAAGGGCGACGCTCCTTGTGTCAAAACCATGGACCAAGGGGTCTCTTATCCATAATAATAATTCCTATGAGCCAAGTACTCCTAATACACGATTTTAACTTTCAAGGCAGAAACTAAAGCCAACTGTTGGTATACCATCCAACCCGTCAGCCCCGATGAGCTACAAAGTAATCAACTCACGTTGTCAATGTATCCATGGAAGTTTGCAAAGTCTGTTCCGCGTCCAATCTGCAGGGCGCAGTTACCTCGCTTTATCTGACCTGTAAAACAACCATGATAACTGTGAAGTGACGACAACCAGCCTCTCCAAGTATTTTTGATGGCTCAAAAGTTTCAAATATGTTTTTGCAAATTTATGCCACATGGGGAACCTTATTCATAAAACAATCCATATTTGATTTTTTAAATATTTTCCCTCAAATTGTTTCTAAAAAATAAACATTTGGCATGATATTTTCAATGTCACCATACGGCCGTAAAGGATACTCACAATCAGGTATCCAAGACGTGTTTTTATTGGTTGCAAATAAGGGGATATCTTGTCTTGCAACGTTTGCCACTAGGGCAATCTGCTAGGCTAATTAGTACAGAGGTTTGATCAAAATAACATGATTGGCTGCTCTGTGGGAAGAGAATGCCTTCTAGTATGCAAGATTTGCTTTGAATTCATGTTCTAATACCTGAGAATTTGCCAAATAGATAATTTCAAACCGGCGATATCAAATTATGTTTTCCATACTCTTATTTCAAGATCTTGCATTGGGTGTCATAACAAGGCTCAAGGGAGGTACTGATGAAAAGTCCAAAGGGTGATATGGTGTTGAACATTGAACAATTCGGTCCTGGTAATGATGACTGAGAATGAACTATGTTGGTACCTTTGAAAGCTGACTGTTTGATTGCATTGCCGACCTTTCCTGACAGGATTCCTTGGTCAAGTTTGAATGTCACATCATTCCAGGCATTTGGCTAAAAGGAAATAAGTCTTATGAGATATTTGGGTAAAGAGTTAGCAATATTTTTAGTATTTTTATGGTTAGTTTTCATATCTACAAAGAACACTAGGATTCAATTTTGAAAATACCAACTATTACATTTTATTTTATGTAAAATGACTATTAATAGGATAAATCTTCCTACATTGTTGAAATCAGGTAAAGTACAACTCATATGTCAAGAATCTTCATACGGAGTTTAAAACATTTAAATTCCCAAATAAATGTGCTAACTTCACCGAATTCACTATAAAAGTTAAGCAAAACCAATAATTTTGTCAACAATTGGATAAAAAAAATAAATCACATACGGAGCTAGGGACAGAGACGGCAGACTTCTGATTGGTCTGAGACATGGCAGCGAAGTAGGTGGAGGCTGGACTCCTGGCGATGGAGATAGAACTCTCTTTGCCGCAGTCTCCGTTAGTGACGAGAGCTTGTTTTCTGGTAGCAGTTCCCTCCCCTTTGTACCTCAGTTTGATGTAGACGGTGCTGCCGAGAGCTACGTTGGAGAAACGGGGTATGCGTAGACCGCTCTTTCCGTCGAAGTAGGCTAAGCCGTTTTCGATTTTGACTCCATCGTTTTGGACATAAACGCCACTTCCGGATTCATCAGCAATGATGTCACTGAATGACAGATACACTTCCGCTTTGCAACCTGTGAACACGGAATGCAAGGATTATATCAACATGTGTAAATGTTCATGTATGTAATTAATAACATATACAAATATATATCAAAATGATTTTCCCCTTAAAACATCTAGTTTATATCAACACATTATACACAACGCAAAGTAAAGAACCAATTCAACATATTATTGCAATGGCTCTACCATCTATTGAGCAGGAACAGAATATTGTATATCATTATGAAATGTTTTTCTTTAAACATCTTGTTTCTCACAAATTAAAGATAAGATACATAGAGCAAAGAAAAGAACTATTATTGAATCATATTGAATTATTTACACTATGATCACATACCGCTTGGGATTGGAATTACTCCACCATTGATGGAACAGGAACAGGAAGTGGCGTTATAGCTGGTTCCGGGTGCGCATAGATTTGTTATCCAGCCCATACCAGGAATGTACTGCTGGAACTTGCTTTTGTCGCCTTTAAACTCTCGCTTGTCACACACATCTAGTGAGATGGATGAAAACGTTCCCACTGTATCAACTAATTCCCATACAAATAGCGGAGGCTAATATGGTCAATCCTATGACAAATGGTCGGTTAACAAGTTCAAGAAATTGCTTTGTCTCATGTAACAACATTTAAACCTAGTTATAATCATGGAAATAAATATGTTACTCTTATATCTCTTTCAACCCTTAGCTTAAGTTCTTTATTAACTAGCTTCAAAAGATATATGAATGATCACATCTTTCAAGCAATAGCAAAACATCCTCCTACGACCATGGAATCAAGTAATATATGACATTCTTTTGTGCTCTCAAATTTTGGATGTCATTCTTGCAATAACCCACCTTCCTACTATCATGGAAATGAGTATCATACGGCAAACTCGCCCTTAAGAATGCATTTATCAACAAGCTTGTATCGTTTATAGATAATAGTCAGTGACAAAAAATATCAAATATCTACCTTCAGTTTCCCCTTCGCACTTGTCAAGACAGGTGTCGCTGCGGACGCAGTATCCGGCGATGGAGTAGGCGTGGCCTGCAGGACAACACTTGCCTCTGGACACGCCCCCTTCGCACTTCCAGTAGGCTCGGCAGCTGATGGAACTAGGGTAGGAGCCTGTGGCGGGGTTCTGACAGCGTTCTTATAAGAAAAAGGAGAGACCATTATGAACATTTAAGTGCATTTAGCTCTCTTTATCGAAGGTAAGGTAACAATATATTGATAATTCTTGGTCGTTACAAACTTACCATGCAAGGTTTAGCTAATGTAAGAAAAACCATTGGCTTGTATAAGCTATGTCGTATATTCTTAATTTCTCAGTGCCTGCTCTTTGGGCTACTGCCACTGAACTTGAGAGTCCAATGAGAGTCTAAATAAAAATATGCCAAGATTTCTCGACTTTAGAACTTGGAAGCAAGGTTAAATGAGCCTGTGTGAGAAACAGGCGCTTCTTTTACTTTATTGGGATATTTAATTAAGCCGTGACAGGCAAACATTGTAATCGCTTGTTAAGCGAAGTCATCCAATAAACACTTTAAGAATTCTGATTGCAATTCTAAGAAAGGGGAATATATGTGTACAAGAAAACCTTACATGATTCGTTTCTATGTTGTGGAGTGCGTTAAATTATACAAATCATTAAGTCTTGGAAGAAATTGTTTACATGTACATGTACAAAAGAACAGCAATTTTCTGTATTATATTTGATTATCATTATATCAGGTGAAATATGTGAAGAGGAATTTATCATAAACATATATACCTCAATAAATAGCATAGAATGCTATGCGTTATGGCATATTTTAAATTTTCACAATAAAGTTGATCCAAACATCTTGCTGTTTTTATAAAGATAAGATCTGAATTCAACTTACCATAAGGACACTTAACCTGATCTGGATAATTACACGTGAGTTTGTCTTGGTCCCAGTAGAGTCCATGTGGACAGTCCTTCACGTGCATCTCAAAGTTTCCGTACTGTATGGGGTTGCACTGTATGTACTTACTACAGTCTGAGGGATGGGGGTTGTATCCGATACCGTTCACTATCTTACAGTCCTTGCACATACCTGAAATAGTGTTGACATGGAAGGATAGGGCATAAATGAATAATGATTAAATCAGAAGTACATAAACAAGAAAAAAGTGAGCATGGCTCACATAACCCAGCTATCTGCAAACACATGAAAGACATAGCTTCTAAGACGAAAATTCAACATTATCGTCCTTGTTGATATTGTAGGCTGGCATATAAATAGTGATGATAATTAGATTATGAAGTCCCTGGTTCCAGCAATACAGAGCTTATCAATGGGGCTTTACAGAGGAAGTTGTATGGAGATGATTAAAAGCTAAATCAACATGAGAATCACAGAGAGTAGAAGAAACCAATTTTTAAGATAAAAATGGGAATGTTTTTAGGTTTTTCTTGAGAGTCACAGTTTCTGATGTTGATTGGAATGCTGTACAAAAGGTTTGAAGCTGCCACAGAGAAAGCACGTTCTCCCGACTTGGTGGACGCTGATTGGACAATCAGTTGCTCCTGCTGTGTAGAACGAAGGGTTTGGTTGGCTGGTTGACCTAGATATGACCTTTGATATATGCTGAGGATGATCCGACTTGATAGACCATATGTCAGGCCCAGCGAGCTGATACTGTTTCTGATAGGCAGTCAGTGTATCTTCAGTAGTTTGCCTAATATGAGACTCCGGTTTTGGAGCGAGCAGCCTTGTTTTAACTCTCTGTAAATGGGCAATTACACCAGATACAGAAACAAAAATTAGAATAGTCCAGATTGCTCATAACTTGGGATTGGATCAGTGTTTTATATGAATCGTTGATTTGGAAGTTTTGGCTGTGTTCAGTACCTGAGATATGTCCGACATGGTTATTTCCATATGTTATGTTATGTTATGTTATGTTATGTTATCCTGTATTTTGGATATGAATATATAAATAATAAAGTTCCTGAAATATTGTTGATGTCATAGACTAAGCATAAAATCAACAAAGCCAATGGTACATTATTGGACGCTTTTTATCTATAATCCGCGGTTTGGGGTTTGTAAACTATACGAATCAATATCTTGCAGTTCTAAGACATACCTGAAATATATATAAAATGAACCTTTCAGTAATTCTTTCTAATTAAAAAGTTACTTACCAAGATCTATCTTTGTGGTTGTTTCTGAAACAGAAATACAATCTTATAGTTCATCATATGTCTATGGTATAACATGATCTATGTATTTTATGACACTCATCGTTTTGCTTCATTTTCCATGTCATTAACATGAGAAAAATATCTGCAAAATGATTTTCTAAAGTTCTCCTTTGCACAGAATCTGAAAGTACGTTACTTGCTGGAAACCAGGGAACTGACCTTATTAGGACAGAGGTGTGATCAGTATATTTTGCACGGGCGAAATCACCAAGAGGTGGAAGTAGACGTTAAACTCCAACACAACATCAACATCAGCCCATTACTACTCGAACTACCTCTGTGGATGAGAATACTGCACAGTATCAATTAATACAAGTAAAATACTTACCAGCACAAGCCTGATTGTTGCAGGGCTCGTCGTACACCTGCCTTGAGTCACCCGTACACTGCCTCCCTCCATGTTGTGGTGCAGGGTTGGTACAGGTGCGTGTTTTAGTCACAGCTCGACTTCCGCCTCCACAGGAAACTGTACAACTTCCGGTACTGATGGACCACCGAGTCCAGCCGCCATCAACTGAAAGAATGGAAGGGTTTTATGTTAAGCACTTCAAACTATTCTTACACAAGTTAAACGCACTTTTTAATCCTATTGGTGGAGAGGTTGAATCCTCGGGGTAAATGTAACACAGCATATTGTATTGCCATTTAATAACAACTTTATTTTATTTTATTATAATTTAGGAATCAAGTTTTAAGATGATGTCATATTCGTTTCAAATCTGATCAGAGATAACTGAAGAAATCGTAATGGGTGTGTGGGAGATCTCAATGTGTTTAAATTTGATAATACGATTCAATAAACGCAAGATAATAATACAAGCAAGATAAAACCTGAGGTAAGGGATCAAAGGTTTTTATTCGTATGGCGATAATACTATTATAATTTTTAAAGAACTAAAAACCTTCTTATATGAAAAATTTAATTATGATTTTGAAATTTTGAAATGACGGTGTTGTTCAATTCCTTAAATGAATTCTAAATCTGGCTTGTATCAAGCCTCTCTTTGAAGGACAATATTGTCATCGTTTTTTTCTCTGACCATAGTTAAACCATTTTCGAATAGAAATATTTTCAATAGTCAACCTCTTATAACAATAAATTAACAAGTCACGGTTAGATATCCAGCTTATTATCCGATGACAAAAGGTCCATGAACTTTGGGCATGATGATAACAGAAACAAATAAAAGGGAAAGAAATCACGATAATGCTTTTGAGAAACAATCGTGCATGATACTCACTCGAACATTGTTGTATATTACACAACTGAGTGTAAGATTTTCGAGAATCGCCTTTACAATCCTGTCCGTTATAAGCAGGTACTGGCATTGTGCATGTTCGTGTTTTGGTGACAGTCTGAGATCCTCCACCGCAGGCAGCAGAACACTTGCTTATTGTCTCAATCCATGCACTCCATCCTCCGTTCACTGGAAAATTAAAGATTCACATTAGGATGGAAATTATTAAAAGTCTGTTCCCTGTTAAGTTCATTCTGCCACATCAGCATCTATGTCTCTCCGTGTATCTACTACACATGCCCTGGTGTCAATCAAAACGTCTTGAATTGCTAAAAATTGCCAGTCACTAAAATAATTCCAATCGAACATTGACGGGACCAACCGGATGATAGTAATATGAGTGTCATTCAAAGTATTTAATGCGTTGGAACGTTCAGGTTGCGCAAGCAGCGTTCTAACAAGACTTATATTCAGTCTCTGAAATATGATAATTCTAAAAAAAACGATTATTTTTTAGATATAATAAAGGATCCTAAAAGAATAGGCTATTTCAGTAGTAGTAGTAGTAGTAGTACTTGTATGTGGTAGTAGTAGTAGTAGTAGTAGTAGTAGTAGTAGTAGTAGTAGTAGTAGTAGTAGTAGTAGTACTAGTAGTAGCAGCAGCAGTAGGAGTAGTGTATTAGTTAGTTGCAACCAAAGTCATAAATATATCTAAACTATATTTGTTTGTGAGCTTTGATACACCTTGGCATTCGTATTCATTTCAATGACATTGTTTATAAACAGCTTGGACATTAACAGGTTTCAAATGAAATGTTTGAGTCATTCAAGTTCAATGCTGATTGTTTATATACCTGGGCATTTGTTAACATTACAAATCGGTGTGAGTATCGTCCTATTTTGTCCAATACAGTCTTGTCCGTTATAAGCAGGTGCTGGGTTTGTACAGGTTCGTGTTCTAGTGACAATCTGAGACCCTCCACCGCAAGTGGCAGAACATTGACTGTAACTGTCAGACCAAGAAATCCAACTTCCGTCGACTGATTAACAAATAAAGCAGTGCACAGCATACAAGAAATATATAGACATTATGGAAATACAAAACAAAAGTGAAATTTTAACAGTCAGTCGTTATCAGTGATAAAAGATTTGTGTATATATATTTATGACAAAAACCTTTCTCTGTAGAGTGATAATTTAGTTCCAAACAAAGCAAATATGTTTTATTTCTTGCTATTCATGTATTTTGCATGCAAAAATGTAAGGTTGTTTTGAAGTAGTTTGTAATTTTAATATACCTGGGCATTTGTTTAAACTACAAGACTGTGTGAATATTGTCTTATTTTGTCCAATACAGTTCTGGCCGTAATAAGCAGGTGCTGGGTTTGTGCAGGTTCGTGTTCTGGTGACAAGCTGAGATCCTCCACCGCAAGTAGCAGAACATTGACTGTAACTTTCAGACTTTCAGAGGCAAAATGTGTTTTCAAATTGTTTGCTGTTCACAAATATTGCATGCAGAATGTAAGGATGTTTTGAAATGGTTTGTAAAAGAATGTTAATATACCTGGGCATTTGTTTGTATTACAAGTTTGTGTATTGGATGTTTTGTTTTCTCCAACACAATGTTGTCCGTAATAAGCAGGTGCTGGGTTTGTGCAGGTTCGTTTTCTAGTGACAATCTGAGATCCTCCACCGCAAGTAGCAGAACATTGATTGTAACTGTCAGACCAAGAACTCCAACCGCCGTCAACTGATGGATAATAATAATAGTGCAAAGAAAGAAAACAGCGATAGATAAAAAAGCTGAACAGACAGAAACATAAAGATTAAAAGCCTAGCAAAGTTCAAAATCATAAATACATTGAACCATGCATGCAAATCGCCATCTGTTGTTGTGTCAATAAAAAAAATCTAAACTAAGAGGAGAATATGTCATTACCTGCCATACAATTACAAAATAACATTATTATAAAGGAACACTTTTTATGTATATGTCATTATATTTTGAAAATGCGACCAAGAAAAGTTTAACAAATCTTATGCGAAACATCGATATAAGGGCCACGATGAACCGAATGATTAATATTTAGGTACGATGTAAAGTATTTATAAGATTGACATGGCAACTAATCGAAACTATACTGCAGTATTGACAGTGTTTTGAAAGTAAGGGTTTCATCCCAATATGCAAGTACAAAGAATCTACCTGGGCATTTATTAGTATTACAAGCTTGTGTGTTTGTTGTATTATTTTGTCCAACACATTCCCGTCCGTTATAAGCAGGTGCTGGGTTTGTGCAGGTTCGTGTTCTAGTGACAATCTGAGATCCTCCACCGCAAGTAGCAGAACATTGACTGTAACTATCAGACCAAGAACTCCAAGCACCGTCAACTTGTGGGCAAATAAGAAAAGTGTGAAATAAATAAAGAGAATGATTTCAGATAAGAAATACATATATGAATATGATTGAACAGATACCATAAAGATTAGATAAAACGTCAACCAAACCGTAACTGCATAAACAAAGAGAAGACATTTACCAACAATATTTTACCATTCATTAAAATCCAAGTAAGCTGTTATGTATAGTATATTTGTAGTAGATTTACTGAATAATAACTGATATAAAAGAAATAGTAACAATACAAAAGTGCAACATACTACATTAAATAAACTGTTTTCAACTGGGTAATTGTTTGCTTAAATGAAAACACTAACATATTAAACTAAAATCGTTTTAAAAAACTAAAGAATTGACGATGTTGATGAAAAACATGCAACTCTAAATAATAAACAAACATCGTGTTTGTACCTGGGCATTTATTTGTGTTACAAGCCTGTGTGTAAACTGTCACATTGCTTTCTGCACATTTCTGTCCGTTATAAGCAGGTGTTGGGTTTGTGCAGGTTCGTGTTCTAGTGACAATCTGAGATCCTCCACCGCAAGTAGCAGAACATTGACTGTAACCGTCAGACCAAGAACTCCAACCTCCATCAACTGATGAAAAGGTAAAGCAGTGCCAAGCCAAAAAGCAAACAAAGATATCAGAAAATCAAATTTGAAATGGAAGCAGGGTTAGTATAATGAAATTGACTCCTGAATGTTGAAAAGGCTACTATTTCTATAGGATGTGACTATTTTTTTTACAATTACACTTTTATATGAGTAGCCTTGACATAAAACAGTGTCATAATTTTGTTTTTAGTATTCCACATGAAATGCATGCACAAATTTGCTAAATACTAAAATATATTCATGTTTATATACCTGGGCATTTATTTGTGTTACACGCCTGTGTATAAACTGTCACATTGCCTCCTGCACATTTATGTCCGTTATAAGCAGGTGCTGGGTTTGTACAGGTTCGTGTTCTAGTGACAATCTGAGATCCTCCACCGCAAGTAGCAGAACATTGACTGTAACTGTCAGACCAAGAAGTCCAACCACCGTCAACTAATGAACAAATATTTGTACAGGAATTGTGCAAAGTTGCGAAAGCAAAAGAAGATGATAGGAAAAGCTATAAAAGCAAAGATATTATGAAAAATGAAACTTATTAAACGTTCAAATCTATTTTTAAAATAGGTGTGAAAATTTTAAGAAAGCACACGAATACCAATTTCTAACGAAGGACAATGATGACAATAAGAACTTATAATTTTGTTAAATAACAAGATTGCAAACTTATTAAAATGGCAGTAATATAATAGAAGCGATCTAAGTCCTTGCTTGTGAGCTAAGATATACCTGGGCATCTGTTTGTATTACAAATCTGTGAGATTTGTGTCTTATTTTGGCCAATACAATCCTGTCCGTTATAAGCAGGTGCTGGGTTTGTGCAGGTTCGTGTTCTAGTGACAATCTGAGATCCTCCACCGCAAGTAGCAGAACATTGACTGTAACTGTCAGACCAAGAACTCCAACCACCGTCGACTGATGAAAAGGTAAAGCAGTGCAAAACCGGTAAGCAAATCAGTAAAAGTCAAATACAGTTGAAAGCAGGTAAGTATAACGAAATGAATAAAACCTGAATTCTGAAAATATATTTTGATAGGATGAGAGTATGTAAAAAACAAATGACATTTTGATATGAACAGCCTGAACATAAAATAGTTTCATCGCACATGTCTGATTATTTCAAGTGAAATGCATGCACAACATCCGATAAACATTGAAATATATCATTGTGAATTGTTTATATACCTGGGCATTTGTTTGTATTACAGGTCTGTGATGTTTGTGTTTTATTTTGGCCAATACAGTCATGTCCGTTATAAGCAGGTGCTGGGTTTGTACAGGTTCGTGTTCTAGTGACAATCTGAGATCCTCCACCGCAAGTAGCAGAACATTGACTGTAACTGTCAGACCAAGAACTCCAACCACCATCAACTAATGAACAAATATGTGTACAGGCATTGTGCAAAGTCACGAAAGCAAAAGAGAATGATAGGCAAAGCTATAAAAGCAAAGATATAAAGAAAGATGAAACTTATTAATCGTTCAAATTTATTTTTTAAAATCGGTGTGAAATTGTTAAGAAAGCGCATGAATACCAATTTCTAATGAAGGTCAATAATGAAAAGAAGGACTTACATTTAGTTTAATAAAAAGATTGCAATATTAAATTAGAATTGCAGTAATATAATAGAATTGATCTAAATGCTTGCATGTGAGTTAAGATATACCTGGGCATCTGTTTGTATTACAAGTCTGTGAGATTTGTGTCTTATTTTGGCCAATACAGTCCTGTCCGTTATAAGCAGGTGCTGGGTTTGTACAGGTTCGTATTCTTGTGACAATCTGAGATCCTCCACCGCAAGTAGCAGAACATTTCCTGTAACTGTCAGACCAAGAACTCCAACCACCGTCAACTGATGAAAAGGCAAAGCAGTGCAAAACCGGTAAGCAATTCAGAAAAGCAAAATACAGTTGAAAGCAGGTAAGTATAATGAAATGAATAAAAACTGAATTCTGAAAATATATTTTGATAGGATGTGAGTATGTAAAATACAAATGACATCTTGACATGAACAACCTAAACATAAATGAATTTCATAGCAAATGTCTGAGTATTTCAAGTGAAATGCATGCATAAACATTGAAATATCGCATTGTGCATTATTTATATACCTGGGCATTTGTTTGTATTACAGGTCTGTGAGATTTGTGTTTTATTTTGGCCAATACAGTCCTGTCCGTAATAAGCAGGTGCTGGGTTTGTGCAGGTTCGTGTTCTAGTGACAATCTGAGATCCTCCACCGCAAGTAGCAGAACATTGACTGTAACTGTCAGACCAAGAACTCCAACCACCGTTCACTGATGAATGATAAAGCAAAGCAATGAAAAGCAGAAAAGAGCAAAAGCAACATTTACATTTTCAAGTGAGAAAGATATTTTTTTTTTAAATTATGTACATATTTAAAAGTATAATGACGTGAATAAAGTTAACTTTAAAAGGGGTGAATTCTTTCAAGTAAATATATATTCACGAAGATAAATTATAACATAGCAGATTGCCATTTCTCTACCTGGGCATTTGTCAGTATTGCAAGTTTGTATGTTTGTTGTCTTTATTTGTCCTGCACATTTCTGTCCGTTATAAGCAGGTGCTGGATTTGTGCAGGTTCGTGTTCTAGTGACAATCTGAGATCCTCCACCGCAAGTGGCAGAACATTGACTGTAACTATCAGACCAAGAACTCCAACCACCGTCAACTAAAAAACAAATATAATAAGATATGGTGCATAGATACAGAAGCAAAATCAATTTATAGAAAGCACAGCAAAATATGTAAAAGGTAAAAATTCATTTCATCTAAAAAATGGAATATAAACATATGTTTTCCAAAGACAAGAAGATGTAATGACATATTAGTAACCCAATCGACTACGAAAAACATCATATGATAATCAGGACTAGCATGCAAAATCATAATACAGATTTTAATATTTTTGAGTGTGAATATAAATATACCTGGGCATATGTTTGTATTACAAGCTTGTGTGTTTGTTGTCTTATTTTGTCCTGCACATGTTTGTCCATTATAAGCAGGTTTTGGGTTTGTACAGGTTCGTGTTCTAGTGACAATCTGAGATCCTCCACCGCAAGTAGCAGAACATTGACTGTAATTGTCAGACCAAGAACTCCAACCACCGTTCACTGATGAATGATAAAGCAAATCAATGAAAAGCAGAAAAAAGCAAAAGCAACATTTACTTTGTCAAGCGAGGAAGAATGTTTTTAAAATTATGTAATATTTAAAAGCATAATGACGTGAAATAAACTTTAAAATGGATGAATTCTTTCATGAGAATATATATTCACGAAGATAAATTCTAACAGATAACGATTTCTCTACCTGGGCATTTGTAAGAATTGCAAGTTTCTGTCTTAGTTGTCCTATTTTTTCCAGCACATTTCTGTCCGTTATAAGCAGGTGCTGGGTTTGTGCAGGTTCGTGTTCTAGTGACAAGCTGAGATCCTCCACCGCAAGTAGCAGAACATTGACTGTAACTGTCAGACCAAGAACTCCAACCACCGTCAACTAATAAACAAATATAATAAGATATGGTGCATTGACACAGAAGCAAAAGCAATTTATAGAAAGCACAGCAAAATATGTAAAAGGTAAAAATTCATTTCAACTAGAAAAATGGAATATAAACATATGTTTTCCAAAGACAAGAAGATGTTATGACATATTAGTATTCCAATCGACTACGAAAAGCAAATTATAACAATCAGGACTAGCATTCAAAATCATAATACTGATTTTAATATTTTGGAGTGTGAATATAGATATACCTGGGCATATGTTTGTATTACAAGATTGTGTGTTTGTTGTCTTATTTTGTCCTGCACATTTTTGTCCATTATAAGCGGGTGCTGGGTTTGTGCAGGCTCGTGTTCTAGTGACAATCTGAGATCCTCCACCGAAAGTAGCAGAACATTGACTGTAACTGTCAGACCAAGAACTCCAACCACCATCGACTACATAGTAAAGAGACTACGACATCAATGAGAAAGCAGAAAACAAACGTAAAACAAACATATCAATGTTGAAGGACATGAAAATCTGAATGTTTTTAGAAAGAAATGAGTTTTAAAGCAATGAATAAATTTTCACTGCTAACTTCTGAAGGAAAGGTTTAAATATCACCATGTTAACGAAACAATAAGAGTGATAATTTGAACATTAACATCAATGATCTGTATTATGTTGATTGTACAAGAATTTTATACTTAAGGACATTCTGCTTGTGCTAACCTACCTAGTGCCATTTAAAATAGAGATGCTTCAGGTACACAGTGTAATTTAGTTATTGCCCTTCAATGACTTCACTGTACGGGATGAGATAGAAACTATTTATTGTGATGACATTGTTTCACAATGGAAATGAACTTATGAAGTGGTCACATGTCCTGCCCAAACGATGTTAGAAGTATGCTCTGCTCCCTTTAGGATATGCTTTACATTTTTTTATAACGTTTCGATTAGAAAATTGATAACATAGAGGGCAATTTTCTTACAATAAGTGTATTGTTAAACATATCATTATGCTTTGTACCTGGGCATATATTTGTGTTACAAGCTTGTGTATAAACTGTCACATTGCTTCCAGCACATTTCTGTCCGTTATAAGCAGGTGCTGGGTTTGTGCAGGTTCGTGTTCTAGTGACAAGCTGAGATCCTCCACCGCAAGTAGCAGAACATTGACTGTAACTGTCAGACCAAGAACTCCAACCACCGTCGACTGATGAACAAATAAATATACATAGAAATGGTGCACAAAAACTGAAGCGGAAAAGCAAGTAACTAAAATAGATATGAAAAGCTTCACAAATATAATACCCCTCGGGTAGTAGGGATGATTATGAGGTATTAAACCCGTCTATATGGTGGTCTTTTACAATGTATAATGCAAGAAGTGCAATGCAAAAATATATCCTAATTGAAAGCTTTTAATGAAACACTCCAATGAAGAGATCATTTGTTATTGCACCAAGTATAGATGATACATCAAAACTTCACTGCCACGTGTGGCGATATAATAAGTTATATAATTAATTAAAGACGTATAAAGTAAGTGAGATGAAAAAATCAGTCGGTTGATAATTATTATTTCTTTATGTTCATTTCACAAGTTAGATCTTGATTGTCTTTGATCGTGATGATTCAAGAATATTCCTGAAAATTAATCAAAAGGTTTTCTGAACAACAATGTCCTAGTAAAACACAAATGGAACCTTGTTAGATGTTAATGATTAATGTTGTTGATTTTGTAAGACCTGGTTGTAAGTGATTAATCGTGATAATTCCAGAGCAAGCATGAAAATCCATCCATCAAAGGATTGCTGCAAGAAAAATGTCTAGGCAAAACAAAAAAGGAAGAAATTGAGATATAGAACCCTGTTAGACGTGCACTTTTAGTTGTCTTGATTCAAACAACTTTGTCAGACCTCCTTGTAAGTGGTTAGTTGTGAAAATGCGAGAGCAAGCATGAAAATTCACCCTTTAAAGGTTTGCTGAGCAACAACGTCATTCAAGGTCAAGCACAAGCATGAAAATCCACCCTTTAAAGGTTTGCTGAGCAACAACGTCATAGTAAAACACAAATGGAATTTTGTTATGTTAATGATTAATATTGTTGATTTTGTGAGACCGTGTTGTTGTAAACATTCCAGAGCTAGCATGAAAAAAAATCCGTCAAAGGTTTGCTACAGGAACAATATGTAGGCAAAACAAGAATGAAACCTTGTTAGACGTTAATTGCTAATGTTGTTGTAGGTGATTAGTTGTGAAAATTCCTGAGCAAACATCGAAAATCCATCCATCAAAGGTTTGCTGTGGGAACGATGCCATTGCAAAACTAAAATGGAAGTAAACGTTAATGGTTAGTTGTGTTGATTCCAATTGGTTTTTGGTTATCCTTGAAACACCGCGTGTCAAGATTGTTGGTTAGTTGTGAATCCCCAAAAGTGACAAACGTTGTATATACCTGCACATGGCTGGGTTGAACATATACGGGTGTGTGATGTCTCGTCAATTTCGTTACATTTCTCTTCTCTTGTATCTGATTGGCTGACACAAAACTGTCTCCTTCTCATCATGGTTTGGACTCCGCCCCCACATGACACGGAGCAAATACCGATCACCTCGCTCCATGCTGACCACGCCCCTTCAGCTAAACAGCCAATGGTTGAACAGTGTAAAAACATGAGTGACAGCTAAAAGTTAGCATAACAGCATAATGAAACATGAATGAGATATTACGAGTCTTATTCCATGGTCTCCTTGACTGATATTGCAAAGGTTCTCCTTTCAGAAAAATCTTCATTAACTAAAATTATATTTTAATTGATGTTGTTGAGGAACCCTTGTTGTAAGACTTGCCTGTGCATGCTTCCGTGTTGCAAATCTGCCTGTGGGTTGTCCTGTCCTTTCCAACACATTTTTTTCCGTTATTGGCAGGTGTTGGGTTTGTGCAGGTTCGAGTTTTGGTGACAAGCTGAGATCCTCCACCACAGGTAGCAGAACATTGAGCTACCGTTACAACCCATCCGCTCCATCCTCCGTTTACTGTGAAATGTTGACATCATACAAACCATATTATTCTGTTTTAAAACTTATTCAGACAAATCAAAGAAACGCGTACAAAGAGATCATTACAAATCTGCAAACTTGTGTATAAAACAACAAACCAAACAAAAGTGTTCATTGTTCAACCGTTTTAAGGTACGGTATGGCCCTGAAAGCCCTACGTCTTGTATAGGGTACAGTTGTGCATTCAAAAGGAATAGAAGTACCTGGGCATTTATGCGTATTACAAGCTCTTGTATAAGTGGCCTTGGCATCTCCAGAACAGTATTGTCCGTTATAAGCAGGTGCTGGGTTTGTGCAGGTTCGTTTTCTTGTGACTATCTGAGATCCTCCACCGCATGAAAGCGAACATTTGCCGTATTCATCAGACCAAGAGCTCCAACCCCCGTTGACTAGAAATACAATACATTCAACTCAAGCATGGCCAGCTATATATATTCCTTTGACAAGCGATCATAAATAGAGATTCGCAATACTCTTAAGCGTGCAGATAATTCATAGTTACCTGGGCAATTATGCATATTGCATTTTTGCTTGTAGCTTGTTGTTGCATCTCCGAAACAATATTGACCGTTATAAGCAGGTGCTGGGTTTGTGCAGGTTCGTGTTCTAGTTACAAGCTGTGTTCCTCCACCACAAGATAAAGAACATTTCCCAAACTCATCCGACCAAGAACTCCAACCTCCGTTGACTAAAAGGATAATGAATTTCAGCTCAGGTATATTCCTTTGATCATAGCTCATATATACATATAAATTGTTCTCAAGCCTGTAGATATCTCTTAGTAACATTGTCATTTATTATAATTATGAATGGATCATGTCCGTCTTTCTGATTGGTCCACTTGGTCACATGACAGCATTGACGTCAAGCAACGTCAACCTGTGTGAGTCGCGAGAGGTTGATATAACAATCCAAGCACCTCTTGTGGCTAAAACTAGATCTGAGGATTACGTTTCGAACTCCGCACATAACATGTTACGCTGTTGATCAGGCAATAGGCACCGCTTTGTGGCTGTGCTGAATTTGAGTTATGTCCCTTATATTTTCAAGCATTATCTTCAGAGTGAAGTCCCTTACTTTCACGGAAGAAAACTAATTCAAGAACATCTTCATATGATAAAACAATTATAGACTTCAGATTCGGTTGATCCAATGAGTTGTCGACCTTGGACACGTGATATTAACCTCGGCGTTGCCTCACGTGTCCAAGGTCGACAACTCATTGGATCAACCTCACTTGAAGTCAATAATTGTTTAATGTTCCTTCCAACATATATCATCCATGTAACTGCTAAATTTGTTCAATCTTGAAGCTAATATACATTTACCTGGGCATTTCTGCAAATTGCATTTTTGCGTATAACTTGTCGTTGCGTCTCCGAAACAGAATCGACCCTTATAGGCAGGTGTTGGGTTTGTGCAGGTTCTTGTTTTGGTTACAAGTTGGGATCCCCCACCACACGAAACAGAACAATCCCCGCAGGTTTCCGTCCAGTCGCTCCATCCTCCTTGGACTGTAGTGTGCATACAATGGTGAGAATCATTTTCAGAAAGGCTTTCTTTCAAAAACAAGAAGGGACTTATTTTCAACTAATTGGCTTCTTTTCAATGGCGTTCAATCAGAGAGAAGTAAATGTAATTGTATAGGTAACTGAACTTAAGAAATAATAGAAATCAACCATTGACATTCATAGAATAAAATAAGTGTGCAACAACATCAATGAGTTGTACAGGCGAAAATAAGATTATCAATCTCACTTAAAATAGGGAAACCTACTCCTCGTACCTCACTGCAGTCATAGTCAAGTGGAAAACGCTGTGAGGAATGAGGGATTCCAATGATTTAAATGAGATTATTGACGCTAAATATAGAAAGATTCCAATGATTTAAATGAGATTGATGACGTTAAATATAGAGTAAATAACATGATGTTTACAACATAAGCTGCAATTAAATTAATAGATATAAATACACTTTACAAAAAAATCATTATTCATAAATGAAAAAGTAAGATACCGCAGAAGAAGATTCAGAACTATGTATTGGATGAACTGCAAGTTGTACCTGGGCAGTGATGCGTATTACACGTAAGAGTGCTTTTAGATATTGAGTCGCCCACACATGGCAGTCCGTTATAGGAAGGTGCTGGGTTTGTGCAGGTTCGTGTTCTAGTGACGATCTGAGTTCCGCCCCCACAGAGAGCCGAGCACAGTCCGACATTGACCATCCATTGGCTCCACACACCGTTCACTACAGCAGCAAGTAGCAGAGTATTTCATAGGGTATTGTCAAACCTTAACACCTTGTTCAAGACATGATGAGATAAACACAGTTTTCGGAATATGTCTGGTTTTGAAAATAAATATTAAATAATTCATATGAAAAATAATAAAGGTGCTTTGTTTTGTGTACACAAAATGATTTTCCCGAAAGGAATTATACATGGGTACATGTTTATATAGATAAATGAGATATAGATTTAGATAAAAAGCATGCATAGTTGTGAAAAATCTTAAAATGGAAAATAAATTTGCAATATAGCATGTAGTCTAACATTTAGACTCTGAAATGAATATTTCGTAAAATTTCAAAATTTGAAAGAAAAAATATAATAAAAAGGAGCCTCTGAGATGTGTTCATTTTCATTAAACTGAGCTCAGAGTCTTGTTGTAGACTTGCCTAGGCGCTTAAACAATTAAGGGGTCTGGATGACAGACTATATAGCATGCACTGCTCGGTGTTTCTTCAAGAAGCCTATAAATCACAAACTTTGTTAATACAAATTGTGCGTCTTTTTCTTTTGTGGACGATTTTTTAGAAAAAAAACACCAAGTCGGATATCTGCCCATTTGGTTGCTATGAAGGTGGGGAATGATTTTCTCCGTAGTAAACAAAAGCTGTTTTAGTATAAAAACTGGTCACATGTAAGCGCATAATAAATCGTTCTATCAAAAGCCATTTCGCTTTGTCATATACACATGCTCTTAATGCATATCGTCTCTATGTGTGTTCATATAAGTTTGAGGATACTTATATATGTGTACTCTGACAGTTCCATTCAATCTCACTGAAACCGTGTCGAAACGTTTCAATCGTAAGACGCTGCGTTAGTGATCTGAGTACTGCTCTATTGGGATCGTATCAGGTGAAGTTTTACTCCCGCCAATTTGCGACAAGGCAAGCGAACCATCGGCATATTTTATAAGATTGCATCCCACTAGTTACTCGTCAATGATTTGATATCTTAGCGAGCCTTTAATTGATCGAATTCATGGTGGTGAAAGGTTATCAACAAGTTCAGTTGTCCTTGTGGAGCAGTTGGCTTACTCAGATCAGAAACACGGCGAGATAGGAGGAAAGGTCCGATCTGATTTTAGTCAACTATCAGAGATAATAGTAATGAAAGCACGGCGAGATGAGATTTAAAGGTTATAATATTGATTAGGTAACATTTAACTTGAAGTATATATTATCACTTGACCACTCACCTGGACATTGCTGTCCGTTGCAGGGCACACTGACCACACTCTTAGCGTTTCCCGGACAGTCCAGTCCACCATGTGATGGGACGGGGTTAGTGCACGTTCTGGTGCGTGTGATGACCTTTGACCCGCCGCCACAGGACACAGAACACATTGAGGCAATCTGGTGCCAGCCACTCCACCCTCCATTAACTGTAAATGCAATTGTTGACGATAACTCATGGTGGAAGTCAATGTCATTGATATTATATGCGCACTATATATATCACTGTTCAATACAAACGAATCTAGTTCCATGAGTTTGCATCTTTCGGGACTTCGATTAAAAATGGAGAAATCGTCAAAAGGAAGTATTAACATAATTGAAATTCCATGATAAGTCAATCTCTATATCTACATATGTATAAGAGTTATCTATTAAAGGGACAGTAGCACGTCTTTAGGGGGAATATAAGGTGATGTCAGGAAAATTAAAATTAACGGTTCCAATTGAAAGACAATGTATTTAAACTAAATAATGCAGTAATAATTCAAATATATAACAAAAAGTTTAGCCATGCGATTCCTTTTTCTTACACAAAATGACTTAAAGGTGTTCACACAAAATGGCCGCCAATGGATTTTATGTGAATCTTCATACTTTGTTCTCTGACTATGGAAGATTGGCTTGTGTAATGAGATTTTTGACACTGTCAAAATAATACATACATTTTTAAATATGAAATTATCAAAAAACGTGTTACTGCCCCTTTAAGTGTGATAGTGTTTTAAACAGCCCTCCCACATTGTGAGTAACTTACGTCTTTGCATGAAATTCATTTCTGAAAATGAATAACGGATGTTCACAAAGAAACTGAATTCTTTCTTAACATCATTCGTTATTACTCACGTTCTTAATAGTCTATATCAGTAAATCACTTATCTAAATGACAGCTTTATCTGAAAGTAGGGTAGACTTTTAAAGAAAATGTTAATAAAAATGGCCTTGTTGGTTCTTTTGAGTATTCTCCTGTGGTAGCTCATCGACGCTCTGTGCTTATAAAGATTTATTAAAACGTTGAATAACAGTCTTTTTGGCATAATTTTGAGATGACATAAAATATTTTCGAAGCCTATGACTTATCAATCTTGTTATGTTATTTGCCTTATTAAACGGATACTTTATTCGTAAAACTTAAATGATGTTCTTAAAAAATCATAATGTCCTTTAGTGTTTGAATATGCAAACAAAAATAAATGTTCAGACATCAAATATAACGAAATCAAGCAAGCAGTTCATTTGTAATAACTCGATGTCTCACAAATCGTTTGTTTTAATTATTTTATTTCATTCTAGCATTCTAAGTTCGATGCAAATTACATAATAATAGTTGTATGGGATATATTCTTTTGCACATGTTTTAGAAATTTATATAAATATATATTGAAATGCAAATGATAACCGGTGACAAATGCTAAATCTATTAAGACATATGCAATCATGCATAAGGAATAAATTAGTAAAATTTATTTCCGTATTTACTTTCGTGTATATATTCATAATGATAATAGGTCACTCATTTTGCGCAGTAATCCATGCATACTATATTTCCTAATAATCAAATCTTTGAAGAAACTAAAACAACCATCGTTTAACCCATGCTTCTACCAAACACAATATGTCCGCACTCTTCAACTGTAAAGGTTATCTATTATAGCTACCACAATAAAGAAACAAAAACAACCATCGTATAACCCATGCTTCTACCAAACACAATATGTCCGCACTCTTCAACTGTACAGATTATCTAATATAGCTACCACAATAAAGAAACTAAAACAACCATCGTATAACCCATGCTTCTACCAAACACAATATGTCCGCACTCTTCAACTGTAAAGGTTATTTATTATAGCTTCTATCACAATAAAGAAACTAAAACAACCATCGTATAACCCATGCTTCTACCAAACACAATATGTCCGCACTCTTCAATTGTAAAGGTTATCTATTATAGCCACTACCACTATATAACAATGTTATATTTGGGAACACACTATCTTGAATAGTACAGATTCTTGTACTTTTTCGGCGGGATTCGAACCCACACCCTCAGAGTCAATGACAATTCCAACAGCTAACCAACTCGCCTGTTTCGCCATCCACGAAGGTCATAGCTGGCGGTGTTGCCTGACTATGAGGGTGTGGGTTCGAATCCCGCCGAAAAAGTACAAGAATCTGTACTATTCAAGATAGTGTGATCCCAAATATAACATTGTTACATTTGTTCACTATCTAAATGGCATTAATCTCTTATACTACCACTATAGCATGGATCATCACACTGTATGCGTACATTGATAGTTTGTAGCGATCCATCAATATGACAGGTACTTGACAGGCTAATACGACATTGGCCTTGTAAGGTCACCAATTATTGCAGTTTACTTGTAGCTATACTTCATGCTATAATACACACGTCAGGGTTGAACATACGGATTTGATCTGACACTTATGTCCATCCTTATCTACAATGTATGTATAGTTGATGTGTACTTAGATCAATGGTGTGACGTCAAATTGAAAGCTTTTCATATTTTATTGTTTATTTCATTGTTTCCCACATTCGCATCATTTAATTAATTGGCGTTGTAAATTGAATGGTAAGTTATTTCCTTGATTAAATTATTACGAAAATTGAAAGGTTTTCATATTTTATTGTTTATTTTATTGTTTCTCTCATTTCGCATCATTTAACAAATTGTCGTTGTAGATTGAATGATAAGTTTTTCCTTGGTTTAAAAAAACGAAAATAAACTATGAATTATTACATGAAATACTAAAACCGTATCTTCGAAAGAGAGGTTTTACGATTTGTTTGTATATCATATGTATATGATTAAATTCAAAGGTAAATTGACTGGCATTTACAACCAGACATTTATCTAAAATTCAACTTTTAAACTTTATATTTCATGTTGTGTCTTTGTAAAGTACATCAAATTATAACAACCTAGATTGTTTATAGTTTGAAATTTTATAATGACATTCATGCAATACTTTGTTAACGTAGCGAAATCATAATGATAATTTCATAATTCATCCCTATAAAGAAAGCATAAAAGATATCAAATTAAATCTCAAATCTTTTAAATATGTATATATAACGTACTCTTTTAAAACTTCTTAATAAATTATCCTTGGTTTTTAAGTTTCGGGTCTGTATTCGTGAAATAATGCAATTTATGTTTTCCCCTGATCTTTTAAAAAGTTTTTTAAAGACTAGCCTTTCAGGCTGGAAGAGATCCATTTATAGAAATGGTCACGTGACGTATGATCACGACTCGCTTCAGGGTTATTCATCATAAGGTCCGGTTTCTTCTGAAGTGGAGCTAATCTAGTACATATGTCACTGGCACTTGCCCAAATCTTCATCAGAGGTAAATAAACGAGATGAATAAGTCGTTTAAACTACCTTTGAAACTGTGGCGGGAATTCGTGATGTAATAAATGATTGGTACGTGATGCAACGAGACTGGCATTTTTGTTAAATCGCAGTGGTTAAGGAAGGTGGTATTTTGTAGAAACTTCCTTCATCAAAATGCAAATTCTTTAGTTGGAACGAATAAATAGTTTTTTTTTAATTGTGAGGTTTTAATCTACATAAGCAAATATTTCTAAAAATAAATTCTTATTTACAAGAATTAAAGTCTTCTCTTCGAAAATTGCTGAATGTAAACGTAATTTATTACTTTGTATAGAAATAAACAGCAGTTGCAAAGGAAAGGTGTCTTTGGTTTTATCTTTTTTTTAAATTTGTATCATATGTTGTCACTTTACAAGGCCAATACAATATATAATAAAATTAATACTGAAAACGTTGTGTATGTTAAAGAGTTTGTGTGTTCGTTTGTTGCATATTATTTTAAAGCTAATCGATGTCTTACAATGACAACAGAAAAGTTTGAAGTGGTTATAATGATCGAAAACCGGACAATGATAAACGTCAATCAGTCAAACGTAATTTTAGAAACTTATCTAAAACAATACTAGATATCATAACCAGTAAGCTATTCATATGAATCGAATGTGGGAATTAGGCTTCAACGCATATATATGACTGTTTTAACCTAATGTGATAAGATAAGATATTGATTGAAAACAAGCATTCATAACATTTTAGGGAGGAATATTTGAGATATTTTGAATTTGTATCATGAAAATGCCATTTACGTCCGTTTGACAATAAAACAATTTCCTGAAAATCAGTGAGTAGCTCTTAAACAACTGAAAGACCTTTACTTCAAAAATTGACTTTTCCAAAATGTTTAATCCGGGATCAACATAAAAGATAATGTAAAAGAGAAATAACCTACCTGGGAACGCCTCTTCACTCGATTCCCCGGAATCATAGCCGGGATAATGTACTCCATGTTCCTCACTTCCGCTTTCATCGGAAGTTGGGTATTTGTGGTATGTTGGGTAGGAGTTTTTCGGGTAGTGGTAGTCACCCGACCAGTACATGGGGTTAGGGTAGTAGGGGTTGGAATAGGATGGGTAGTCGTAGTAGCCTTGGTAACCACCCGCCCATCCCCCTCCACCCTGGCCCGTATTGAAGTACGGGTACGCGTTCTCCCCGCTGTCTCCTCCTGGAAGAAATAAAACATCATTGGTCTAAATCATGCTATGAGGGTTTTTTTCCCGAAAGAAGTAAGGGTTTATTGATTTAAACATATTTTATTCACATAAGTGAAACGAATTCGGCACAAGTTGTCCAACTTATTAAACCCTCTCCGCAGTAAAGTAAGGTGTTTATTTCATTCATGTCATATTTCAAAGTATTTTTCTCGATTTTAACAGCTTACTTTACTTTTAAGAAATACATCATCGGTATGAAGTAGGTTTTTGGAAAAATGTTCTACTTCTTCTTATTCTAAACTTTGAGAGTTGTTTGCACCTTCAAGACCACCCTTCAATCGAGCCATACTTAACTGAAATAAGATCAATTAAATTGTGTCGCTTTTTTGTTCGAATTTCGCTGCTCATCTTCTGAACTAAAGATTGTATCATATAGACGCTCCATTTCGAGCACTACTACTGACGCTATGAATACCAATTAATTTTCACAAGCATTCGTCTAATCAAAAGTTTATTCAATTACTGTCCAGCCAAAATTCTACTATCATAAAGAATTTATCACATATATAACAAACATGTTTAATATGCGATGTGAACATCTCACGCTCTCGTAACAAAATAATGATCAAACTGTAGTAATGAAAATGTGCAATGGGCCTCATAGGCCATCATCTATGAAATAAAGAGTCTGAGTCTGAGTCAATATGTTGACGATTGTTATTCATGTAGGCATAATGATGTGCTTTGTATAATATTGTCATAAAAGGTGTTGACTTTATGCGCAAGTGTTTTGTCAACACAAATTCCTGCACATTGCGGGTCACAATGGGGTGAGGTACATCGCTTTAATAATAAAAAGTATGTTCTTATATGCATAAAATCAGCACGATTTTAAAACACGATTAGGTTATGTTTACGTCTTTGTGTGTACAAGTTATTTCAGTTTTTAAAATGCCTTACATATGTTAAATATGCTCTTTTGGGTCATTTGTCAAACTTTACTTTCTGTTTCTGAAAATTCTTCTGCAGTGCTTATCCGTTGAGTAAAGTGACTGACTACATACAGGTTAAAGTGTTATCCACTCAAACATATTTTAAAAACTTAGTTAGATAAGGCACCAAGTCAAACATATATTGCCAGTGTACGTAGAAGGTAGTCTCTGAAACATAGCTATCGATCATTGAAAACAAGTAATGAATAGCCTACCATTTTGTCATGAAACAAATGTTATTTTGGCTTTTATATATATGTCACATCATAAGTCCTGACGCATAAGGTATGTTATTTTTTAACAAAAATAAAAGGATGGGCAATGCACCTGATTTGGTATGTATATAAAGCGAATTTATTTCACTCTAGAGATAACCTAGTTCAATACTTATTTACTAACACAGACAAGTCAGAGAGGAGTTAGGTTACATCTTTGAGTTGAAACTGAAGTGAAATGCTTCTGACAACGTGATTGCATCATCAGGGAACATTTATGATTCTTTATATGATATTAAATATTCAACAAATAAACGTTTGAAAACATTATTGAATAGAATACAACCGAAACATTGGCAATACATGTTTCAAAACTGGAAATGAAATATGAATGATTTAACTGTTTCTATAATTTCTTACCACATGACCAAACCAAATACTTTGACACCAAAGGATGGCGATTTAAGTTTATCATGATGGAATTGTTTCCTTTCTTTTCTGACAAGGTGACAATATCTAACAAAATGACACTAATACGTTGAAGGATGGGGAGACGATTTTGACGTGTTGAATCTGCAACGGAGTCGCTGTGGCCAGATTAAAGTACTCAAACGTTAAAGATGATTTGTGGTGGGCTTAGTCTTATTACAGAACCTTGTTCCTCTCGCTCCATTAATCTAGGTGGTCACTATAGACCTATGTCCACTTGTCTGATGTAGACAGGGCTATAATTCTCTCCTCAGTAAATGGTCAAACTCTCCTTCTGTTATACTGCTACATGGAACTTGACCTGCGGTCAGTGTTGACCTCACCGGACCTACGTGTTTCGGACATAGGGATTACATTACGTCTTGGTCATCAAAGCGTGTTATTAGATGTAATTGAATTCCATAATTCACCTTACTTTGAAGTGAACTCCACAGACATTAGAAATGATTTCAATAAATACAGTTAAACAGTTCATTTGGTTCAGAAATTGTCATTTCTAAGACTGTTTTAAGAAGATTACTGATCTAGAAGATTAAAAGATGAGAATTTGAGAATGGCAAAGTGTGCAATCTTATTTGAATGAATTACTATGTATTTGGCTGAATTAACATCAAAAGGAATATACGGAGATGTCAGAAAAATAAAAAAATAAAAGGTTCCAATTGAAAGACAATGTATTCTAATTAAACGAAGCAGTCATAAATCAAATAAATAATGTTAAGTCCAACCATGTTATTCCTTTCCTTACACAAAATGAATTAAAGGTGATCACACAAAAATTGGCCATCAATGAACTTTATGTGAATCTATAATTTGTTTTATGACTATGGATGACTGGTTTGTGTAATGAGGTTGTTTACACTGTCAATAAAATACATTTATCATTAATTTACAAATATCAATGAAAATTTTCAATATACGTGCTACCGGCCCTTTAAGGAAAAGAGAGTCTCATTCGTCAAGTCGTGCCATGTAAACTTGACACAAAAAGTTGTTAAAAGGGATCTTAAAGTCTTATTTGTGACACGCCTACATGTGTCAAGGTCATTAAAATTCAGAATGTGTTAGAAATGCCTTGAAAACATTAACAAGTGCCTGTCACTTAGCAAATGTCAGTACAGAACAGGTGCAGTATAAAACCTTACAAGAATGCATCAAAGTGTACAGCTGCTTACCTTAAGTTTGTTCATTTACCTGCGTATTCTAGTGCAAATATCATGCAATTTTAAATGTTTTGAAGCACCCTGCGAAAACGAAACGGATAATGTTGAATTTTTACTATATACGTTAAGATTTAGTTTGCGTTGACATATTCGTATGTCACTTCTGAGAGATAACCGTAAAAAATTTGGCAGGACATTGAAGTGACCAGGGGTCAACATTTCGAAAACACTGTTTTTTCTCAACAAAATTCTTCATAAGTGATCAACAGCTTTAGATTTAAGTCATATTTGTTCCTTTGCAATAAGGCAATGTTATCTTCCTGATGTTTTTCTTACAACGTTTAAAAGGAAAATTTTATTCGAAATTTAAGAAAATCAGAATTTCACAAATATGGTTTGGGAATGGTTATTTTACACATGGACACTTAGTGATTCTTTATAAGTGCTCATGGAGTTATTTTATTGACGTCAAAACGCAACCCAAATTACATGATATTTGCATTAAGATACACAAGCAAGTGAACAAACTAGGTACGCAGCTGTATGTTTATCTACCATTTCTAGCGTCCCTTGGTAATATCGAACCTGTTGATAGTAAGGGCATAAAGGAAGAAAACATTTGAACAATAATTACTGTGTAACATCAATTATATTAAGGATCACGCTATCTGTATTTGTTTATGTATTTGTATTTGTTTATGGAAAGTTGAGTCCGTGCTGAATTCGAACCCACAACATATGACTGAAGAAATAGCACTGACAGTGTCTCCATCTTATCAACTCGACCATTAGGCGATGGTTGCCTGACTGTGTGGATTGTACTATTGCAAAGAATCTAACCTCAAATAAAGCAATGCCATATTTGTTCACTAAATAATGGTAATGATATTCAAATTCATTAATATTAGTATTATTGATTTATTACCTTGTCCCCAGAGTGGCCACGTCATCGAAACGTCATCGTCGTCGGCATTTACGTGGCTCAAGGTGGCAAAGATAATCACTGCGAAAATTAGCACTCGTTCCATACTTGATCTGTAATGATGAATAAAGTCATTGATATCTTAATTGACATAAAAGAGTCCTTGTCAACATGACAAGAAATTTCATTCCATGTTACATAAATAACAAGTTGTAGATGGTCGATGTTATGAAAGGTTTACCTTAATCTTTAGACATAAATCTGTATAACGCTTATTTAAGAATGATTGAATGAATGAATGAAGCTCTGATGAATAACTTTGAAATAGAAAGTAAATAATTCAAATTAAACAATGTTTGAAGGGGAAAAGAATGAAAATATCAGAGTCACCACTTCTTAAACAATTACATACATTGATACACAAGCCCTAACACGATTGATACTTAAAAGTCGATCAATGGTAAAGGTAAAACGATCAAACTTTTTAAACATTTATTTTCAAGATTAAATATGTAACAATCATAAAATTCATTCTGAGTACTTTTCTTTTACGGATATCCGATTGTTAGACTTATTTTAATGATTCATTAAATGCTTGATGTCTTTTTCTCAAATGAAAAAAGAATCTTCTTACCTTTACAATCTTCTTATATATATGCGAGTTTCTATGGAGGACTGGTTGCCACTTCTGTATCTACTTTATATACACAATAAGTTACAGCAGTTGTCTATATCAAGTCACGTGACCTATACGTCACAGCGCGTGCTGCTCAGGAACCAGAAATACGAGTTCTCATTGGCTGGGTGACTCCTGTAAAATACATCATACGCACTTCAATGTAGACTGGAGTTGTCTTAATCAAAAGGTTAATGAACTTTTTTTATTTTGATATATTATGTATAATATTTATATTCGTTGAGTTTTCTTCTTGGAATTGTTAAAGGATGATTTTAATACAATGATTCAATGTCCTGTCAATTAGTCTGTATACAAATCATAACATATATTTGATGCAGTCATGTCATTGGTTGCTAATGTTTATGAATCTTACAACATTGCAGTTTACCTACAAAATGTCAAAATTAGTATTAGGAATGTATTCATTTACCCACTTTACCATTGAACTTTCTCTTTCCGATTGAAGGGGGGTGCGGCGGTTCGCACCCCACCCAGGAGAATCTCAAATATAGTAAATGTTTGGGGTCATAGTTGTACTAGTGACACCCAGGTGCACCCAACCTAAATGAAAATCCTCTATTAGGAAACAATAAGCATAGTTTGATGCTTAGTATTCAACATCGATAATGAAAGTAGAGATATGCTGCTTTTAGAATGTTAAATGTTGTATAGGTCCACTAAATGATTCTTTCCAAATTACATGAAAAACATTGACTGCCACCTTTCTTCAATTTATCAAACTGTGTAAATGGGAACGTTATATCGGATTGTTAAGGGGAAGAATGACTAGCACTTTAAATCCTTGAACAGAGTCTTTACGATCTATTGTTAAACATGAAGATTTGAAAATCAGTAATTTCTGCAAGGTGACACAAAAAGTTTGGAAATGATCAATGTTAAAACTGAAATTGTGAAGCTTAAATAAGATTAAATTTGTGTGACTACATTTCCTAGGTATAAGTGAAAGAGATCCGTTGCTCTACCTGTATGACGATAAACAATTCTACCAAACTAACTGATGAAATAACTCCATCATGGTACGAATAACCTCAGAAATGGATACGATAACCTCAGAAATGGATAGTATAAACACAATAAAGGATATAATAACCTCAAAAACGGATGTTATGACACCAGAAACGGCTAACCTAACCTCGGAAATGGATATCATAACCTCAGAAACGGACATAATAATCCAAAAACGGGTATTATAACTTCAGATACGGATATCATAACCCCAGAAACGGACATAATAACCTCAGAAACTGGTATTATTACCTCAAGGGTTTAAGCAACCTCACAATGGTTTTGATAACGCGTTATCATATTCATTGTGAGATTATTTGTAATCCATTTCTCTTGTATATGTTGTATGTCTTAGATATTTATCACTGATGGGTACAGCAAACGCTCTGTTAACTTCATGGGAAATGTAATGTTCTTTTCCGTTAAAAATGTAAATGTTTTGGCCTTTACAGATATATAAAATTAATACGATGACGAGGATTTTTTGTTGGATTTTCAAGTTAACACAGCAAATTTTCACAAAAAATGCTAACATTTTATTATTTTGACCATTGAATGCTAACATGAGCAGAAACGAGTTGTTTTATGCAAGGTCTTAAGCTAAAGAATTAAAATTCTATTTTCCCGATTAAAAAAGGCTTGATGCATGGTTTGAAACTGACGGATACCAGAGACAAGTATTCTTGGCCTAACTACAAACATTTCTGGACGTCACTAGACGAGGGCTTGAGACAACTTACAAAGTTCAGACTAGGGACTATACAGGTCATTCCATAACAACAGTGCTACGACGCCTTCTTGGGCCCTCTGTAACATGTACGCTCGAGTAAAACGTGTAACGCAAGAGTTCAAAAGGAGAAAGACCATGTTAACCCGTTTTTGGGATTGGTTAGAACTCTATTCCGCCACCATAACATTTTATAATACGTTTGGATATCTCAAATGGTTGACCTATACATGTAGCTGGGATGGATTGAATTTAGAAGATAGTCTTAATGTAATTTGTTGTTCAAAGAAAGTTTGTTGCATAATATGTTACGTCAAATATAGTTTACCGTTGGAGTAACCATCAATTCAATGACTTCGTTAGGTATTGAGTTATTTCTATCATACATCTTGTATACCTAAAAGTAACAACATGTGTTCTCGAAGATCGAAAGATGAAACAATGTTGTCATTTGTTAATGAATTTTTAGCAATGAAAATGGTTTAATTTGAATGTTCTTTCATGAAGAGTTGTATTTGTATCTTTGTTTTGAGATAACATGATGTTTTTTGGCCATCATCTAGATTGGCCGTCTTTAAGTGCAAAAATTTACTTGAATCAGTTTTGTTGACATCTAAACCTCTTGAAATCAAGGTTTCCCAAAAAAACGTGAGCATACAAATAAATACGTTTTCAGCTACGCGATTAGATCAAAGGGTCATTCAATCTTGCTTGTTTTCTTTCCAAGGGTTTTATAAAATAAATATAATAAATCATAATATAAATTATCAACAATCAAAATCAAAAACGTTGTCTCTGTGTTTACACTGCAAACGCCTAACTATTTAAAGGTAAAGCAAGCACCTTTGACCCTTCCTTTAAACTCCTATAGCTATGTGGAAACTTTTGTGGACTGAGGTACATAACACTCCTTAATCATAAAGCCCTTGGTCCAAGGGTATTTTATCCATTGATTCCTTTCGGGATTCCAACCCACACTCAAGCATTTCTTGCATCATAGTCTTAACCAGTACCATGATTTAATTTTTTTGGATATACAATTTTGGTATATGCTTTAATCAAAGTTTAAAAGGTTCATTAACAAATAGCAAGAGCGGATATAGATTTTCGTTTGGATGGGGTACGGATGCGACCTTAGGTATCGCAAATACAAGTGCAATTATTGATATCATTACTTTTCAACAATGTGTGGCCAATACTTCCTTGTGTTCTTGTTAATGAAGGCAAACCCTTATTTCTACATTTACTAAATTTGAACTTTCTTTGGAGGGGTCAGACCAATGAATAGCTTTGCCATCATTTAATAAGGAACATAAACCACTCACCCGAGTCTTCAACCAAATAGAATAGTGCCAATGTGACGTTGTCAAATCCGAAAACAAATCACTGAAGAGGTTGTTCCGGAAACATCTTTTCCGTCACAGTGAAAAGAGAAGTTGTCTTGATTATGCTGATGTTCTCACCAGTAAAATGATCACCGAAGATGTTGTTCCATTTACAACTTCCCTTCAGAGTGAAAAGATAATGAGATTTTTCTCACCTGTAAAATAATCACCGAAGATGGTGTTCCAGAAACACCTATCCCCTCAGAGTGGACAGAGAAGATGTCTGAGAATTGTGATTGTTCTCACCTGTACCTCACCTGAACCTAATTTCCGTGTACAGGTGTAACAATGGGTGTAATGTACACGTCTATCTGTGATAGATGGCCGATGCTCCACCTGTCATGTTGCATATACAATTAATGAAGGTCATCATCTGCATCCGCTCCGTCTTACCTAACTTGAACTTGTAGATTCTCAACTCTTGGGGTCAATCTTTGTGCAGAAACTTTAAGAGAGAATAAATGAATATGTAAGTGACCAAATGAAAAATGGTTTTAATTAATATCGCATTATATAGTGTTTACGATATTGAAATCATATTTTGCGGAAAAAAGTGTTACCCAATTATAAAGTTTGAATGAGATATAAGAAATGTGTCTAAGTGAAAAATGATTTTGATTAATATCTTATTCTATACTGTTCAAGGTGGAAGACTCGTATTTGCCTGGAAACGATTATGTAAATTGCATCCAATTGATGTTGTATTACATAGTTTCCGAGATACTTGAATCATATTTGAGTTTATACCTACTTAGATAAATCGTTGTTTGTGATAACTAAAATGTGATTAGAAATCGATTTGATACCGTACTTTAACGAAGATGTTCTTTTAAGTATTCGATGATTGCGTTATCCGCCAGGCTGTGTCCACCGTAGTTGGCCTCTTCTTATGTACAAATTGTATCCTTGAAATTGAAAAAAATTCGTGTATCCAAATACTTGGAAATTATTTCAAGGATCCTTTCTTCTAATGGTGTTGTCCGTTTCACATTCCGTCGGTGTATGCATGTAAGAATAACCAAGTATCCATTCACTCACTACGTTTTACATCTCCTTCATTCAGCTAATTATGGATTATACACATTTAGCGAATTGAATACCCACAAAATATCCGAAACGATATTGGACGTCTTGCAGTTTGTTTCCTTGAAATCACGATTACTTCCTTGAAATCACGGTTGTTTCCACAAAATATCCGAAACGATATTGGTCCTCTTCACAGTTTGCTTCCTTGAAATCACGATTACCTTCTTGAAATCACGATTACCTTCATGAAATCACGAATGTTTCCTTGAAAAAAGCTGCATTGTCTAGAAGTTTTCAAAGATATATTATTTTTCACAGTCTGTATCCATGACGAAATATAAAGTAATTTGACGTTCCTCTATCCTGCTTTGCTATCAAAATTCTTCTTCCTCTTAAACACAATCCTTCACAGTCCGACTTTCAGTATTAACAGCTTTTCTCTGGTTAAAACTTGACATATGAGTACTAAATCGATTATTTTAGCCTTGCGGATAAAGATTTCAAATATCATTTTTATGCGTTTCTTGGATATAGGTTGATTGAGTAATTAATAAAAATTGTCTCGAGGTCAATGTCGTTTTTAATTCATTTCGTAATCAACAGTCCCAACTTCGATTCATCATAGAGGAGTTAGATATCCTTCGATTAATCGAATTATATGTCACTTTTGAAAACGATATAATATTATTTATTCAAATTATAGGGCAATGCCTAATTATTGTATCGATTAAAGTCTCAGTATACTGTAGTTGATAAAGCTTCTAAATGTCACTCAAACATGGAAAGGTAGTAATTTTTTCAAATTATTAACAAGTGGACTTTTCCCAAAAATTACAACATACCGTGATAATATCGTGCAAAATGATGTGTGAATTTGTCTTCCAAAAATATATTTGACTGCTTAAAGATTTGATTTACATGTAATCATCATAGAATTATCATAGGGGAATGAATTTGTGAAATATTTTGAGTTTATATAATGAAGTATGCCATACAAAGCAAATCAATGTGTGAAGAAAATCACGACTCTTAAAGGGGGTCTCCAACTTCTAATTTTTAACTTCCAGTGTTTTATTAGCGAGGCCCTCTCCGACCCTCTCGGGGCCTCGCTAATAAAACACTAGAAGTTAAAAAAATAAAGGGGGTCTCCAACTTCTAATTTTTAACGTCCAGTGTTTTATTAGCGAGGCCCTATCCGACCCTCTCGGGGCCACGCTAATAAAACACTGGAAGTTAAAAATTAGAAGTTGGAGACCCCCTTTAAAACATACTAGTGATATAAGTAAATTTTAAGAAACTCCTATCATGTTGGATGGAAATCAAACACGTTTGTGTAGACAGTTCGGTTCCGTTTTGTCTTTACGATGCGAGAAAGTAACCTCTGCAAAACGAAATACATGTCATTTGCTTTAAGTAATAAATATATCACTTTTTTAAATGGCAGGTTTGCAGGCTTCGAAGTCACGAATGCGTAGGCGTGATAAAGTTTGCCCATTAAAAAAAAAAGGTGAGAAGATATTTTATAGGTTACATGTGACAAAAATTGTCAATATTAATAAACATTATTATTTCTGATGTGTAAAAAATATTCCTTATGTAAAGAGAAACAAATTAGCATTCCAAATGTCTAAAAGCAAAATGGTTTTATTTATTTTGGCTAATTTGGCTCAATTCGACTGAAAATAAAGTAAAAAGTAATGTAACCATACGATATGTCTTGCTCTTTATCATCACGAAATTTACTATTCATACAACAACAGTCCTTGCCTTTACATTTTTGAAAAAATACAAAATGGCCTTTAAAAAGGCATATATACATGTACCTAACAAAATTAAATTGGATTTGTTTTGGACTTTCCCCAGTCTTTTGGCAAGGAACTGTTTTATTAGACTTTATCACAATTGTATGGAAAATAACGGCTGATCAATACTGCTGTAATATGGGCTGGGTCATTCTCTCCACACAGAGGCAACTCAGTCATACCTGAATAAGGTATAACTGAGTTGCCTCTGTGGGGAGAGAATGGGGCTGGGTGGCCTAATTCAAGAATGGACGTTGATTGAACAAGCGTTGAAATATACTTTTTCTCTTCCTTTCTCTATACTGACGAGCACGTGAAAGACCATCGCATTGCATTTTTTATTTCTTAAAATCGCTGCTTTGTTCAACTACATTTGAAGTAAACCTTATTGTCCGGATAAAACAGCCATCCATTAATAAACATGAAAATGTAAATATAGTCGCAAAGCGACGATTACAGGATTCAGCCAAATATATGAGTGCTTGAGGCCATTTGTAGCAACTTTGGCATGATTTAAAGGGGGAAAAAAGTTGTTTTGAGGTCATTTTTTTTATACCTACCAAATCAAGTGCACATAACTCGAAAACTTGAATTGATATCTGCCTGAAATTCTCAGAACTGACAGACAAGTAGTCAGACTGCAGGGATAAAGGGAACCTCCTTTATATATGAATAACACCATCATAAATGAGGTACCATCACATAAACATTTAGGAATAACTCTACAAGATAATTGCATGTGGCATAGCCAAGTTGATAGTATTGTTAAAAAAGTTAGTCCAATGATAAACTGTCTAAGAAGTTTTAAGTACCGCCTCAACAGAAAAACTCTTCAGACAATGTACAAATCGTTTATTTTACCAATTTTCGACTACTCATGTCACATTTGGGACAATTGCTCCCAAAAACAATCTCTTCTTCTTGAAAAACTTAACTTAGACGCACTTAGAACTATTTGCGGTGCAGTCCGCGGCACAAGCCATTCAAAATTGTACGCAGAGACAAACATTACCTCTTTAGAAGAAAGGAGACGTCGTCAAAAACTATACATATTCTATAAAATGGTAAATAAACTTGTTCCCGACTACTTATCTAAATTAGTTCCCGAACATGTCTCGGATGCAAGTCGATATAATTTGAGAAACAGCTCCGATTTACAAAGTATCAAATGTAATACTAATACTTATTCCAAATCGTTTCTGCCGGACACTGTAAACATTTGGAATTCACTCCCTTTAGACACTGTAAATGCAACCACTTTTGGAGAATTTAAAAACAAACTAAAAGAGATAAATGTTATCCCTAACCATTTTAATCTTTATCTTGGATCAAGATTTTGTCAGGTAATCCACTCTCGACTTCGGCTTGGATGTAGCGATCTAAACGGAGACAAGTTCGCTCGATATATATCGAACACATCTGCATGTGAATGCGGACACCGCTTGGAGGATGCACTCCACTTCTTTCTTGTCTGCCCCAATTACAGTCATTTAAGAATTAACGAATATTTTTTTACTAAGGGTTTTAATTTACAATCAATTCTTCATGGAAATGCTGAGGCAACTCAGCAAGTAAATGATGAACTATTAAAGTCTATTCATAACTTCATTAAGAAATCTCGAAGATTCTTGGAATTCTACTAATTATAGTTAACCACTGCCTTGCCATTTCACTAAACAATTACCGATTAAATATCATATTTAAGACTTCAACTGCATCTGTGTACCTTTCATTAATATCTGCCATATTATTTGTTCTTTCTAGAAATGCTTGCACGACATGTATTTTTGTTTGTGAACGTCACACATTTTATATGGTCATGATTTGTAGGGAGCGGCATTAACATAAGCGCTGATGTGCTTGTTTGCCAATCCCATCACACTCAGTGAATAAAATATGTTTAAACCATAAAGGGAGAGAAGGTGACAGAGGGCAGAGGAAGAAGAAATATACTTGAAAAGCCTTTTTTTTATAAGTCCAGACTTCATTGGCCATTTGCCATGTTGCCCTGCCCTTGGGAAGGATTTTTATCCAAAAAAATCGAAAAAAGTGCTTTTTTTTTCAAGCCAAAATTTTTTGGGGAAAAAATTTGCGATTTTATTCTTTTATCTTAAAGACCTTGCCAATGTCTAACTCCCATGCAAAAATCATCAAATTGCCTGGCTAGGTTTTTTAGTTATCTGCCCTTGAAATTTGCGATTTCTAGATTTTGGTCAACTTTGAAAGGTCACAGCAGAAAAAGTATTAACGTTATAGGACATTCTAGAAGTCACATTAAGAACTACAATGCTTCAGCTACACTAAGTATATATTTCAGCTCTTTGGTGCAAGTGTCTTCAGAGAAGAAGATTGTCAAAGGCGGGTGGGGTCGGCAACGGTAAAAGCAAAATTTCCAAAATGCAAAGTTTGACCCCTCCTCGTGACCGGAAATGACTGTTCGCGAGCGATTTTATTCTTTTATCTTGAAGACCTTGCCAATGTCTAGCTCCCTTGCAAAAATTTTGAAATTCGTCGGTCAGGTTTTTGAGTGATCTGCCCTTGAAATTTGATATTTTTAAAAAAATTCAAACTTTAGAAGGTTACTACACACAAAGTATTTTGAATTTTCAAATTTTAAAACAAACTTGTTATAGGTCAGGGTCTTGGCTACATAATGTGTAAATTTTAGGTCTCTAGTACAATAAATAAAAAAGAAACGAATCTTCAAAGGTGCATGGGGTCGGACTTTTGTAAAAAGTGCTTGAAATCAAAATGGCGGCCAGACCACGTGACTTACGAATTTGTCATGATATAATTTTTTTCATTATTTTTGATTGCGCATCCTTTAAAAAAAATCAGGTCTCTAAGTGCATTTTGGAAAAAAAATCAATGTTAAATTTTTGATTTTGGATTCGAACTGGACCTTTAATGGTTGGACTGAATCGGCTGAAAAGCTTAACCTCTCGATTCCAGGGTAAGGGCTATCAGATTGTAAAGTTTGGTTGTACTTGAAGCAGCAAAAACCCAACCAAAAACAGTTTTGAATTTAATAAAAAGATAATAGCCATTAGTAATTTTGTTAAAGTATATAAAACTTGTTACAGATGGAGGCAATCTTCGCAATCATTAACTATAATAGGAAGCGCATTGTACACAATATATTAAGCGTAAAATAATGAAATGGGGCATATTTGGGTAAACCTTAAAAACATTTCATAACGTGAACTTACTTCTGAGATTAAAATTGTTAATTCACTTTGTATTACTATTTTCTAATATGAAATTCTAACTCTCCTGTATACGGGCCGGAGGCCTTGAATGCAATATACTTTGTCTGTCTGTTTGTTTGTCTGTCTGTCTGTCTGTCTGTCTGTCTGTCTTGTCTGTCTTGTCTGTCTTGTCTGTCTGTCTGTCTGTCTGTCTGTCATTCTATACGTGTAATACTGGCCTAATTATTTTATCAAAGTGAACCTATTTTGATATATTAAACGCCATGAACAAAGATGCCAAGAATAGCTTCTTCCGTTTCTCGGTGATTGCATGTTTCTAAAACTATGTCAATCCAAAAAGAGAAAAATTGTGGTTCGTGACTGATACAGTTCCTGATTTCGCTGTCCACTTTGATGCGGATGTCACGTGACCAGTGGGCAGACAGGTATATCTGGAGCGTTCAGGTGTTGTGCAGGTGTTTGATGTCAGATTTATCTGGACCTAGTTACGTGGACACCATCAGTGGGTGTCTACATGAACATTCTCAGCATATCTCCTTGACTTAAGATCGCTGCAGGAAGGTCTCGGTAGATGTTCAGGAGGATCGCGCTACTGTTAAAGTGACACAGAGTATCTTTCTTAAAATTTTATTTGGTTTTGATGAGCTACAAAATATCTCATCACTAGACTTGCAAATATTACCATTTATGCATAATATCTCTAAAATGCTTGATTTTATGGAAAAATCAAGAAAACATCTCAAACATCTCTTAATATTCGAAATTATGCATCCAATTAATCTACCTATTAATTACAATATTTAATAAACACTATCGAATCGAATATATCTTCCTGTCAGCTTATGACAAGGTTTCAAAATTACGTTTGGCGAATTTGCGCGCGCCACTAGAGCCACATTTTCCGGTTTTCGAACAAAATCCTGAATTTGAATGGCTCTAATGTACTGATTGACCTTTAACTTGTTATTTTCAGTAACAGTTAGTGGTTCCCGATGTAATAACATCGATTTTAAAATTTGACATATGTGATCCTATCAACATACTGTGTTGTTTTTGTTTATTCACAAACGAAGATAGCATTATGTTTATCACGTTCATATTTTTATGTATAGAACAACGTTGTCGAGTGTGAGTCCAAGCTATGGATATGTATTACCCTAAACGAAATCGGTGGTTTGACCTTTAAATCGCGTGATCTTTTCAACGATTAGTTGATTATTATGATATTATAATACAACCATCTGTAAAACAAAGCCCTAATGATATATTAAGTAAAATTAAATAACTATGAGTTTCTGAATTCCTGGCTCCAAGTAATTTTCATGCATATCTTCTTGTTCTTTCTTCGTTCATTGTTCACGTTTAAATACAGGAATCGGTTTTCGAATTTTTACCCTGTCATTAAATAACGCGTAGAAAAAAAAGATTGTTGACTAGTTTAAGCATTTAAATAATCATTCATAGCTTTCACAGTAGTTTCACACTGTCCAGTCAAGTAGAAAAATCAAACATTATCATCCCAAAAGTCCTTGTGATACCTTTTTAATGAGTCGTAACCAGTGACTGACATATTATTAATATGGTGCAAATTTTACTTTTGCCTAGTAACGATTGTTTCAGTGTGAGTTCCGTATTACGTCTTCTATATATGACGTCACAAACCAATTATTAGGGGCGTCACTATAGCGGGCTGTCTGAAAGGAAGCAGGTCATTTTCTAGATAATTCAATAGAGTTTAAATGGAAAACACAATTTTCAATCGTTTCGTAAATGTCAAATGACACGTTTTCTCTGGTAATATATATTTAACATAGCTGTATGATTATGAATATCATTATTGTCTTGCTTTATTCAGACGCTGATACAGCAATGTACCGATTACGAAGATTCATCAAAACACGTATATTTAGTTTGTTGTGCAATGAGATGATGTTGATTTTGGCCCGAGGCACATCACGACTTTATGCGTCGTCAATTGATGTTAGTCAGGTTACCATAGAATAGGATATCAAAGAAAACCGTGATTCTTTTTAAGTGGTTGAAACGTGTTTCTGTGTGAGAAGATTTTAAGACTTTGACGAAGTATTGTTGCATATCCTATTTTTGATACCATTATTGGAGAACATTAATAGTTTCAAGTTTTTTCTTATCTACATATATTGCGGTGGTCTAGGTGTTAGTGGTTACACACTAGCGTAGTCTCTTTGTCTAAAATTATGAAATGAAAACGTTTAATATTAAAACGTATGATTTTTTCACAACTCGCCTTGATTGGTTGTACAAAACCCGATTTGATTTATTTGCCGCACTTGAGTAGGTAGTATGACAAAAATGCTTGTTTGTTTGACAATCTCATGCATTATCAACAGCAGCTTCCTACTCAAAGCCAAAAACGCCAGTTTCCGAACTGTCGTTTTTGGCCTTGCTGCATACCCTTGTGTTTTCTGTGCTTGCTCTCTTGCCCGTAGGGGCACTATGGCAGCGCAGATAAGTAAAGGGTCAGCAGCAAGGCATAAAACGACAGTTCGGAAACCGACGATTTAGGCTATGAGTAGGAAGATGGAACAACAGGTGTCACTTTAATTCTCCATTCATTTTTTATAAAGGTGAACAAGTTCCATAGATTGACAAATTCTTTATTTTACTATTTCGACGATGCATTGACATACAAAAGGAAAAACTTGAAATATTATAAAAGTTTATTAGACAGATATAATGTTATTATTTGTACATGTTAAATTCGAACTTCGTACACGTCCAATGTTGCTGTTGGCGAGATACAAAGCGATGCAAAGAAGAAAGTCAATCAATATTCAGTAGAGATGGACATTCGAAAGTTTATACACATATAGTTCATAATTGCAGTTGTTGAAAAGTATCATTTAATTTTGGAGTGAGTTTGTTATAAGGAATACTTGTGGCTTTGTAATTAATAATTATTGAACTTTGTATAAATAATAACGCGTGTTGAAAAAGGGAAATATTTCAATCACTATCAAAGTCTATTTGTCTGGGTATGGTCCGGCCATGACCTTGGAGATGAAATCCTCGTATTTGACGTTGCCTTCAAGATCCTCTCTCAAGTCTGTGCACTTGATAATGTCGTCCATCTGTGCGTCCGTCAGTCTGTCTCCCAGAGATGTGAGCACGTGTCTGAGTTCAGCCGAGGAGATGAATCCCTGACCCTCCCTGTCGAATGTCTTGAAGGCCTCCATGAAGTCGGCGTAGGTTCCGGTGTCCTTGATCTCGCGGACAGTCTCGTAGATGGGCAGGAACTCCTCCAGTTTGTAGTTCTTCTCTCCGAACTTCTCCACTCCTCCGTGCTTCATGACGGTGGTCAGGGTTGGGTTCAAACCCAGACTGTAGAGCATGTCGCCGGTCTTGGCAGCGTCCACAGCACCGTCACGACCATCCCAGAAGTCGAAAAGGTCAAACACCTCCTTGACCTCTTCGATCTCGTCCTTGCTCAGTTTTGTGGGAGCCTGAAAGGATATCATTTACCATATGAAATCAACCTAAATTTTATTGAACCTTGAATCAATATTATAAAGTTGCGATTGAAAAATCATTAATTTTATTTAACGATTCACGGACATATACGTTATAACTGGTACATATTTTACAACTAAATTGCACTGCCTATGAATGAATTTTTACAAATTGTCTCTATATGAACATTCCATATACTGTCACAGTAATTGGTTTCGAAACAACAAATATTACCTTAAATTAAGGGCACATTTTTGCAATTCAGTAAGTAGAATATTGTAATATATAACGAGGAATATATAAAAGTTATCATTACTTAAGAGCATACAAAATAAAGGGTACAAATACATACCATTTTTCAGTTCAAGTATACTGCGAGATGATCAACTGTGATAGGAAGACAGAAGCGAATGATATGGAAGAGTCAGTGCTAGTTTATATACCTATGATGAAGTAAGTATATCTATCAGTTGTTACATGATACTTCATCACCGGCACACGCGGCCCACCAGGGGTCGCTCTGTCTACCCAGGAGTCTTAGAGTGTTTCCATTAGTACCTCCATTAGATATGCTTCTGTTCTTATTTATGTAATCTGAGTAGGGTTATGTAATTCTCTTCGTGGATGGATAGGTCTTATCATTCTTCGTTTATATTTAAAAAAAGAAAAATTAAAATATTCTTTATTTAAGAATGTAAGAACATTATGGGGTCATCGGACAAGGGTTATCGGCATCGATAAAATACTGTCGTATTTCTTACCAATGTTCGTACTTTGATAAAGCCAGCGCTTTCCGTGAATAAACTTGGAATAATATCAATTACGGTTTAATCACGTGTTCATTAAACGATGAGTAGCAATGTTCAAACAAAAACTATGCACTATTTAGATAAAAACGATTTTGTAACCTTTACGTTTTAAAACTGCATGTTAGAAACGAACGTTGCGGTTATTTCTTCCTCCGATACCTTGACTTAGAAGGTTTATTCCATTATGTTGTCTTTGTTGTGTTGTATGTCAAATGTGAACATTTTTATGTGCGTATTTTGTATGTGACTAGTAAATTGAATTAAGATTTAATTAGAACTTTATTTCTATATGTATATGGTGTATTCGTAGCATTTTAGTAATGATTGATATAGTTTCGTTTGGCTTGGGACATTTTTCCTTATAATATCGACAATGAGTGAAAATGTGGTTCTTTATAGGAAGGGTTTCAATGTACAGTTTTAGTCATGTAATGTGCCATGGAGTGTGTTTCCTATTTCCATCGATATTCTGATATCAGAATTAGTTAAAGCAATTAGTGTTTAACATCATGGTGAAATATGTATATTGTTCTTCCATTAAGTTAAAGACATTTGATAATGTTCATATCGCTATTAATTATTTCTTTGCAAAGACTACTGCATATCTTTGCAGTTTAGTTTCATATTCACGTCGTAAACTTCTAAACACACCCTACAATATCGATGTTTATAATATATAAGAATTTGAAAAAAGTCTTTTTTTTTAGAAAAAGCTGATGAGGTAACTTACATTTGTTTCAGTTAATAAAATGAAAGGCGTTTGTGATGTTTATCAAATAATTTACTTAGATTTAGGGTTCTATGGGTTTATAAACATCGTTTCACTGACAAAATCCAATATGTTGTTACTTGTTGGTTACCTTATGAAACATAGGTACGAATAAGGTCAATTTAAGCATCACGTTTTGAATAAGATTATATATTTTTTAAATTTTAATACATCACAGATATCTTGATTCGACATTTTTTATACTCAGTTTTTAAGCAATAAAATCTTAATTAGAGTCCAACGAACTCTCAAAAAGCTATCAACTGCAATTAGCGGGAGCATGTGAAGAGTTAATTACGAGAATGATACAGAGGTTGTGTCACATCTACAGCATGTTACGTCTCCCGCTTTACGTCTCTACACTAGTCTGGGGTTACAGGTAGTGACAGGGCCATCTGGTGAGATCTAGTCCGCCCAGTGGCTTAGCCTGTTGTAGGTTCCTTATTCATTATTTGTCCATCATTTAGTAGATATACCGGTGTTTTTGAAAGTTATACTGGATTGATAAAATTTGGAATTGACACCAAACGCATTATCAATTTTTATAACTCTGAATTTCAAACAAAGTTTTATCTCCTAAATGTTACAACCCTCATTTTAGTTCCAATGTTAACCGCTTTGATATGAGTTATATAAATGTTGATAAAGAAGTTGTGTAAACTTACCACCTGGGCAATTTACATAACCTTGTTCATATTACCTTTATTTATTATTTGCCCATTATTTACAAATGCCATATTAATATCTTTTTCGGAGTAAGTCTACATAAATATTAAAACTCACTTATTGACTCCGATTTTCAACATATTTTTTTAATATATTTTTTTTATCGATTTCGATATAAAAGCTGCCCGTCGTTAACATAGCTCGTTTCATAGTTCATAGTTCATAATTAACTATGCCAAATCAAATATATAGTCTTTGAAGTATGTCCTAATAGATTTATAACTTGATGCATGTAGGCCTCTCGATTCCAATGGCTATCTCACGATTTCTTTATGATTGAAAATGCAGATATCAACAATGATGTGATTAAATCAAAGACGAACATAAAACTGATCTACCAATCGCAGTATTCACTTATACGTTATGGATATCTTAGAAGACACTTCAATGTTAAACACTATGAAACTTACGAAAATGTTATAATTTTGCGTTCGAGTGGAAACACTATTGCAGAAGGTTAACAAACGTAATGATGTAAATGCGTTTACACATTGAGGTAAATTTACATAGGTGTGTGTAAATTTACACACGCATTCATTTGTAAAACGTAAAATGTTAGGATATGCATTTTTTTGCACTGTAATCAATACTGACTACATTTAAAATTAAGCTTAAAATCTCTTTTTTGACAAGTTTTACCAATATCATTATAATAAATGAGCTGTATTATATTGCAATAAAAATTTGATGCAATAATCAGCCCAGCAACTGACAAAACCTTTCGAAAGAAACATCCCATAAATCAGAGATATTACCGTGTACCTATAACGTAAGGGTAAAAGAGCAACCAAAATACTGTTACGAATGTTCACCTTGACTCCACCAACCTCGAGTTGTGACATTTTAATCTAAAAGGAAATAAATCTAGAGGAGACACAGGGAGTAGCTCTGAGACCGCAACAAAGAGACCTAGCTAATGAGGGATATATGTAAACATGTGCTTTGTCTAGTGTCCTGTGTTGGGTGAAGCGCACTCTGCTTGTGTCGTGTTCGCAATCTATTTAACTTTCTAATAACCACAGGTTCACTTCCTGATTCACGGTTGAGCTAAATTTAGTGTTACAATAATATTGATAGTTTAAAATTTTCAATACATTATCAAAGGATTTCTCACTAAACCATTACTTTCACAGGCTGTTTTCAGTTTTGTTATCATTATATTCAATTGTAATGAAGTTTAAGGTTTCTAAACATATCTTAATTTACCTTTTTTGCAAACATTTTTTTGTTATTTTATTCATGAATTAATAATACTTTTGATTCCGAGTTTTTGGTCAAAGTTGAGAATCTGTATCCCTGTTCACAGCTGATAATCTGGTTCATAAAATGTTCATTCATCAAAATCATTGCTGAGCTCATGTTTTTTTTCTTCGTTCAACAAATAGAACTGTTCGCTCTGCATCTCATCTGGTATTGTAACGTAACTTGAAGGAGCATTTTTATCAGAAGTGAGTGAGTAGGGTTTAACATAATGTCAGCAACATTACAGGCATTTCACACGTGAATGTAGCAATCGAAGAGTGTGGATTGATCAGGAAGAAAAGGGGATGGAGGGAACAGACATAACGAAAGCCAAAGTGAGAGGAACACAGCAGATTTATAACTAGATTACATTTGTGGGACACCGCAAAAGCAGAGCAGCCCTGAAACTTCGGGTTTCGCCCTACCTTGTTCCGCCTTTTACAAGCCTGAGTAAATGGGCAATTTTCTCGTGACCTTGACCTTTGACACTAAAGGTCACACAAAGAACACATTTCATTGAGTATTTATAACATAAATGTAATGAAGTGTTAAAAGTTAAAATAATCCATTTTCTCAATATGTTGACCTTGCTGTGACCTTGACCTTTGACAGTTTGTACCCAAACTATTATTTAAAAATTTGTACTTCTCAAGAGATAATATATACAAAATCTAATCTTATCTTCATAGCACAAAAACTTTTCAAGTTATCATGCTAACAATGAATTTTGTGGTTGTTTTATAACTCGTGACCTTCATCTTTGTCCTTGAAAGTGAACATAATGATTCCCCAGAGGTGTTACTCGTATCTCATGACCTTGACGTTCAAGGTCACAAAATCGAAGAACACTTTTTATTGAGTATAAGATTTATGTATTGATTAAAAGTGTTCATAGTTAGAATAAAGCATTTTTTTCTAAACCATGCTAAAGTCATGACCTTGCTGTGACCTTGACCTTTGACCGATTGTAGTCGAAACCTTTCCAAATTTTTTTACTTTGCCAAGGATGATATTCGCGACTTTCACAATAATTTTTCGACTTGCATTTGGGTACGCTTCCGGTTTGTTCGCTGTGTGGAATTCTACACAGCGAACAAACCGGAAGCGTACCCAAATGCAAGTCGAAAAATTATTGTGAAAGTCGCGAATATACCAAGTAAGAGCTTCATAGCACAAAAACTCGTGTTTACAAGGAATTCTTACAGTGATTACATAACTCTTGACCCAGGAAGATGGTTGTAACAAGCAGAAGCTCTAAATAGCATTAGGTGAAAAAATGCTATCCATAGAATGTTCAGATCATCCATATTCCAATATCATACCAATGGCTTTATATTGTTCTATGATGAGCATAGAACCCGAAGTGAGTTCCTAGACTTGAACAAGATGTAACATCTTTAGTTTAGGCCAGTAAGGCTCATTCCGGGCTGTCATCCATTTTCTGTCAGGCACTCTTTAAAGGGACCATTCGAGCGGGGTATTTTTTGTGGAAACGAAATTCAGGAGGACTTTCCTGTTTACAATTACATATGATTTTTACATGATAATTTCATACTTAATTTCATATATGTTTGTGAGATAAGCAATTTAGTTGTTAAAGATTTGACAATTTGACAAAAAATCAAGTGTATCGCTCAAAAAATAAAAACATTGTGAAATGAAGCCAATCATCAAAGCTACGATCATGGAATGCATTACTTCGACAAAATGCTGTCGCAACTGATAACTTTTATTGTGAATTATTTGTAAATATGCTCCTTTGCTACCATTCAAGTAGTTATTACTTAATTTTGGTTAATGAATAAGCATAATACAGAACATTTGTTTTCTCGCAATGCTAACCTTTCAAAATGGCGGACGAAAGCCGCTCGAGTAACTTTTTCTTCAAGATGTCTTACAAAGCCAATAGATTTTCGGGGAGGGATATTCCAATGGAATCAATGGTGGTCCCAGGTTCCAGTGTACAAGACTAATTTTAAAATGTGCTTTGTTGTCCCCAACTCAATTAAATATAAACAAAACAAGGTAATGACAGCGCACTGTTTATTCATTTCAACATCACAATATACATAAGTAAATGCTGCAATACTTCATAAGCACCAGGTTTGGTTTCAGCAAAACAATAACAGATCATAAAATAATACAAACAATGTTGACAACAGCAACAAACATAAAACTTACATGCTTAATGGACAACATTCATACATCCTCTTCCATCAAATCCAATCTAAAAAAAGTCTAGCTCCAATGACTTATAACTTGGAACCAAGAAGGACATAGACATATATTTCACTTGTGAAAATATCATTTTGTATTTTCTCTTCAAAACTTTAGCATTATTATAATTATTACTTTAGCTGAACAAAAATTATAATGATGGGAATGTTTTTGTTTGGCCATGATCAGAAACTGTCACAAATATTGTGTAATAAAAGCTAAAGCTAGATAAACTGGTAAATCAAAAGCTTAACATTTGTTATCTAAATTTCAGCATTCACAACACAGACAAAAATACAAGTTTGATACTTATCAAAAATACAGGTAAACAACACTCTGATACAAAACTGTCATCATACATCCATCTGCAATAAGATGAATATATTTGTTCTTCTATAAAAATGTTACATAAAAAAACAAGCAAATAAGAAAGCGTGGTTCACTTATACCCCTGACAAACCAGACTGTTTATATAAGTGTTTATTTTCTGAACTTTTCCATTATCCAGACTATTAGCAGAGGTTTTTTCCCCAAAAATTTGCAATGAATCAAATATATTTTACTGTTATAGGTTCAGACTTAATGTCAGTCAACACTTTGGTCAAGGTTACCCAGTATAGTTAAGGATAAAGGATGATATTTAAAAACATTTTCTTCTTACACAGGGATACCTTATACTTACTTACTGTTTTGAAATTTTTTTATTTACTATTTATATAATATATGTCACTTGGAAGGTATCCCTAAATGGCACAGATCAAATGCAACTAGAGGTGTGAAAACATGTATCGGGTATTCCTGAATCATGATACTTAATCTGATGATACACGTATCATGATACATTTTCTGTATCTTGATACGATCGTTAACTTATTTGGCCTAAAAATCTGAGTATTTATCAAAAGTTAATGTTTTATTTTGTCAAAAATCTTGAAATAGCATGATGTGTATCGTAGAGATATATATCATATCGTATCATATCGTCACACCTCTATAAAGTTATATGCAACACTGTTGTATACTTCCACAGAGCATAAATACAAATGTTTCAAAGCCATGCACACGATTCTATAACACTTACCTACATACATACGTAAATAAATAGATACAAAATGAGTTTACCAAAGTTAAAGCACATTTATGGTTTCAATGGCAAGATGTATACTTATCAAATTGACTCAATTACACATAGACAATTCCAGCTGTCAAAATACTGACATCTTTGTCATAAATAAACAAATCATACAACACTGATATTCTTCTTTACAATCTTTCAAACACTTAAAGCATCAATATGGAAATACTGATAGATATCGGCTTTCTTGGAGTTTTAAAATCAGATATTATCTAGCAGATAAATGGCAAAATTGTCATATTAACTTTATACAAACAAAATGTCATTTTGACTAAAATGAATTCAACAATCAATTTTTTTTTTAAAGTTACCGGTACTATAACATTCTAGAATCATCTTCCAACCAATATATTCTAATAAAGTGCCAAACATATCATTATCAAACATAAATCACTTATAAAAGATCTGATACTCGAACAACGTATTCAGATGTTATCATCTTGATATCTTATCAAAAATTAAAGCACTTCAAAGAGTATGCAATAACTTTCACCAAAAGGTGTACCGGTATATACTTCTCGCAAAAAGTTAAGCAACATGTAAAATTTGGAACATTTCTTCTTCTTTAATTCACATGTTTATGGTTGGGTGTCGTGTTCAAGCACTTTGAGATCAATGAACTGATCTAAGGTTATGTATCTTTAAAGTAATTATTATTTCCTAACCTTTTGGATACCTTGTATGTCTACATACTATTCTGAACAAATATTCTTCTTGCTTTTTGTAAGGCGTATATTGGATTACAGCATTAAAGGGGCAGTAGCACTTATTAGGGGGAATATAAGGTGATGTCAGGAAAATGAAAAAGGAATGATTCCAATTGAAAGACGCTGTATTTAAACTAAATGGAGCAGTAATGATTCAATTAAATAACGTAAAGTTTAGCCATGTGATTTCTTTTTAATACACAAAATGAATTAACAGTGTTCACACAAAATGGCCGCCAATTGATTTTAGGTGAATCTTCATACTTTGTTCTCTGACTATTGATAATTGGTTTGTGTTATGAGATTTTTGACACTGTCAAAATAATGCATTTAGCATTAACTTTCAATTACCAGTGAAAATTTTAAAATATAAAATTATCAAAAAAGGTGCTACTGCCCCTTTAAGAGCAGTCTGATTAAAATCAGTCAGGTCCAAGGAAAAAAGGTTTTAAAATATTTACTCCATTGAGAATCAAACTTGTTATTTCGATGTTTCCTCTTCTCTAGGTCTGACAAAAGCCCTGTCCTCACGTTTACTCAGCAAAAGCCTTCGGTATCAGTAGCTAGGGGCAAGTAACTCCTGTTAACCATGCTTTAAACATGATCACCACTAACGGTTTTATAAGCAAGACAATGTGATTGGTCCGCTAACAACTGGGTTTCAGCTGCACTGAACTGGTAAAAACTATGCGAGGTATTGGAGTGCGGTCAGACCTAGTGTAGAGGATTTCATATCTCCGTAGAGTTAATAATAATGAACTTTTATAGCGCCTAACTTCCATACAATTGTTTAGCGGCGCTGATATAATTAATATTTTATTCCTTTGAACTAGGCCGATTTTAATCAGAATGGTATTAAGAGTTTCCTTTATCAATAATCAAGAAGATATTTTGTCCAGTATAGGGGACTCTGACTTGGCCTGTACAAGATGGCAGCCATATTTCTGCCACATGTCTATAGCGTCGATCACCAGCTTATCTCCACAGTCCTCGGGAATCTGAACAATAGAGATTTTATAGGGTTATGTTGTTTCCTACCAAACCAATGAACCATGTGTTCTGTTATTGATAATAATAAAAGTCCATGCATATAGGCCCTGTATCTATGCACATAACAACCTAAAAGGATTTCCTGACATATTAACCCTGGTGAACGAGTACAGAACATTCCCTGAGGAGAATACAACCGGTCTCCTGTCAGACACTCAAGGCTTAAATTCAGACTACCATTGTATCATATCGGGTACCTAATTACTGCTTGGTGGACAGAGGCAAACTTTGAACTAAGTCACTTACCCACAATTGTAGGGCAGAAAATTAACTCTTAAGATTATTCAGCAATGAACTTGTTACCTACTCATCCAGGAGCTTTGCCTGTTGTTGCTGAACTACCCTGATAGTGGTCAACTGAGTATTACACAGGATTAGCCATTAATGCTTGGAATGTCATAAATCTCTTCTGTAAATTTTTTACAAGGCTTTATATTCCAACTACGACAAGATGTAAAAAACATACTTTTTCTGAATCCAAATGAAAATCTTAAGATTGAACTGATAATCATAAATTTACCTTTTTTAGATAAGTGAGCATATCCTCTGTGGTCTCCATGCTGAGAAGAGGTCGTCTGAAGGTCAAGAAGATGGCTACAGCTACAAAGACCATGATAGAACACGAGCCTCCGATAACTTTATCCCACACTCTGCAATAAACAGCAGATAACCAGAGATAAATTCCATTTAGATGGTTAACAAATGTAACATTGTTGTACATGTATTTGGGATACAATTTTCAATAGTACATGTTCTTGTATTTTTTTCGAGCTGAAGCCGATGTTGAAATTGTACCAGCACCTTCAGGGTCAGGCAACACTGTCAGCAATGACCATACCAGCACTGAGCAGCTCACCAACTTCTCCATATTTGGGATCACACTATCTTCAATAGTAGAAGCTCTTGTACTTTTTTTCGGCCAAGCCTAATTTTGGATTTGTGCCCACACTCTCAAGAGTCAGGCAACACAGCTAGCAATGACTATATCAGCAGCTTGCCAACTCGGCTATGTTTGGGATCACATTATCTTCAATAGTACAAATTCTTGTACTTTTTCTGGTGGCAGCCAATGTTGGATTCGTACCAACACTTTCAGAGTCAGGCAACACCGCCAGCATTGACCATACCAGCAGCTTACAAATTTGGCCTTTTTGCTGTCTACATCTGACTCTGAGGGTGTGGGTTCAAATTCCGCATTTCACTTGGCCCAAAAAAAGTACAAGAACTTGTACTATTGAAGATAGTGTGATCCCAAATACAACAATGTTATAAGAGAAGAAGATAATCAGCTATTTAAAGAACTCTAAAGACTGTCTAGCACTCTTCCTGTATTTCATATGTCCCAGGTTATTTGATCTTTTATCAATTCTATTTGCTCAAGTCTTTCTCATGAACATCCTTTCCTTTTATTACCAATATTTGACTTGCTTAACTTTCCTTCAAATCTACTCGAATTTTTTAGGAAACCACTGGTTCTGTAGCCCATCAGGCTTTCAAATTTAATATCATGTATAGCCTTGAGCCTAAGAATTACTATATCTATCATTTCTCTATTGCGAAAAAAAAACCTGTACGGGGCATTTCCCAATTGGTTTTTGATGACTTTAGTTCTTCAGATAATAGCATCTCAAATAGGTTGTCTTTATTATACTAACTTGACAAAGACGATGCATTTTGAGGACATTTTAATGCTATTTTTTTCATATCATCATTTAATTGATAAACCAAATACTTGTTAAATGTATTTTTGATACTTAATAATTACTACAATAGTAAAGAAATTACTTACTGTGAAATAAGATTGTTGAAATTTATTTAAGTACGAGCACATTGGTGAATATAAGTTTTCTGTCGGTCTGACCAGGGCACCCTCATTTGGAGCCTCATAATATGCAAATTATGGGTCAAAACAATTGTCATCCGGGTGATTTGGATGACAACTCCTAACATTCCGTCCCCCCTGCAGCCATTTCTAGACCTCTTTTGAGATTTCACCACCAGACTATAATATTGTCATGACTGTGGAACTGTTATTGTAAGTAAGAACATAAGAGTTGTTTCCCTTTGTATGTCAAGCAACAACATTTAGATAAATATCCCACACGCAAAACTAAAAAACACCTTATCGATACATTGAGAATTGTGATCATATTCTGACAAAATATGCATATCATGATACGATGTCTGTATCGTGATATGTATCATGAACTTTAAAATTGCTTTTTAACATAAAAATCAAGATGTTTATCAAAGTCATTGTTTTTTTTTATAACATACCCTGTAAAAAGGGCATCTAGACATTGTAATGTATCAAATCGTATTGTTCTTTGATATCCTATATCGTTTTGAGACATGTCTGTATCATCACATCTTCACAACATCACGGGCGAAACGAAAAAGTTTCTAAACTTTCCCATTCCTCCCTTGACATCATTGGCCGTAATTTCTGTGCTAGCATTTCAACCCGCTGCACGGAAGTAGAATAGTCCAATCAGAAGACAGCATGTTAAATGAACCGATTTGAAATGCGTATGCGTTTTACAAGGGAGAGAAACACTTTATTTGAGTGATACATTAATGTTTGTCTTCTCTGCATTCTCGGTGCTCATCAAAAACATGAAAACAACCATGCGGACTGAAGTTTAAAATTAAATTTCACTTGGATAGTTTTCAAAAAGATCGTCTGTTAGTATTTTGAATTTGTTCCGAATGTAAACGGCAATTTGCCAATTTCATTGGCTATTGTTGAAGGAGCTGATAAGGAGCTTAACTCATGATCACGATAGGTGTCGCTGCTCCGGATCACCGGTTTTCTACCTTGTGAAGGCAAGGTCTAAACGAGGAGTTGCTCGATACGTTTTCACCTTGCCGTGGGAAGATGGTATCATTACAACTCTAGTAACTTTGTAAATTAAATTGTCTTTACCTCTCAAATGAAGTATCAGGTAGAACACCTGCAAAACAGCACCGAAACCAGTCAATCAAGGGGAGAGAACTCAAGACGTTATTCTCCTGTAGATGGTAAAGTAGTCGTGAGTCGACATCTTCCTTCTTCAGAACCACAACAGTTTTCTCACACTGTAATAAGTTCAAAAAACTATTTGCATCCTCAGTGTTTCAGTATTTCAGACATTTTCCTTTTAAAGATACATGGCAACAATGTAACAACGTTTTTCTTTGCTCCTACACATCTAATACATTGCTTCATTCAAATCAAAAACATATTTCTTAACTCTATTTTGCTAATTTTTTGGCCTATTACTATCTACACAAAGTAAGTTGCACAGTGTCATGGGATAATTCTTGAGAAAGTAATGTTGAATATTGGACAGAATGTATCAAAAACCATAAATCTATATTTTTATTCCCAATTAGCCAATACATCCTGCTACATTAGTGTACATGTGTCCGTGTTATGCTCCAGCTTATACCCTGATATTCATTGCGCTAAAACCCTCCTATTGCTGACGGTTGGTTTCTCAATGCTATTTATAATCTTTCTGTTTTCAGCCAAACTATTTTCAACTCCATTCACTGTTTTCTAGCAATGCCTTTTTTTTTTAATCTTAAAGAAGCATAGCAGGAGCATGCAATGGGACATAAGATATATATGTTCTTATAGTACTCCCATTGGTTAATTTGAATCACACCGAGAGTATGCGGAACTAAACCTGCAAGCCGTTTGCTGCTATCGCTGAAAGGGGATCATCTGATTGAAATGCTATAAATAGCGAAACAAGGGTTTTGGTCCGATTGATATCAGGGTTTCAGTTGGGGCAGAACATGAAGACAAATGCGGTGATGTAGCAGTGTACTTTACATAAAGATTCAGCCCTCTTGGACCTTGATATGGCTACAGAAAGTATGTATCAACTTTAAAAATCATGCGTGAAGGAAAGCTAAATCAACATACCATAACATGCAGTTGTTCAGCAAACTTCGAAAAGTGTTTGTGGAATCTTGACACAATCCAGTAGCGATCGACGTCCACATCAATGATACCACAGACTGCACGGGCCATAGAGACGAAGGCTTGAATCTCAGGATCCGTCAACTAGAATCATCAGACAATTGGACCTCACTATAGGAAATTTAATATTAGGTGTGTAACTGTAGATCGAACTATTAAATTATCACAATAGTTGTTTTGCCGATAGTGCTTTAATGATGGTAAATATTAAACGATAGTACGTCTTAACTATCAATAGCATCGACATGTTAGTCAATTCAGCTGTTCAGTTGTCACATTTGGAAAATACTGGGACACAGCAAAAAGATCACTAATTGATAATAATGGCATTTGACAGAATATCATTCTTGTTGGTGTAACACTATTTGAAAATTGTGACTTCAACCAGTGCTGCCGAGTTTGAATTCGCTACAAACAGCAAAATCTGCCTTTCCTTAGATAAACTATCACAATAGTTCCCTGCAATAGAATATCGCTTTCGAAATAGTTACTCACAAATAAGACTATTGTGATAGTCCTTCAGGGGTCATTAGTAACCCCTATGTAATATTACCAATATTCTTAATACTACATTATTAGAGACAAATGATTTACATGATGTAAGAAAACCAAACATTCTTGCAACAGCAGTCAAGCTCTGTTTATGTAGGGCCCTCTTGTACATTTACTGAGTGCCTTGAGTAAGCTAGGTGGTCAAAATGAGTTTTAATCTGAACTACAACTATAAATGAATATTAGAATTTAATTTATTTACTAAATTCTTTTCCTCAAAAGGCAAATTTCCTTCTTCCAGAAGGTGTAGTTTGACAAGCACTTCCTGCGTGGGTGTGTCATCATTAATTCGTCTCAGGACAGAAAGACCTCTGATTCCATCAGTGTACATGATTTGATGCTGCTGGTTTACAAACTCATGGGAAGACTGATGTGCTGGCAAAATTCCTGCAAATAATATGATTTTTTAAAGCAACATTAGTATTCTGAGTCATACAATTTTACATTAACATTTCAGACATATCTTGATTTAGATCAACACATAAACAAAAGCCTTATTAGTACAATATGTATTTCAAATTTGAAAAGATATTAGTTTAATAAGGAATGAAATTAAATAAATTTTTACTTTTCTGCCTTGAAATTCTTTCTAAACAACAATTTGTCAATAAATGGATGACATGTCCACTACTGCCAGAAAAAAGTTGAAACAACCACTTACACAACATCACAATGTTTCATTTTATCAGGGTCGTATGTAATAGGATGACGATCAGAGTAAAAAAGGTAAGCAAAATAATTCAAATTAACAAATGTTTTTTCATGACTACAATTTCCATAATATTCACCAACCAGATTTGTCTAAACTAAACTAAAATCCAAAGGGAGTACTGCACTTTACCGTGTGCTAGTGATTTTATCTACAATACAAACCCTTGCACTAGACAAACTAACCCTAAAAGACTATACGGATCCAAGGGTAAAAAGGATAGTCAACAAATATCCACCAAAAATATATCAGTCTAACACAAATCCAAGGGTTAAAAAAGATAGAACAAAATGGACACGAATTATGTGTGCCCCGTTAAATACATTCTATCCCATCCAAAAAGTTAACAAGAAATTTTGTTTAAAGTTTAAAAGGTATTTTCAATCAATTTCAGAGCTATTTTGGGAGATGATGCCATTTAAATTAGAGGCTATCCCTGCATAGCCCCAGCAGCAGGTTAAACCTGAATGCAGATTGTGAATATCATTGGATAATTTACAGAATAATCACAATAATTACCAAGGAGTACTTTCCACACATAATGTCTGTATTGTGTAGGCATTGGAAATCTTAAACAAAATTGTCCTAATTTTTCAACATCCATCGGCTGCTCTTTCAGAAGGATTTCAATGGATTTCTTCTCTTCCACGACTCGAAATCCACACTTGTCATAGTAATGGGATCTAAAGTTGCGTTCTTCACTCATTGTTCACGATGACACTTTCATTAACTTATCAAATCGACGGAACATTTCGACATTTGAGCATGACTTCTAATGCTTGACAGCTAACCGGAAGTAAGCAGGTGCTTGGGTTTTACAAAAATGTGAAGTAAATGAAAAACGGAATATGATGTGTTCGACAAAGTACATTGTCGTAATTTCACAAAAATAAATAACATCAAATAGTTTTTAAGGTCTTACTATAGTAAACTTAATAATTTCGAGGTCAGTATTTCCTTATCAAACAGGAATTGCTCATGATATCAATTAATTAATATTCAGAAATTATCAAACTATCACTCAATGTGGCAAATAATTTGTAAATTGACAATAAATTTACTTATTCAAATGTTTTAATTTGTTCAGCTTTGAAGACGACTTGAAACCGGTATACATGTAATGAAAAAGTAAACTTCCCTAATGAGACTTTACATCGTCTTTGTCGACCTAAATGACAGCTAGGAATAGTATTTTAACTGTATTTCATTATTACTTTCACAAAAAAATTATTTACTTTTAATTGGCAACGCAATCTTTTGAAACCATAAACAAGTAGTTACAGATTTAATATTACTTAAATCAAATGAACTTGAAATAGTGTTTTCAATATCCGTAATAAAAACTTAATTAGATTCTTCTATTTAGAAAATTTAGTTTAATGTTGAATTGGCAACACAATCTATTAAAAAAACAAGTAGTAATCTTAGTTGAAATAACATGAACATGAAATGTTGTTTAAAAAACCCTATTATAACTTTATTATATTCTTTTCTTCGGAAACAATTGGTTAAATTGGCAACACAATCTTCTTTTTTTCAAAAGTGGTTAAAGAGTTAATATTAGTTTAATTAAGATGAACATGAAATGTTGTTTTCCGTAATCAGGTTTTCTGAATGAAATGAGTAAATGGTTACTGTGTAGTGTTTCCCTTGTTTTGAGTTGTGTCTATTCAGTTTGATGGATATCAATTCTAAAAAATCAACTATTCTCAGGTTAAGAGTTTTTATGTACATGGATGTATGTCCATTAATGAATTGGATTGATAAACTAGTACAAATACAGTCATGATAGGTTTAAAAATGATTACAAACGACAACAATGATAAGAGTTAGAGAGAGTTTATTGGGTTAAAACCAAATACAATATATATAAACTCAATATTATATTTTGCACATGGTACATATCTTTGCAATGTGACCCTTTGTACATAGTTAGTACATATTAAAGGGAACCAGTGATTTCATAGGAGAATCCGTTTCGTAGAAGGTGATTTCGTTGGAGAATCCGTTTCGTAGAAGGTGATTTCGTAGGAGGATCGGTTTCGTAGATGGTGATTTGGTAGGAGTGATATTTATCATATAAATTCTTGAATTCTCTGTAAAGGAAACAACACACATATCAATTAGGCACTGATTGCGTAAGTCGATACCTTTTTCATCTTCACCGATGAGATCTGTTAATCTTCTAATCAAATCTGTGATCAAATATTTCAGCTTATATAGAACCCAACTTACCAAATTGCTTTATTTCTTAAAAAAACCAACTCAAACTATTGATCAGTAATTACCGATAATCCAGTAAATTCCAATCCAAAATAAAATCCCCATCATCTTCCAAACTTTGCTAGTAAGTGTTGAACTTTGTATAACATCATACTTACCATTTTATTTTATCTATAAAACAATATATACAATGCACATTATCAATAATCCTCTAACATAAAAAGTACTTCTACGAAACCTCCGTCCAATCTTCCTACGAATTCACCGAAAAATCCTCCTATATGAACTGAATCCTCCTACGAAATCATGCACCTACGCTCATAGTAAATCCCCAAGAGTAGGCCTATGGGTATATCAAATAACACAAATTCGACATTTTGGCTACATTTTCTAATAGATCACAAGACATAGCTATATAGATTGATATCTAGATATTGTATGGAAGTACAGTCAACAAGATGTAACTCACTTTACGTGACGCATCATCACATGATCATTATCGAAAGCGGCCTTGTTGTTAAATGTATAAAAGGGACAGTAGCATAATATTAGGGGGAATACAATATGATGTCAGGAAATGGAAATAAATGGTTCCAATTGAAAGACAATGTATTTAAACTTAACGAAGCAGTAATTAATCAAATATATAATGTAGACTTCAGCCATGCGATTCCACAACATGAATTACAGATGTTCACACAAAATTGGTCGCCAATGGATTTGTGACAATGTGAATCTTTATAATTTGTTCTCTGACTATGGAAGATTGGTTTGTGTAATGAGATTTTTGACAACATCAAAATGATATATTTAGCATTAGCGTAAAAATTATCAGTGAAAACTTTAAAATATAAAATTTTCATAAAACGTTCTACTGCCTCTTTAATAAGATCATTTTAAATCAACACATACAAGAAATTGATAAAATCACGTTTTTTTCTAAATTCTGATATTTTATTTCCTTGCATAATGTTGGTGTTTTGCGCAATTTTCAATATTGTATCAACCAGAACTAGGTTCATGAAGATATTCACGTGGAACAGAAATATTATACGTACGTTTCAATACCGGTTTTGCGACCTCGTCACTTGTCATCAAGCTCCGACGCACTTCACCACTTGGCGTCGCTGTAATAAGCTTAAAACATGGCGGACGCAGTAGAAGTTAGGTGCCTGAACGGGGCGAAACCTCCGTCTAGCACAAACCTTTCAGCCACGGAGCTGTCCAAAAAGTTGCAGAAGACTATGCTAAGGTAACCAACTTGCATTTCTGAAAATCTTGTTACATTGACATGCACCAATAGTGGGTAACTTATTCATTAGCGACGTTGAAATGTAAACAAACACACACTGCCTCTGACCTGTCTTGGTTGGTTGGACCAGTGATTGCATGGTCGGTCATTTGACTTAGCCCGAGCATTGCGATTTCAATCTAAACGTGTATAAAATAATATTATGAAAAATAACAACAATTTGTGACAATTTTTTTATGATCTCAATGTGAACCTAATTGTTTTAATATTATCTTTATTTTATTCACTTATTTTTTTCTTTTTAGTGAATCAGTCCAGAAATATATTTTAAACCATCATCATTTGATGGAAATAGTTTTGATTTTAAGAACAAGTCTTGTGATGATTATAAGATTAATGAGTGTGATTTATTCAAAGGATTTCCCGACACAAATTTGTTTGTTTGAAATCTTGATTTCATCCATCTTTTTTAGCTCATCTGGCCTGTAAGGCCCGATGGGCTTATGGCATGGCATGGTGTCCGGCGTCCGTCCGTTCGTCCATCCGTCCGTCCATCCGTCCGTAAACTTTGTGGAATTTCGACTTCTTCTCCAGAACCATAAGGCCTAGAAAACTTAAACTTGGTGTACAGACTCCTTGACTAGTGAGGATTAAAAATTGTAGCTTTGGTGGCCCTGTGGCCCCTAATAAGGGCCACAGGGGCAACGCCCTAAAAAGCTATTTTCATCTTCTTCTCCAGAACCATAAGGCCTAGAAAACTGAAACTTTGTGTACAGACTCCTTGACTAGTGAGTATTATAAATTGTAGCTTCGGTGGCCCTGTGACCCCTAATAAGGGCCACAGGGGCTAAGCCCTTAAAACCTATTTTCATCTTCTTCTCCAGAACCATAAGGCCTAGAAAGCTTAAACTTGGTGTACAGACTCCTTGACTGGTGAGGATTAGAAATTGTAGCTTTGGTGGCCATGTGACCCCTAATAAGGGCCACAGGGGCCACACCCTAAAAAGCTTTTTTCATCTTCTTCTCCAGAACAATAAGGCCTAGAAAGCTGAAACTTTGTGTACAGACTCCTTGACTAGTGAGGATTATAAATTGTAGCTTTGGTGGCCCTGTGACCCCTAATAAGGGCCACAGGAGCCACACTCTAAAAACCTATTTTCATCTTCTTCTCTACAAGCATTAGGCCTAGAAACCTTAGACTAAGTGTACAGACTCCTTGACTAGTGAGGATTATAAATTGTAGCTTTGGTGGCCCTGTGACCCCTAATAAGGGCCACAGGAGCCACACCCTAAAAACATATTTTCATGTTCTTCTCCAGAACAATAAGGCCTAGAAAGCTTAAACATAGTGTACAGACTCCTTGACTAGTGAAGATTAATAATTGTAGATTTTGTGACCCTGTAGCCCCTACTAAGGGGGGAAACACATTGGCCACACCCTAAAGCAAAATCAAATATTCAGCCTGATGAGCTACAGAGCCAATGGCTCTATTTTTAATCTTATGATAATAAATACACTATTTATAAGTACTATAGTTAATTCAAATCCATCATGTATAATGTGTAAAACAAAACCAGAATTCCCATCATGTCTCAGGGTACGAACGTTACGCTACCTCCACTAATCTGTACCCTGGGCTCAGAAGCTATATATAGCTTTGCTCGCGTGGCCCAACTTGGGCTATAGCCAATCAAATCATTTTCTCATTGAAATTTTATCGAGAAGGTGGCAAGAAAATTATTGGATTGGTTGTATCCCAAGTGGGGCCACGTGAGCAAATCTAGCTTCTGAACCCAGGGTACAGATTAGTGGAATTAGCGTAACGCTCGTACCCTGAGACAGGATGCAGAGTTCCTGGATCATCAATTTACTTAATTTACATACTTAGTTTGTTTATTTGTCTTAAAATAATTACACATTTGAATATCTAAACTAACCATTCGGTTTCTATGTCTGAATTAAATAACAGTGTTCGAAATAGTGACTGCCTGCCTGCACTTGTGGTTATTGAGATCTTGCTTGTTGAAGAAGGGTTCAGCATGCAAGCCTGACTGACATTAATTACTTTTTATAAACTGTTTCTACATTGCAGGGCTTGTTTTGTAAAAAATTTGGAAAGGCTGGATGATTTTTTAAACCAAAGACATGCTTTCTTGTAGGGACTCAAACATATTTTGAAAACTGATAAGTATAAAGATCATTATTCTTTGGTTAGTTGTCGGCAAGCTTGGTACCTAAAATTCATAGTATAGCAAATTAGCATGCTTCAAGTTCATTTTACATCTTTTTACTCAATAACGTATACTAAATCATACAATTACGTTATGTGCTTTTAAGTTTATCATTTAATAACAAAAAATGCTCAAAATATTTGAAGAATTAGATTGGTATCACAACATTCTTTACTGAGCAGTTTAAAAGAGCAGTTATTCCCATTTAGGAGACATGCCGTAGATAAAATATCAAAATTGCAAAAGGCTTGTCGTGTTGGAAAAATAAGAAGACAACCTTTGTCTTGACTTTATGCAATAAACCAATAAAAATTTCAAGTGTTTTATGGTCACGATATTTTTATTATCATCACTCTTGATCCATTATTTGTAAGCACGTGAGTCACTGCGGTAATTTACAACTTCCAGTTGTCCATGCACACCTCAATAATTTACTTATTTTGCTGAATGATAAATAATTTCACACAAGTATGTTTTCCTTGAAAGTTTTAAGCCTGCTAAGTTTATTAGGACCGATGCCATTTGATCGTTGTCAATTTCCTCCCTAACCTTAGGGAATCATCATCAATGTAATTTAAATTTTTTGGAAAAACTTTTCAGTGTGGCTTGTTTGTTTGGCCTTTGACCTTTTTTGGGGTGACAAAGGTAAAATTTTGTTTGGTATCAAAATTGTGCAATGTCATGTCATGTCATACTGGTAGTTTTGTTAGTGTTTTACTTTAGATTGCCATTTGCATCCTTATAGTTAAACTGAAATACAACAATTTTGTCTCAAAGACAATGCATAAGTGGAAACAGTTCTCACTATTTCAAGGCATATATTCCTAATATGATCTTATATTTCAGATTGAAAGGCGAGTTTATGTCGGAGGATGGGAAGAAAGTGAACTACAAGGCCCTGATGAAGAGCAGCCTGTTCGAGGAGTACAAGAAAGAGGCTGCTCAGCTGCACAGCGTCAACCTGGAGGGCATGTCACAGCATCAGCTCAAGGTCTTCTTCATCAGTATCCTTCTTTCGTTGGCTAGATACTCAGTAGATAGTGTTGTTCACACTTTAAAATTGCATCATCGGAAAGTCATCTTGTACCTTTGGCACTTGGGCCAGTAGTTAACGCATTTGGCTTCAGGTCATGAGGTGTGGGGTTTTGAAGCTTGACAGGGCTTTTCAACTTTCTCTCCAGGTGTTCTACAAGCAGAAAGGTTTGGTTGCAATTTCACCCTGAATTTCAGTACAGTAATACCCATGGTTCACTCAGTCCAACCAAGGGTTGCAAGTTTCACTGCAATGCATAGCCATAATAGCATTGCAGGCTTTTCCCCTGCACTAATACTAGCAGTTGTAATACATGTATAAGTAATATAATCTTGAAGATCCAAGCACTTGAAAAACATAAACTTGAATCGGTTTCTACAAGAATTTTTAAAATGTTTTTTAACTGATTTATTGCCTAAATCTCTGAATCATTGACACCCACAAGATTTATTAACCCTGCTGAAACCCTCTTAGATCTACTGTCACTTTTATCCTGAGTGGTGTAAGCAGCTCAGTTGAGATGCTATCATGTCCCTTCTTAAAAGCATGCATTGAAGCATGACTGACTTCTCCAAATATTGGGCTGATCAAAGGCAGGGTGACAGGGGTAATTCAAACTTAAATCAGTCCCGAAAAGTAATAATTACCAGTATCTTAAACATTCATCTCATTAAATAATGAAAAAGAGGATAAAGCCGCCAACATCACATGTTGTTATCCGCAGTGGGGGCAAGGGGCCTGAAGGGGGAGGAGGGTATTGAAAATGTTTTGGAAGAGGCTGGGAACCTCTGGAGTTACATGTTTCGGGGTTAGACCCCTTTAATGAGAAACTAAATATGAGAAATGAGTCTAAGAGAATTGACATTAGTTTCTACAAGAATGTGTTATATAATTGTAATTTTGGAAAGAATTAAGAGATATTTGCAATTACTCCATTTATTTTTAAATCAAAGCAAAAAGATATGTCATGAAAATTATGGAGTGCCTCTTTGAATAGCCCATCATTCGCTTCATGATTGCTGTTTGAAATAGCTAAGTGACACTCCAACAAGGGAATCTTATATATAAGCAGTAGAAGTCCTTGTAGACTCATCACCACTGCCCTCATTAATCAAGAGTTTGGGGATGTGAGCTCTCAGGCTAACTACCAGGGTATGAGAAACCATGATGTAGATCTAGGTGACCATTATTATCAGCTCTAGGCTGACTTGCAAAATGTATCTCTAAAGGGAAGCTGGAATCTAAAGTCTTGGTTCTTCAACATTGTTAACTGTGATATAGTCTGTCCTCCAGACATTTGTCCTGCTTCATTACTGTATTAAGACCCTGTCCTATTTGCTTCTGGTCAAAAACATTTTTTGTTTGGGAAAACATAGGAAAAGATTGTACTTTTTATGGAAGATGAACTTTATAAATGTATTGATGCAATATACGCAGATTTACACTGATTGATGAAACAAATAAACAATAATGTTCTGTAGGCTGTAGCAAAGCTTAACCCTTGTAGTGCTGATGAAGGGATTTATTCACTTCTCATTGTCATTTTTAACAGAGTGTGCACTTTTCATTTTTTAGTTGTCAAATTTAAATTAACAAACTTTTAACCCCCAGTAACATGTTTTAAATGGTTAGTGTTATAACCATGTAATAACAGCATTATATGAACTGAAATGTCCCTGAATTTTGATTTTTAAATATACCCTCATAGGACTGTCCCTTTTAACTGAGCCTTTGATACAGTTTAGATCCTTATTCTGCATATCTATTAAATAACATCTACATCTATTTATATAGATCGACTGAATAAACAAATGAAAAGAAAAACCTAAAGAAATGATATTTATAAATGAAAGTAGAGATTATTTGTTATGAGAGATTAAAACACTCTGAAGGTGATACATTAGACACAAACTAAAATTCATGGGGGAAAATTTGAAGAGAAAACATTTTCCCAAAATATGCTTTTCCCTATAAAGATTTTCAGCCAAAAATTATGTTTGCTAATTGCCCAAGCGAATAGCCATTATTGCTTGTTGCAAGATTCTATTTTTGGTTTGTTAAGCCTTCATTTGCTCTGCACTGGAATGATGCAATCGGTATTCAAATATGGGTGTAACTTTGAAATTGTAGTAGGTATTGTGTAACTGTCAAATAAAGTTTTTCTTCATCACAAGATATTTATTGTTAACAAAATTATTGATAATAAAGCACAGCTTCACATGTCATATGGATAAGGTCATTTCTAATATTTTTTATCATTAAGACAGAAAAAATAAGTGATATATTTCCAGTTTTCTGGATGTTTTGTTTGTTTTTATGGCATTTATGTTCATTAAATAATAACCATTACCTATTTTTCCCAAGCTGTCTTAGCACAAAGATAACAGTAATAGTTTCACACAAACACAAGCTCAGGAATAACTTTTAGCTAGACATCTTCATTTATTTACGGTCTTGTTTTTCTGGTTGCTGAGATACCGTATATCAGAGGTTATAAGGTGACCCCCTTTCTCTGGCCCCAAATTGCTGTCAAAAATGACTCTGGCATATTATGGAAACAGGTTGACATGAAAAAAACATGTTGATAAATTTGGTATGGGTAAATCTAACATATTTATCTGGTCTTATTTGTACGAAAAAGAAATTAAGGAAAAAAAGAAAGAAACAAGTTCATTTCAATATTAATTTGTTGAAATAATACAACTTCACCATCTGATGTAAAATAATACATACTTTACTTACAGTATTTGTTATCAGTTTTTGATGATATGTTATTTTCTTTTATGATTATCTATGTTTGAATTACAAGCATTTTGCATTTATTGACGAAATTGTATCTTAAAAAGAACATTTAGCGAAAAGTCATATTTATCAGATGTAAGTGAGTGAGTGAGTTATTGTTTAGCGCCGCTTGGGCAATATTACAGCCATTAGCGGCGAGAAAGTTAATGAAATTGCCTAAATATGAAAATGATTGCAAAAGCAGATAATGAAACAGCGCAAAGGCTGTAAAACATCAGCATAATATCACAAAGTTGTTAAAAGCTGATAAATAATTATAAAATTTATAACTTATCAAAAAGCTCGATTTCCTTGAGAAAATCTAAAATACGGTGTTCACTGAAATGATAAAAAAGTTGTGAAATGGAAATATAAGGATAAAATGTTTCCCTGACTTGGGCTGTGTCCCAACACTCACACAATATGTGTTTTACAGTGAGGGGACATTGGCAGGGTATACACATAGGGGGATCTTCCCCCTTTAAAAGATAAGAATGAGTTAAATGAGTATGTCCAATCCGACATCGTCGAAGGACACAAGCTTCCTGCCGAGTAAAAGAAGAAAGAGATTTATAACCTAAATGAGGTTGAATGATATGAAGTTTGTTATGTTGTTGCTGGTCCCATTGGGACCTCCAACGCTGCTTAATGTAGGAATTTATAGCAGGTTTTGAATCTGTATATGGAACTTTAGTTGATGAAATATTTTTGAAGTTTAAAGCTGCCTTCACAGCTGTATCAGCTTTATTGTTGCCTCTAATACCCATGTGGCTAGGAAGCAAGCAAAAGACAATGTCACATTGAAGAAAGGTATTATGAAGTTTTAGAATATCTCTGATCACGGGATGATCAGTTTTACAGTTTTTAATAGCCTGCAAGCAGGACAAGGAATCAGAGAAAATAATGTAATCATTTGGAGTTGAATTTTTGATATGCTGAATGGCCTTCAGGATGGCCTTTGCTTCAGCAGTAAAGATACTGCTGCCGTCATGCAGCCTTGAAGCGTAAGTTGTTGAAGGTGTAACAGTTGCTTTATCAGATGTAAAGAGAAACAGAACATTACACCAGTGATTGTAATTAAGCTTGTTCGCTAGCCCAGAACCTAGTTACTTTTGGTCTGGTTTGGTAACTTTTTTTGGGTCTTTTTCAATTTTACCATTAAAATCTACAAAAACCACCTTTGGACTGACTACTTTCCAAGCTTATTTTATTCACTGATTAAGCTCTGGTTACTTTGAAAGAATTAAATTTCAAAAATTCTATAGTATGTGTAACAGGATTTCCTGGCCATTGTCACTGTTTATTTGTTTTGGTGATACTTTGTATTTCTGTGCATGTGGTATTGTTACCACTGTGATTATAGGAAGTAGAGCAAAACTCATTGTGTTAAAATTCATTGTATGCACATGTTGCGTCATGTGGGTTTGATTCTGCAGTTTTAATGCAACCTACATATTTGGTTGGTCTTGCATTAATGGGACATTAAATGAAAGCCTTTCTGTATTCCCTTGTTATATATCATGAATTAAAGATTTAGGATGTTTTTGTATGTAAATCATTTAGAGTCAAGTTTATGTTTTCAACACTCTGGTTCTGGTATATTGTCAAATTTATAAATTATCTATAAACATTGAGTTGATGTCATTATATATATGATAAATCGGGAAATGATACTTGTCTTCATTTGCAAGTAATGAGATGTAAATACTGTATAAGGAAGGATTATCTCAAACTATTGTATGTACATATTAGTTCTCATCCCTCGTTGGCTTGGTTTTGCATTATTCATTATTATCTTGTCATTACAGGTAATGAACGTTGATTTATGTTTCAATGACATATACATAATTAATGAAGGTAATTAACAAGACAAATTTACAAAATTGAGCTCATAGTTCAGGTACACTATTAACTCCCCCAAGACTTCTCATAACAATGTGATGAGACATCTGATGTCTGAATTACCTACCAGTTTTAAGGATTTATCTATAAGAAATATTAATTTTATGTCAAATGCGAAGAAATGTTGCAAGGAATCTCAGTGCAAGATGTATTTTCCATAAGGTTCAGGACATGTTTAAAGGGGCAGTAGCACATTTAATTTTTTTTAAATATTTTTAAGTTTTCACTGATCATTGTATGTTAATGCTAATTGTATTTTTTGGATAGTTTCAAAATCTCATTACACAAACCAATCATCCATACTCTGAGAACAAATTATGAAGATTCACATGAAGTCCATTAGCGGGCATTTTTATGTGAACACCTTTAATTGATTTTGTGTAAGAAATGAAATCTCATGGATGAACTTTACATTATATATTTGATTTATTGCGGCTTCTTTTAGTATAAATACATTGTCTTTCAATTGGAACCAATTATTTTGATTTTCCTGACATCACCTTATATTCCCCCTTAAAACATGCTAAGTAGTACTGCCCCTTTAAAAAAGATTTCCTGATTGATTTGGCCAATGATGAAGTCAAGAGGCCTATTTCTAAAGAATCTTTAAGCTTCATGAATTTACCTAAGAAAAAATACTTTGTGTATAAAAATAAACTGAATTTGTTTTGGGAGCCTTAACTACTACTAGCCTGAAATTAAGAATTGTTCAGGGTTTCTTTTTAGTTTAATTAAGAATTGACTTCAAAATTTATTAAGTTCATGGAGGTATAAACTTAAAAACCGCTGCGCAAACTGTGTAAATTACGCGAACGAATTCAACTCTCAACAAAACGAGAGAGAAAAAATGTCAATCAAAACGTCATTATTATTTAAGCTCCGCCTACGACTAGTTCACCAGCCAATGAAAATTCACAACGGAATCACGCAACATCTTGTCACGTGGCCTTGACATTCCTAGTGTCAACCGTTGTACGTAAACACAGACTCGCGACTGTTGGATTCGGGATGAAAATAGCCGATTAGACTATCGTAGGTGCCATATATGTGGCTTAAAAGCTTAAAAGCAATCAGATCAAATCGAATTAAGTTTATGTTAAACGGCACAGTTCTTTAATCTTGTTGAGAAACAAAGCTAAAAAGTGCGGCATTTCAATGGCCGATCCCCTTGCAACAGCCGCGACTGCGGGAGAGGGAAAACGACCGGGTGTATTGTTATGAGGCCATGCCATTTATGAAAGAAACTATAAAATATGTATTTGATAAAAGCTATTTGTAATTTGTGTCTTTTTACCGAACTGGTACAGCATAAAAAACGTTACTTGTTTACGAATAGTTCCGACATTTATTTATTATCAAATATTTGAAATTAATATTTTAGTGAAAAAAACTTATTTTTCAGGGACTATATGTTAGTCTAATATCTGCCTAAAAATCTCCATACAAAATGCGTCAGAGCCTCGATGTCAGTCTATGAACTGGCTGTGGACCATTATGTTTGAAGATTATCTTGGTAGACCTGATTAAGTTCAAGCTCTATTGGTGCTAATGGTTCTGTAATGAGAGGGAGTACCATCCCAAAATCGTCACTTTTCCCACGGGAGGGTGTAGTTTCATGCTTGTCACACACAGAGTGATTAGCTTCATTGTTATGTGTTAAATAATTTATCGTACATATTTTATATCTCCTGTTACAAATCATGCAGCTTCATTACTCGAAGGCTTGAGTTTCACGCATTGTTTAACAAACAATCTATAAAATTCTGGATTTTATTGTAGAGTTTGACAGGTTTGAATGGGTAAACAGAAACTAGCTCTAAGGATTGAAACAAAGAAGTTCTGCAATTTGATTTAGTCTAAGGACGATCTTCTAGCATAAGACTGGTAATGATTCATTCAAAGTCAATAAGCAACGGATAGGCAGCAGCTGTTTGACACTCATTCCAATTTTGGAGCCAATTACCCAGGGTATTCTTTTAAATAAGGGACAAAAGTCACAAAGCATATTTATGTAAATCAAAGGTAAATTTTGGTGCAGCAGTCACTTGAACTTCATTGTTTTTCATACTAAGGCTACCTTAGTGAGTCAAGGTCACCTTAGCGCTGTGAGAAAGATGATCCAGATGTGAATCAAACAATCCAATAAATCTATCAATTGGTCGTCTTCCTTGGTTGGTTTATTGATATTTTGCTAGTTGTGTCAACAATAGCACAATGATACGCGTAAACATCTCTGTTCCATATCTGTAATCAAGCAAAACAGAACTATTTATGCATAATCTTTATCACTGGTAAGGCAATTAATGAAGGTTTTTGCATATATTGTAACTGCTATTTGTTTTGCATTAATGAAGCAAAACGACTAACTGTAGAGGATTTCCAGCTAATTTGGCACCTGCTGGTTGCTGGTAAATTCTTTGCTCTTCTCAAATCTGAGATTATTTAAGAAAATAGAAGGAAATCTTGAAATTTCAAATAACTAAAATGATCAGAACATAAAAGATGTTAAAAAAGCTCACACATGAATTCTCATAAGATTTTAACCATACATTTTAGTGTATGACATTCCTAATATGTGACTGTTATAAAATGATAACACAAATTGAAATAATCAAGAAAAACTAATGATTAAGATCCTCAAGTCAATAATACACAATTATATTTTGAAGGGATAAATGTACTGAGTACACTGAAATGATAAAGGTCATGTTCCATGGACATTTCTTGCATAGTTGATAGTAATAGTTTTTGTAGTTCAAGTATCCCCCTGTATGTAAAGAAAATGGAAGATTATTCATCAAGAGTATCTATCCACAAGTTCTAAATGAATCAAATGAACCATATCCAGCCACGTAGTTAGACCAGCAGTTGAACAATGGCCGCCGGATAGTCCATTGACCGTGTGTTATTGAATTTTCTATGGATCGGACAGCTGTAGGTATAAATATATAACAGGGTTCGATGAAGCAGAGACAATGAAGGCGTGGAACAATGTGTAACAAACCGGCTCATGGTTGAATAAGTCTCTGTCTCTAACTTCACGTGTCATAATTACTTGGGTCTGGTCGGAAAATGATAGGCTGAGCATAACTCATCTTTAGTTTGTAGCTTGTATTAATGTTATATTGTTTAGTGCAGACTGGCAAGAAGTTTGTGAAATATGTGATAAAATGTTGGATTTTTAGCTTTTTAGAATTTACAAGTATTATTTAGGCTCTGTTTACTTAACTCTGTTTTGATGTGATGACCAATGAAGTTTTAATTCAATTTAACCCTACACCTCACCTCACTACATCCTTTCCTCAGCTATATTTGTTTGTAAATTTCAATTAATAAAAACAGAAATTTGTTAAGGAGCTTAAAAAGTTTGGGGTTCTGTCAGTCTAAGTAAACCTAGCCTCAATATTATCCGTTTCACTTCTATACTGAGTCTAAAAAGGTCTAATAGAGGGTCGCGTCAGCCGACCTTTCTGCGACCTATGACCTTCCAACGTTATACGTGCGAAGGCAGACTATTGTGGCTTGGCAAGATCAGTTCTGATTGGTCAACTTGGTCACGTGGGCTGACGCGACTCTCAACCAAGCCTATCTAGACTCAGTATAGAAGTGAAACGGATAATATTGAGGCTAGGTTTACTTAGACTGGGGTTCTGTGATTGCTAAAGCAGGTCATGAATGCTATACTGAAAATCTATTTTTGATTTCTTTTCTACAAAAGTTGCAGAATGCTGCATTTAAGTAAACAGGAACTGCTGTCAATTTAGATGATTGATTGTGCAATAACCCTTCAACTCCTTTTAGGGACCACACCCTAAAATACCTTGTAACAACATGCGAAATCAAATAAATCTTCCAAAAAGCCTAATAAGCTACAAATTTCATAAGGGACCAGACTAAAAAAATATGTATTTACATATGAAAAACAAATTTATTATACAAAAGGCCTTTTAAGCTATAAATTTCATAAGGGCCGAACCTTAAAATATCATGTTATAAACATGCAAATAAATCATACAAAAGGCCTAATAAGCTACAAATTTGATAAGGAACAACACCCAAAAGGTAGGTTATCAACATGTGAAAAACAAAAATGTTCAGCCTATTAAGCTACAGATTTCATGGCATGGCTATTTGCCTTATTTGCATCTTTTTAAAAGTGGGTTAAAAGACACATCTTTATAAATCCACTGCTATTCTGATTGTAATGTATCCTTCCCTGCATAACCCTCTCACCATACTTGAGTATTATCAGCTTGTTTCTCCAATGTTTTATTGCATAACATGATTTACTGTTGTAGAGGCTATGCACACAACCATGCTCTAGTTCCAGTCAATATTAATCTATAAATCTTTCACTCGAAAACTACTGCAGTTTGATGTCTCTCTTTTTATAAGCTACATGACAACAGCATGCTAATGCTTGCCTTGTTACATGTTTCCACAGGATAGAGAATACCGTATTTCCTCGATTAGACGCCGGGCCTCGAATAGACGCCGGGTCTTGAATAGAGGCCGGGGGTATGGCTGTTTTAAGTTAATACACGCCGTGTCTCGAATAGACGCCGGGTCTCGAATAAACGTCGGGTGATAAGTTTATTTATAAATGCTCCCGTAGTTGATTTGAAATAAAGTATTCCCCCTTAACACCATCTATAAAATTTGTTTCCTACTAAAAAATAAATAGACGCCGGGTCTCAAATACACGCCGGGGGTAAGGGGTGTCTGAAATAATACACGCCGGGGGCGTCTATTCGAGGAAATACGGTAGATAGATTAAGACCGGTTCAACATTATTTGACTTTGTTACTCTGCTGGCAACGCTTTTATGTCTTTGTTAAAAAAAATTTAAACCTACAGACTTGCTCATATTTATAATAAAATTGATTCATAGCTTTGTCAAATATAGATACTAATAAGTAATATAATAGCTTTCCAGGAATAAAATTATATATATTTGAACATATTTTATTGATGAACTTACCATTTTAATTTAATGTTCAAACAGCCTTATTTTAGAATAATAAACAGAAAGGTTTTAACTGTGAAAATCAAGAAAAAACTGCATATGGCAATTTTAATGTGAACACCTTTAAATTATTTGAGATAGGGAAATGAAATTGCAGTAGGTAACTGTTTTAAACATCCACTAACCTCGACTTTACCACTTCTTAATTTTTTTTCAAAGATTTTTCAACAAAATAAAAACTGGACTTGAGTTTTGTTAATTTGTTCAATAAACACTGTTAATTAGCCTTTCATTAAGACAGCGTAATTATCGGCTGAGAAAAACCCAGCTGGGTTAGGTGCCATAAAACTTGCGCGAGTGGGACGTAATAAACAGACTATACACAAAGTGCTGCTGTTCCTCATGTTTTTTGGGAGAATATATGATGTCAGGAAAATAAAAATAAATAGTTCCAATTGAAAGACAATGTATTTAAACTAAATGAAGCAGTAATGAATCAAATATATAATGTAAAAATCAGCCGTGCGATTACTTTTTCTAACACAAAATGAACTAAAGGTGTTCACACAAAAATGGCCATCAAAGGACTCCATCTGAATCTATATATTTTGTCCTCTGATTATGGATGATTGGTCAGTGTAATGAGATTTTTGACACATACAAAATAATACATTTAGCATTAACACAATTATCAGTGAAAAAAAAATATATATAATTTTCCAAGAAGTGCTACCAGGTACCGTACTGCCTGAAAATTGAGAAAATCAAAAGGCTAGATACTTTTCAGCTTGTTCTACATTTGTGATAAAACAATTTGCACAAAAGTATTTCCTGACCCGAATATATTTTTGTAATTGCATATGAAAAATGTAGATCTACTCTGTCATGCCGTTGTTACAACGTCTGCCACTATTAGAGATGTGACTCATTGTGGTATGAGGTGCTGGGTCATGCAATGTTTAATATGACCCTTTACTTCTCAAACAATGGCACAGAATGCACATTTATGTTTAATTTGATTATCAAAATTATTGTGTCAATCATTTTGTATTGTTAAGAATTTAAATTAACTTATACAGCACCTGTGATTTAGAATGTTTAACCCCTGACAGGCTAATTCAGTATTATTTTTGTGATTAAAGTATATTAATCAAATTGAGATGTAATCAAAATTTGTGTATTTTCAATATCAAAACAATGTCATAATAAGAAACTGTTGTCAATAAATTTGATTTGTTTCATAAAACACCTATTACTATCTTTAACCTCTGACAGGCTAATGAAACATGCCTGTGTATGTCCCTGGCAGAACTTGAAACATTTCCTCATTTAATCTTAATTAGTCTTGCATGTGAAGAATGGAAAATTATGGCTTTTGAGTCAAAATAGAAATATTTCACCAATTGTGTTGCAGGCACATATTTTACTTGTATTACCGGTAAGTGTTTTTCCAAGATTGAGATGGTTGATATAAGAATTGAAGGTTTGAATCAATAACCATCTCATGTTGAAATTAAAGTTATATTAGAGATTAAATGACATCATAAATACTAAGATACAGAAACCTGACGTTATGTTTTTATGTATAGATTCATATATTTATATATACATTGTTGACAGCTAACAGATGCTTGCATGCACCTGACAATTGATTTGCACAACCTTAATGTTGTAACTACAGAGAATACATTGATTCTGTCTGATGCCAGAAAAAGCAAATAGTTTGCATTAGTTTCTTCACACAAAACATATTTGCTCGTTAATATCTTCGCAGGTGATGCACCTATATTTAGGAACACCTGCATTACTCTCTGTATATTGTATATTGAATATTGATGTACAGAATTCTTGAATATGCTCTTTGTCACTGTTGTGGTGAAACCTGGAGCTCAGTATCGTAGTATTTCATCATATTCAAGAAAAAAGAGGATAAGGATTCATGCTTGATAGTTGCTAGGGTTAAAGACTAGCATTTGGCCCGTAGTCCACATTCTCTCCCCACAGAGGCAGATCAAGTCATGACAATAGAGCCTCTGTTCTATTTAGACCAAATCCGTGGCTTCCGGCAGTTTCCCCTGGAAAAAAATATTTGCAGCACAATCCATTTGATTTTTTTTAGCAAATGCCAACGCTTCTTGCATGGAAAGGGTGGGTCATATCACATGCCTTTGCCATGATTCAGTTGCCAAAATGATGATTTAAGAACAGCATCGCTGATTGAACAACTAACTTTGATTGTCTCCAATCAGGCATCTCCCATTCTATCTAACAAACTCAGCTGTTGGGAGAATGTGTAGCCCAAGCCCATGGCTAGTTGAAAATCTTTTGGGCTAGTGGGATGTATTAACTCTTATACTGAAGGACGAGTTACAAATTGCAGATAACATGATAAATTCAATGTTTTTGGCTAGTTGGAGATGTTCTTGGGCTATCAGTTTTAAAAAGCCACTTGTCCAAATGGCTAGTACTGTGATAATACTAGTTTTGACCCTTGTTTTTGTCCTGTTATGTTTCTTTAACCAGGACAATGCATCCTTTGCATATCAAATTTTTGAAACTAAACCCATTATCTGCCTACTACATATGGGTCCGGGATGAAGTTTGTCCGTCCTGTTTATTAAATAACACTTATTGGAAATATATGGTGAAGTATATTGTGATATCCTGCTGTGTGAAACAAGCCTCCAATTGCGCTCTTCTCATTGATTTCTTCCCTTTCTGTTTGCTCTCAAGGCTCGCAAATAGACAATACAAGACAATTAATCCATCACAAAAGGTCACAATTGACATGAGATGTAGAAATCTTTGTAATGGGTGCAATTATACCATAACAAACAGCTTATTACTGGCAATAGATTTATGTTATCACTCTCCATTGGTATTAGGTCATATGTATTTAAACATGGTTGTAATAAGTACATGACAAAGAGCTGCATACTGACAATTGATGTATGTTCATCTATCTCTACTGGTAATGGATTCAGATGTATTTCAACATTATGAGTACTGCATTTTTCTTTAATTAACCGTTAGTCTTTGTCTGGAATTGCAGGAATGATAGATCAATCCCACCTTCACTTCCCTTAAGATACATGCTCACTTCACTTATGACCCCTGGGAGTTTTCATCAGTAAAATCTGTTACGAAACTACCCTCTTTTGATTTGAGCAAGTCAGTGAAACTGCTATATCTAGCCTACTCATCTGCAAACTTATGAAAAGGTTGGAACCGTACAACACCCTTGCATTTAGAAAAATGGCCTTCAATTTCTGCACTTCGCCAACATTTTTGTGTGCAAAACCTTTCAAGAGGAAAATTTCCTTTGAAATTTTATTTCAAGTTCCTGAGCATGCTCTGTGAAGGACTGCTTTACCAAACAACTATTTCAATTATCTTGTATCAAGCAGCTATATTAGGTTGTTGCTTGATTACATGATACAAGCCCATGAAAAAATATGAAAATCCCATATATATATATATTGTAAAGCATATTCAACATTCAGTCCTTATGCAGCAAGATAAGTCGTTCAAGAAGTATTCTCTTTAGACATGAAATATGTGAACATGGCCACTCACTTCTTAGATTAAGAAATTTCAACTATGCCAATATGCCAAACATGACATGTATGTGTTGCTGTAGTAACCCATAAAATTCTTTTTTTCAGAAATATTCCAATCACGGGTTGCAGAACTTTAGCTAGTAGTATTTAAATGTTTCATGTTGCAAACTAGTCATCAAATCGAATTACTGTTCCAAGGTAGTTACCTATCCTTAACCTACTGCAAGATATCTACAACGCTCTGACAATCCATGGGCTGACAGAGCAGGCTCATCTTCCAGACTCTGTGCTGAAGGTGAATGATTTCTGGAAGACCATCGGATACAACGTTGGTGGATATATCTTCTCACTAGACGACATGGAACATGGCATCCTGAGAGGTGTGTGAGCTCTCATCTTGTTCTCTCATGCATGTAGAGATATTACAATGTAATCGGTGAAAGCTTTTCTGATTATGGGAGTGACCACAGTTAGTCCTTAGGAACTTTCAAAATTGTGCTACATGGTGACTTATGTGAATAAATTAATATTGTTCTATGGAGACCATTGAGAAGTGACATTAATAAGAACAGCTAGATAAAAACAGCTCAGATTCTTTTCACAATAGAGTTGTTATCCATAAGATCTTATTGTCATTTATGTGATTTTTGTCATCAAACAAATTGCTACAAATTTATTCAGAAAATGCCGATAAAAGGTTATTGCTTGTGAGTATGTAAGCAATTAGATTTATCTGTGATACAAGTATGATATCACTTATGTTTGATCAAATGACAGGGTAGAACAATTATTTTCACGAGTGGCGGAGCAGTGAGTGAAAAAATAGGCATTTCCTGTCATAAAATTCTGTTTGTAGCCTCCCCCTTGAGATGCTGTTTTTTTAATACCTCTATGGGCAACTTTGCAACATCAATGTTGTGGCGATTGTAGAAGTGACGTCAAACCATTGTACATGAAAAAGTGACATCAAACTCAAATGTGTCACAAGTATGTTTAGCAGTTCATGTAATGCAATATAACTGATAACAGGTAACAAAGCACATCCCATGTCTGTCGAACCCCAGCTGAAAGCCAAGGATCCTCGTCTCAAGTTCACTCTGACCAACCCGGATCCACGGATACACTTTGCCTTAGTGTGCGGAGCCAAGGTGGGTGGATCAAATGATAATATAAATCATAATCATGATAATGAGACTTGATGCTCCTTTGAAAGGAACAATCTTATAAGATAAGATAGATAAGATAGATAAGATAAGATAATTCTTTATTGCCCGTTAAGGAATTTGTGTTACATTTAAGTGAGCATGAAATTCAAAATTTTATAACAATATTCAAAATAAATACACAAACATATATACAAATATATACAAATGAAACCTACAAATATTTACAAATGCACAAATAGTGTGATAGTGAACAATTTAACGATGATTAAGAATTGAAATGGACAAGGGCACAAATGACATTTTAAAGCGTTTGCTTTTGCACGTCGGCACATTATACCGACGACCAGATGGCAAAATTTCAAAACAATCATGTAATTCATGTGAAGGGTCACTAATAATTTTTTAAGCTAAATTTCTAGTCTGTTTTTCATGAAGTTCATCTTATCTCTGAAAGTGGGATTAGCAATTTTTTCTCCTTGTTTGATTATCTTATTTAATTTATTTCTATTTGTCAAAGACAGAGAGCCAAACCAACACTGTATAGAGAACATGAGGACAGATTGCACACACGTTTTATAGAAAAGGTCCAAAATAGTTGAGTCAATGTGAAAGGATCGTAGTTTCCTGAGAAAATGAAGGCGAGATTGGCACTTACTATAAATGCGGTCTGTATTTTCAGAGAAATTTAACTTATTGTCAATTACAGTTCCAAGATATTTATAACTACTCACTACCTCGACAACATCTCCATTGATACTGACTGGATTAATTGCTGTTTTATTTCTTCGAAAATCTATGATGAGTTCCTTTGTTTTTGATACATTAAGTTCTAAGAAGTTTACACGACACCACCTCAGGAAATCATTAATTTCTTCTGTGTATGAAATTTCACTGTCAAAAAGTAAACTACTAATAGCTGTGTCATCAGCGAACTTGAACCTAGAACAGTTTGGTTGAGAACTTACACAATCATTAGTATACAAAGTGAAAAGTATTGGAGACAATACACATCCTTGAGGAGCCCCGGTGTTAATTGACACAGTACTGGAACGAGTTCCTTTCAGTTTAACATATTGGTATCTGTTACACAAAAAAGAGGCTATCCATTTGACCAAAGAAGGGCATATATCTAAGTCAATAAGTTTTCGTATCAAAAGGTGGGCTGAATTGTGTTAAAGGCTGAGGAGAAGTCAACAAACAAAATTCTAACATAGGCAGAAGGTTTTTCAAGATGTTGATATACAGAATTCAACAAAGAGACAGTAGTATCTTCAACCCCGCGCCTCGCCCTGTAAGCAAATTGCAGAGGATCTAAATGTTGATTAACATAGTTCAGGAGCATACTCAGCACAATCCGTTCAAAACACTTCATAGCAATCGAAGTTAAAGCGACAGGTCTATAGTCATTATTTACTTTAGGCTTATCCTTCTTGGGTACTGGTATCACTTCGGATAGTTTCCATGAACGGGGTATGATGTTAGTGTCCAGGGAGAGTTGATAGATTTTACAAAAGATTGATGATAGTTGTTCTCTACACTCTTTCAATATGATACCACTCAAACAGTCCGGGCCTGATGATTTCCTGATATTGATTTTTGAAAATCTATATAAAACTTCTTCTTCTGATATACAAGGTTTATCATCGTCATCTTGTATACTATCTAACAAGTTCTTTAATTCTTTCGAAAAATCTTTGTTGTCAAATCTGCTATAGAATTCATTTAGTGCATATACTAATTGTTACATCTTTTGAAGCTGTTTCTAACTCATCCCAGTTACAATATGATATTATCTCAATCTCTCTCTTCCTTCAAGGCATGCCTCAAGACCCAACTTCAATAGATTTTCTGACAGCTTTCCTTGACCCTGTATTTAGTTTATTTGTGCCAAAGAAGCCCTTTGAGCATGGCTTTGGGTTTTGGAGCCAGCCCTCTGTTCATTTCCTAAGACAAATATCGCTGGCTCAGGTGCACATACGATTAATGTGTACCTTGATATGTTTTCAGGGGTGAATAAACATGTATGTGATATGCTTTTCACAGATGCACATGTGATAAGTATCTGTATTTACCTTTATACTTAATTGCTTTTAAGTTATTTCAAATTTGCCTCCAGTCTTGCCCAGCCATCCAAGTGTACACCGAAGACAACATGGAGAATGCCCTCAAGCTAGCAACCCAGAGTTTCTGTAAGCAGGAAGTGTCAATGTACACGGAAGTAGATGAGATCTGGCTCTCTCCTATCTTCCAGTGGTACCGTGAAGACTTCGGGGAGACAGACACTCATGTCATCAAGTAAGTCTCATTAGAGTTAGTACAAACTATTACACATAGATGGTCTTTCAATCAGAGTGCTTAATTTTAATTTGATTTGTATTAAAAAATATTACAGTTGCGTCCAGGTAGGTTCTGAATTACCGATATTGCTGAAATTACTTTGATAAGATTTCAGTTTTCATGAACATTTTATTTCCATGCTCTTTTTTTTAATCAAGAGATAGGGGATGTACTGTACTAACACATAGATAATCAAGAACATTGAGTGAATAATTATTGCGAAAACCCTTACCTCTAAACCAACATTGACTTATTTCTCTCTTTTCGGAGAGATCGTACAGAGTGTGAAAATAAAATTGTTTAGTGGTCTGCGTGTTCCTCTTCCTGATTTACCTCCCTTGGGAATTATCTCCCTTGAATTTTCAAACTCAGCTGTCATTCTTTTCTCTGTACGCCGCGAGAACGGTCGTACTCAGTGTGAATTGATCTTCTTGTCACTCAAGTTTTTGGATTGCTTCCTATTGGATTACTCACTGTGTTTTTCCTTCGGATTACTGTGATTCTCTTGGATTATTGTGTTTCTGAACGGATTACATGAGTTTTTTGGAAGTTTCTTCTTGGGTGAGAATTTTCTTTACGTGTTCTAAAATTCAAGATGGCTGCTGTTCAAAAGAAATGTGTTGAATGTCAACGTTATCTTTGTAAAGGCGACCCTCATTCACTGTGTTATGCCTGCTGCGATAAGACTTCTTGTAGTTTCACTAAACGATGTCTCATGTGTAATCATCTTACTCTGGACGAATGGGAGATTATGCATAATAATAGATCCAAGCCCAAAACTCCTAAACGCAAGGCCGTGGCTAAATCTACCCCTTCTTCTGTCAAGAAATCTAAGTTTCTTGTTGAACCCACTCCGGATACCAAGCCCTCCGAGTTAGAGCAAATCAAGGCCATGCTTTCCAAGCTTTCTTCAAGTATGTCCTCTATGCAGCAGCAGACAGCCAAGCGCTTCTCGGACTTGGAAGCCAGCCAGTCATCGAGCCGTATGCGGCCTGCCTCCCCGACCCGTGAGTCGGTGGAGCGGGCGGTCGACTCAGCTCATTTGCTTAGCCAAGGGGTCACGGGCCGAGGTCCCGTTGATTCACGAAGCGAGCATGAGCTCGGTAGCTTGACCTCCCGTGACCCACTGCCGAATGCCACGGTGCCTAGCGGCACACGGGCTTCGCTTGGGACTCAGGGCAAGCAGGTGGATCCTGTTAAGCGGCCCGTTAGCACGGGTAGCACGGGTCCTACCGCTCCGGCTGACGATGCTGGCTTACAGCCCCCTGCTCGGGTGGCCCGTGAGCCACAGGCAGATTACATCAGCATTCAGGATCCGCCTATTATTCCCGTGCTACACGATGTCAAAGTGCAAGCTGGACTTTGTCACTCATCTACGGATACGGACTCCTTGGATTTCGGTGTTAGCGCCAAGGAGGGCCAACTTGTTATTCATCCCGATGAATCCTCTTTTCCTCTTAACCCTGAGTGGTCTTTTCCGGATAAATTGGAATACCTTCATCGACTGAAACCCTGCACAGTGCCTATTGTGTCAGAGGAGACGGCCTCTCCTAGGCCTGAGGAGTTAGGAGATTCGGGGACGCTTCCTCCCTCCCGACCTTCCAGACTTTCTTTGCCTCATTCTTCGGTGATCAAGACAGCTTGTAACAACATCAATGACAAGCTCTCTAATCAATCAGGACAAGTGGGAGTACCCAAGTTCAGAGCCAAGGCGGCTTACTTAGTCCACAACAGATTCGTGTCTCAGGATCCCCCCGTTTTGGACAAGGATTTTGCTAGGTTGAATCCTAAAGCCTCTTCTTCTAATTTTCCTTCCATTTCCAAGACAGATGGTAATGAAATCGAACGGAATACTAGAGCTTCCTTGGACATGTTGTCATACATGAACTGGTTTTGTGCGGGTATCAGAGAGATGCTACCCCCCAAGTTTTCAACATATGAGGATGTGACCCCAGACACACTTCAGACCATGAGAGCCGATGACGTTGCCATGGCCCATGGTTTCCTGGATTCTATTTTTGTCGCCTCTCAGGATTTAGCCGCAGTCTCTACCAACACCATGGCGCGCTTTGTTCTGACTGAAAGACAACAACATATCTCAAGGATCCGGGATGTGCCAGCGGATGTCAAGGATTCTCTCCTGTGCCAACCTATCCAAGCTCCGTCTTTGTTTAATGGAGAGTGTACTCGAGCTAGCGAGACTCAGGATTCCATGACCTCCAAATCTCTCAATCTGAAATTGACTCAGGCTCTATTAGGCAGGGGCTCCTTCCAAGGACAGCGTCGCGGTAACCCTAACCCTAGACTTAACCCTCAACCGAAACAGTCCTTTCCATCAACATCGTCTTCCTCGCAGTTCAGGGGCAACCACCGGGGCCGCAGGGACTTCCACCCCCCGCAGTCAAGGGAACAGCCAAGATCCTTCAGACAGGACCAGTCTAGGCCCTTTCGGGGATCTAAAGGAGGCTTTAAGCGATGACTCCCACGCCACCTCAAGTCTTCAGCCCTTCTCCTTACGACCGCTTCCGTCCACGGACTTATCCTTACAGATTCCCTTTCCTCAGTCGATCTCCCACTCGCCCGTGGGGGGCCGCCTGGGGTCATACTTGAAGAATTGGGTGACAGTAACCAGCGACCAATGGATTCTGTCAATAATATCATCGGGATACATCCTTCAGTGGGATTCACTTCCGCCAACTGCCGTCCATCCTCAAGGAAAGCGTTTTTTCCTCCAAGGCCAAAAGCTTCAAGCCGCGCTCACAGCCATCAAGCAGCTACTGGAAAAGGGCGCTATCACGGAGCTGGACCCCGCCGACGAATCTCCAGGCTTCTTCTCTCCCGTTTTCCTGGTTCCCAAGAAAGACACAACGGAGATGAGAATGATTATCGATCTCAAGGTGCTCAACAAGTCATTCCTGTCCAGGCCTCCCAAGTTTACTATGGAGTCGCTCAAGAGCATACGCAAGCTGATACTCCCTCACTCCAAGTTCGCCAGCCTCGACTTGAGGGACGCTTACTTGCATGTTCCGATCCATCCAAAGTCACTGAAGTACCTACGGTTTGCGGTCAACGGACGCCGTTTTCAGTTTCAAGTGCTTCCCTTCGGCATCTCGGTAGCTCCTTGGCTGTTCACCAAAGTTACGGCGCCGGTGCTACAGGTTCTACATCTCCACTTGGTGTTCATCCACGGCTACTTGGACGACTTTCTGCTCCGCCATCAGGACCTAGTCACTCTGTACCACCACATAGACTTGGTCATACATGTCTTCTCACATCTAGGCTGGATCATACACCAGGACAAATCGGAGCTTACGCCTACCAACCGCATCAAGTTCCTGGGAGCCATTCTTCCGCCACTATTGCCCCATCGGAATCCCGCTGGATTGCCATTCAGACTCTCATCCAGAAGTTGTTAGACCACAACAAACTATACTCTCTCAGGACATGGATGTCCTTAGTAGGCTCCCTTACTTCCATCCAGTCCTTCACCACCAGAGGCCGCCTGAACCTTCGTTTCATTCAATCCTGGGTGAACAGTCACCGCTTACAACCCTTGGATTCCAAGATCGTCCCCACACCCATAGTTCGCAAGGAGCTCCAGTGGTGGACGTTACGAGTTCATGTTATGACCGGCTGCCCTTTCCTCCTTCCGCCTCCGTCTCACACCATCTACACGGATGCGTCGAACCAGGGCTGGGGCGCTCACTGGCAACAGTTCACCCTGAGCGGCTCTTGGAACTTACCCGATTCCCAGCTTCACATAAACCTCTTGGAGTTGAAAGCAGTAGATTTCGCTATCCACAGTTGGAAGTCTCAATTACAGCACTCGAGCGTAATGATAGCCACGGACAACTCCACGGTGGTGGCGTATATAAACAAACTGGGAGGAACGAGATCTGCCCCGCTGATGCAACTTACCAGGGATCTCTACGCCCTCATAGATGCCTGGTCGATAACAATCCAAGCCAGACACATTCCGGGGAAACTGAACTTCCTAGCCGACTCTCTCTCCCGCCAGAAGCTAATCGTGTCCTCTGAATGGACGATCCACCCCCAGGTTTTGGATCTTATCACGGACAGATGGGAGAGACCTCAGATAGATTTGTTCGCCACAGCACTCAACTACAGGCTTCCGACTTACGTGAGTCCGGTCCCGGATCCTCAGGCAGTAGCTGTGGATGCCCTGTCAATATCTTGGGAGAACCTGGTGGCCTACGCCTTCCCCCCTTTCAAGCTCATACCAGAAGTCCTCAACAAAGTCAGCCAGCACAATTGTATACTATACCTGATAGCCCCGGCGTGGCCCAAGAGAGCCTGGTTTCCATCTCTACTCAATCTCCTTCTAGAGCAGCCGCTCCAACTTCCTCTATGGTGGAACCTCCTCCAACAACCAAGGTGGCAACCGGAGAACGTGAATCTCCAAGCCTTCAATCTTCACGTTTGGAGAATATCCAGAGAGCGTTGCAGGAACGAGGCTATGCACAAGACACTTCTCACGCTATTTCCCGATCCATTAGACCTAGTACCTCAGCACTCTACGATCACAAATGGATCAAGTTCCAGCAGTGGAGAGGAGATAGAGGACTAGCTAATCTGCCGTTATCCACCCCTATGATTGCAGACTTTCTTAACCACTTACGACAAGATCGCAACTTAAAAGCTGGTACCATCGAAGGCTATAGATCTGCTATTGCGTCAGTTTCAGAGCTGGAAGGCTTGTCTATCGGATCGGACATAACCCTCACAAGGCTATTAAAATCCTTTAAACTGCAAGACATCAAATCTCCTAATACCTTCCCCAAATGGGACCTGCTTCTAGTACTGCAATCCTTACAACGGGCTCCTTACGAACCGTTGCATGCTTCAGTCAAACAACATATCAAGGATATCGACATGCAACAGTGGCGCTCAAATATTGCTGAAAATTCACGTCTTGGCTCATACCTCATCTTTAAATCACTATTAAATGTGGAGTCATATCTTATTAATATACAAGAGCAACTATATCGGCAAGCCTTAAGTCGTTTTAGATGTGGAAATCATTATTTAATGATAGAGTTAGGACGTAGAACTGGTGTTGATATTGAATGTAGATTATGTACTTACTGTTCACGTTACGGATTAGATTATGTTGAGAATGAATTTCACTTTTTATTGGTATGTTCTGCATTTAAAGATTTACGTAAAAAATATATCAAATGTAATTATTATGTAAACCCTTCAAAGGAATTGTTCATAAATTTAATGAACTCAAAATATCAATCTACACTTTTGAATCTTGGTAAATATATCTACATTGCTTTTAAACTTTATGCTACTTTACATAAATAATTTGTAAAAAATTTACATATAAATTTGGGACAATTGTTCATTTGATGTTTCTTGTAAAACATTTGTGTTTTTGCTTTTGACATGTTATGTCCTGTGGGCCTGTGGCCTTTTTGACAGAATAAAACTATCTATCGCATGCTTCATCCCTCAAGTTTTTGGCCTGGAAAACCGCATTTTTGATCGCCTTCGCCTCTGCTGCCAGAATCTCAAAACTACATGCGATAGATGTTTCCTCCATTGACTTTGCCCACAGATACACCGCTGTGTCTTTTAGAGCCTTACCTGAGTTCCTCGCCAAGAACCAATCTACGGCTTCAGGACCTTTAGGCGCCAGGGTTTACTCCTTCCCGGCCCTTCCAGTTCCCGCAGACGCCAGGGATAAAGCGCGCCTTCTCTGTCCAATTCGAGTTCTACGATGGTACCTGGACAGAACTCACTCTATCAGAAAGGGTAGAAGACGTCTTTTTATTCCCTGCAAGCCAGCGCTTTCTTCAGAGATATCCAAAAATACGATCGCATCTTGGCTCCGTAAGACCATCGCCTTAGCTTACTCCACTACGGACCAGGAATCGACCAACGCCAAGTTCTCTCCTCACGAGATCCGGGCGCTATCTACTTCATTAGCGGCCTGGAAGTCTGTTTCCATCGACTAGATTGTGACCTCCTGCCAGTGGAAGTCCTCCAACTCCTTCACCAGGGCTTATCTCAGAGATCTATCCGCCTCGTTGGATGGACTTTCTTCTCTGGGTCCGTTGGTGGCGGCTCAACACTTATCTGCCTGACCCCCTCCCGAAGAGGAGAAGGGGGGGGGGGGGAGGCGTTTCCTGAGGGTGCGTGGTCCTAGTCCCCGACCTATCAACGTAGATGGTGGACTTCAACCACTTCCTAAGGTGGGCATAATTCCCTGAAACTTGACTTGCACATTACTAAGGGATTGGAAGTCTTAATATAGTGTTTATTCTTCGTTGTGGTGGCGAGTGAAGTGGTATAATCACTCTTTGGGAAGAACTAAACCCGTTAAGTTAAATATTAATCCTCCTCATCACCTCCTTTCCCGTAACCATGTTCGGAGTGGAGAGTACAGTTTCTGGAAATTACGTTTTTTCGGGCTATTTTATAGGGAAAAAACGATCTTTTATTCCTTCCTTTTATCATAATTTTGTCTGCTTAGTCCCCTTTTCCGCCTAGATCGGTAATATTCACCGTTATTCGGAGAAATTTGGACAAAGATTTAAGAATTTACCGTTATTCCTAGAAATTATCATCCCTTATTCACCTAAATAAAAGCGAAATTCTCGCTAGGTTGGGATCAATTGATTAATTAAATACCATTTTAAGAGGTATGGATACCCTCCTCCTTACGTGGTATTCTGTCAATGTTGGTTTAGAGGTAAGGGTTTTCGCAATAATTATGAAACAATCACAATTATTGTTAGTAATTATAAGAAAACTTACCTCTAAACCAACGAATTACTCCCTCCCTTCCTCCCCGTTATCCATCTCTCTGTTCATCGAAAAGAATGACAGCTGAGTTTGAAAATTCAAGGGAGATAATTCCCAAGGGAGGTAAATCAGGAAGAGGAACACGCAGACCACTAAAAAAAATTATTTTCACACTCTGTACGATCTCTCCGAAAAGAGAGAAATAAGTCAATGTTGGTTTAGAGGTAAGTTTTCTTATAATTACTAACAATAATTGTGATTGTTTCATAATTGCTTTGCAGCATTTGAGCAATATTTCTTCCATAAATGGCGTGTTAATATAAGACGTATAGGGCATCAAGTTTAATTACATTTCCCCTTCCATTTGGGAGGTTTAATCAGACAATTAGATAGATCTAATATTTTTGTGTGCAGGTGGATTAGCAACTATCTGGAGCCCTCAATTAAAGACCGGGCTTCCATCTTGCTGTTGAAGCTGGAGACACAGGGAACCGTAGCTATCAAGTATAACGAATACGATTGGTCGCTCAACACCTCCTGATAGCAATTGGTCTCTCTATCATTGGTGCATTTCTCCTCAGTCAGCCAAATTCTTCAGCTGTGAGTCTTCAAATATAACCACTGGGACAGTGTTCTTGATCTGTTCTTTGAAGATAAGATAATGCTTGAATGTAATAATGAACTATATTTATAGACAGGCAATGTTGAGGGATATGTCCTTGTCTGCCTCAGGAAGATTCAATTGAAAGAAATAAAATTGCATTTGACGGTATCTGCATTTGCTACCATTTTTAATCTTTAATCCAACGAAGTAAAGCTAAGAAACTCTTATCACTAAATTGTAAACTAATGTAAACTGTTATTTTAGATATAAGGAAATGTTCTTGTCAAGGATGAAGTGTAAGGGTACAACAGGTACTAGATTAAATGCATCTCACTACAGAACATTAATTTTGTCAAACATTTCTATTTTGATGAAGTACCAAGAATGCAACTAAATTGTGTCACCACATTTCTAGTTTCAAATGAACTTGGAATTGAATTTTTTTTTTAAAGCAAATACAATATACAGTACAAACCTAAATTAAGATTTTAGACACTGATCAATGAACTGAAGGCAAAATTGTTTGACTCATTTTCATAATGTTGTCGCCCCCCTACTCAAGTACATCTTTAAACTACTATTTTTTGACAAAGAAGTCTTGACTTACATACTAGTATCAAGCCAGAGTTATTTAGCTAAACCTTTGTATGCGATAATTAACAGTTGTTAGCAGATGAACTTGACCCTCAACATTCCAAATTATTGTGCATTACAGAGTTGTCTGCCTTAGATTACTCAAGCTTTAAATTCATGTATTCTTATACTTATGTCTGTTTTCAACAATATTCATTTGTTGATTTTTTTATCTGAAGGTATAAGTTTCCAATTTCGTTCATTTAATGAAACGTCAATTTCAAAATTTGTAAAAATTACCAACATATTTCCAGGTAATGGGAACATGGAATGGAAATTACATGTATTTTGATTTGGACAGTAGAGTATTGAAAACATCGAATATCAATTTTTGAAAATGACCAAATTCTTTCCGAAAAATGAAATTGAAATTTAAATAAATTTGAATGAAAGATAATTCATTTTGTGGATTGGAATTTTTTTTATCATTGATCTATGACCCTGCAACGTTATATGTGCGAATGCAGACAATTGTTGCGATCCCTGATTGGTAGATTTGATAGGTCAGCTGACGCGAGCCGCTACTACATCTATCTAGACTCAAAATTGGAGTTTAGCGAGTACTATTGAGTCTAGGTTTTCTTAGACTGTTAATTAATAGATTTATTATATTACTTCTTACTATTACTTTTATATAAAGAAACATTTATAAATTAATGTTAAAATGATATATCACAAAAGACAAAAATGTTTTATCAATCTATATGTTGTGTTGTGGTATGATAGTCAAGACAGTGTTACCAGGATATAAATATTTACATCTCTGTATCCCTCAACTTATAAGGCGTATAATGTTTACAAATGATAACCTAGCTGTGGCATTAACACATCATGTAAGGGCTTTCTCGAGTACTCAAGTGTTAGTCGGGTTCAGCTGGACTCGAGTCCATTTTTTGGGCTCGATGACTTGAAAGGGGAGCTCACATACTTCCTTAGATTATCATAGACTGTTTGCATGAGGTGTAAAGTTACGTGATCAACATGGCAATTGCAAGACATTTATGGCAAAATATGCTGCATTTGAACATTTATTAGTCAACTATATCTATAACATTACTTTTATATAAAGAAACATTTATAAATTAATGTTAAAATGATATATCACAAAAGACAAAAATGTTTTATCAATCTATATGTTGTGTTGTGGTATGATAGTCAAGACAGTGTTACCAGGATATAAATATTTACATCTCTGTATCCCTCAACTTATAAGGCGTATAATGTTTACAAATGATAACCTAGCTGTGGCATTAACACATCATGTAAGGGCTTTCTCGAGTACTCAAGTGTTAGTCGGGTTCAGCTGGACTCGAGTCCATTTTTTGGGCTCGATGACTTGAAAGGGGAGCTCACATACTTCCTTAGATTATCATAGACTGTTTGCATGAGGTGTAAAGTTACGTGATCAACATGGCAATTGCAAGACATTTATGGCAAAATATGCTGCATTTGAACATTTATTAGTCAACTATATCTATAACATCTATGCTGACCAACAACATTACATGTTATGTTGGCAAAAATAAAAACTCGAGGCTGACCCATTGAGTACTTGATTTCAATTTTTTGGCCCTTGGAAGCTCTACACTATACAATTGCTTTACATACAACTGTCATTTTAACTCATTGGAGAGGCCTATTCTACTTCAATTTATTTGATATCAAAATTTATTATAATTTTATTCTTTTGTGTTTTTAATCTTGTGTTTGATGTATTTTCATCTACACAAACAAGTCAGTTATATAGTGATGTAATTTGATTAGGTTAGAAATTTTCTGAATCTTTAGTTGATTTAGATAGAATAAAACTGCATTTATCATGATTATTATGTATCAATGTATTTCATGTCTGTGTTTTTAATTTTGCATGCAAATTTGTAACAAAATATATATTTAACTGTTTGAATTCTCAATGGCATTATAGAATTTGGTAGTATAAAGAAGACAAAGGAAATTCTATGAAAAGATAAACAACTTCTTAAAGCCCAATTATCATACTTGCATGCGGTTCATGGTGAAATTTAGCTTTTGAGAAAACAAATACATCACTCGATAGAAAAACCCTTCGTCGAAAGTTTGATATCATATTTACATGTTTTAATCAAAACTTAATACTTAATTCGACGTCAAAATTGGCCACACTTGATTCGCCTTCATGTTGACATGCCAAGGCTTACGTTTTGGTCATTTTGGTAAACTGTCTCTCATATAATGAATTTTGATCTGATCTTCTCATGGTCGGTTGCAAAATATTGCTAAAACTACCACAAATACAGTAAAAATATTTTTTAAAATATTGCAGTTTGACAATCCATAGGATTTCCTTTGACCTCCAGAATAAATAATAATAAAACTAATTTGATTTGAAGTATATATATACCTATTACTGCCTTGATAATCTTTTTATGCTTATGCCTGTTAATGCCTTGATAATCTTTTGACCTCAACTTATCAAGCCATGATCTGTGAAGCTACAGGACCAGGGTTTTGGTCAGCTATGCACAATGTCATGTGTTTTCCTAATGGTGCTACATTGTGTATAAAAGAAACATAATTTAGAGCTAGGCCTTAATGGTACATTACAACTTTAAGCAAAAGTTTGAAGATCGTTGATTTGTTTAGTGCTGTCAGTTCTGTTAAACATTGAGTCACAATTTTATTTTCCTTTTAGGATGCTATGTTAAAGAGACAGTTGTAATAGGTATGATTTTTGGCCAACATTTTGAGCTCACGAAGACAAAAATATTGTTACCAATTGCAAGATTAGGTTCTTAGATCAGGAGTAGCCATTCTAAAATCTATGTACCTTGTTCCGTTAAGATATACACAAATCTATTTCTTTTCCGCAAATGATGTAATGGTGTTAACACAAAAATGACCGCCATTAGTTTTTGAAGAGTCCGGCATCACCAACAATGACTGTACCAATAACTTGCCAACTCGCCCACCAGACCTCAATAATAAATCTATTGTTAATTAGTAATTGGTTAGAGACTGCTTAATGTTTTTGGCTGCTTATGTAATAATGGAAATTGCCAAGCAATGGTTAATGGCTGTTTAGATACTTACTTCTGTGATACTGTCCATGATAATTGTGATTTTCGCATATTTCCGAACTTCCTAACATATTGTTGTGATAATAGATAATGTTAAACCTTTCTGCATTATAATAATCAAGATGCATATCATACAATTATTTTTTGCACCGATATATATATATAAAGCATATTTTCCTAAATATTGAAAAAATGTTTAGATTAAAGATTACTTGTTAGTGGGATATTATTTGCACCTCCTATGAACAATTGCATCTAGTTTTTAAAATATTACCTACCGATTTATGAATACTTCTGGTAGTGTATTTAGTGTACCCTGCAATATTTGGTTATCGATTTGAAAATTAAACTAGTTGTTTGTTATTACTGAGGAATACTTTAAGAAGTTTATGAAAATTCTTAAAAAAGTTACTGACATCCAGCTTTTGTTAGCACTTTGTAAATTTTTGTCTTTATTGAACAATATTCATAATTAATCTATCTATACATTAACTTATGATCCTCAATCAATAATGTTTTATTCAGTTAATAACATTGTGTAAAGTAAAAAAAAATGAAAAGGATGTATTATGCAGTTCTGAATTTGGTATGGTAATCTTTTCTAGTCACATGATCATTAATTGTTGGCAATATTAGAGCAAGGAATTGGTTGAAATCGTATTTTACTTTTCCGATTTTTTGACAGAAAATTTATATTTCACATTGGTTACATTTATCATTGAAAGTAACATTCTTAAAAAATGTTTCATTAATACTTGATACTGGTAGTAAAAATGATGAAGATTTTCAGCAATTTTTTCATCCTGCTACATCAGCGTATATGTCTCCGTTAATGCTACAACATATCCCCTGATATCCTCCTATGGTCTTCTGTCGTATCGCTGACGGGTGGTTGCTCAGCGCTATTTATAGCCTGTCTGTTTTCAGTCAAACTATTTCGAACTCCATACACTGTTGTCTAGTGATGTTGCACGTGGAAATCTAAGAGCGCGCAATTCCGAGCTTAGCGGGAGACTGCAAAGTCAGATTTGTTATAGCACTCCTATTGGTTAATTTGAATCACGAGGTGAGCACGCGGAACGAAGCCAAGAAACTAGTTTGCCGCTATCGCTGAAAGGGCATCATTGTATTGGCATGCTATATATAGCGATACGACAGAAGACTATAGGAGGATATCAGGGGATAGGTTGTAGCATAAGCGGAGACATATACGCTGATGTAATTTTTTAGTTGTTGATAAATATCAATCCGTTACCACACTGAACACTAAAATCCTTACAAGATTCAAACTCACACCCTAGGGTTTAGTCATAAACCCTAGCACTATCTGTACTAGATTGCTTGCAGTCATCAACATGTTAAACCAACATTTAACAGCTAATTCTTATTTTAGAGAATAAATTTCTTTTGTCTTATGACTGACACAAAGCTCTTTGATTTGATGGGAAGTGTAATAGACAACTGATTATGTGAACTACAATGTCTTGCAAGTTCAAGATAAAATATGTTTATGAAGGGTTTAACAAATGCAGTTTGTGTTGCTGAAATATTTTGTTTCAAGGTCGAAATAGGCGGATGAAAATTCATATCATTGCCTAGTTTGTGAGTTTCAGTTCTGACAAATTTAATAGGGTACATTAGTTATTTATCAGAATTGTGCATCTCTTATGTAGTTGCATTTAGCTGTGGACTAAAAAGTCTTCCATATATCTTACATATATAGATCTATATACTATTGTCACCATATCCTGAATAGAAATAAATGAATTCAACACAGAGCTAACAAATTGTAGTTTTGATATATATATAGGAAATAAGTAATTGCTTTTTCATCCTAGTTAAATGTCTTGGCAATTGTTCAAATACTTTGTTTGCAAACTAATTTCAAAGTGCAAATCAGCATGTAACCAAGTCACTAGAGAACGGTATTGATATATACCAGACAAAAAATATAGGAATATATAAAATTGTTGAAATTATGAATATTAATTAATTTAAACATTGATCATCTTAATCATAAAAGTATTCAATTTCCCAAATATTTGTTAAATATTCTTGATTCAAAAGAAATAAATTTTGTTTTCAGTTTAGTTTTTAAATGGAAACATAGTAACTTTGTAATTATGTTGTATACACGCAATTTGTATTACCTCATTGACTAGTTTCTTAGTATCACTTTATTATATATCACTGCTGGTTGTTGATTTCACTGTTCTACTGTATCTACACTATTATCAGCCTGTTACTGAAATAAACAATTCTATATACCTTGATATGTCTTATGTTTTTAATGCAAAATATTAATAATTTGTCAAAATATTTGTTCAGCTTTGTTTGGGCCATTGGTGGGTGCACTGGTGATCAAGACAAAAATCAGTTCAGATATGTCCAGAGATTGAATATGACATTTGCCTATTTTTAGCCTACTTTTCACATTTTCGACTTCTTCTCCAGAACCAATGACTCTAGAGAGCTGAAATTTGATGTGCAGATTCTAAATTGTAGATTTCATGACCCAATGACCCCAAATGGGGTCACAGGGGTCAAAACTTTAAAAACCTATTTTCATCTTCTTCTCCAGTTCCAAAAGGTCTAGAGAGCTGAAAAGTTGTGAGTAGACTACTTGGCAAATAGGGATTCTAAATTGTAGATTTCGTGACCCCATGACCCCAAATGGGGTCACAGGGGTCAAAACTTTAAAAACCTATTTTCATCTTCTTCTCCAGTTCCAAAAGGTCTAGAGAGCTGAAAAATTGTGTGTAGACTCTTTGGCCAATTAAGATTCTAAATTTTACATTTGGTAACCCCTTAACCCCAATTGGGGTCACATGGGTTGAAACCTTAATTATTTCCATCAAAAGTCTGATGAGCTACAGAGCCCATGGCTCTATTTTTTTAAGTTAAATGGTCAAACCTATATATCTGCCTGACATGTTTTTATCTGTAGATGATTGGATGGCGTTCAGGGTGTTTTCACTCAGAGGTTTTCTCACAGCGAGGTTAACACCAATTCTCTGTGTCGAAATTGGGAAATTGAAACTATTGGGAACGCCCAAAGCGTTAGTCCTTCCTCTATCAAGATTGCTTTGTTGACGTTTGGTTATGATGAAATTTCAATTTGAGAGCAGCATGATTATAGCTGTGATTTTCTTTTGGTTAAATTGGTCAGATTTCATTTTGCATATGAGAGGCCCTAACGATCTTTTTGGGATCCAATAGCATTGAGTTGAGTGGACCCTTGCCTTAAGCTTGAATCTGTGTTTTCATAGCTCTCGCACTCTTGTTGGAATATTGCATTTGCTTTTTACAAAATTTTTGATGTCAGGATATATGCAGAACCCATTTTTAAAGGACGTCTGTTTGAGAATTGTAATTCATATCATTTATACGCATAGGAAAATGTCGGGAGGAATTAGGTTTGACCCGTAATCTGTTTTTGACTTGTGTAAGTAAGTGACCATGTCCCCCACTGCAAGAGAGAAATTGGCTTAAAAAGATTGCCACACATCAGGGTTGGGCGTCTCATACTTGCACTAAAATCAATGTCAAGGTTACCAAAACTTTCGCGTGTCTAATGAACAAAATGAATGACAATGAAGACAGAATATACTAGAAATCATGCTAAAAAAAATCTATGGACTGATCAAACTCCTGTCATGATGTGAAAATTTAGGTCAAGGTCACCAAAACCCACTGGTATTCACCCAATGAAGACTGATAAAAAGTTTTAAGGGTTTATTTAGATATCACGCTAACAAGAATTGGGACAAACTACGGAACTAAATACCATGTCCCCAGCTTTACGAAGGCCGGGGACAAAATAGAACTAACATGTAACAATGGATGAGGTGAGGTGATCGGGGGTTTAGCGTCTCTTTCAAGAGTATTTCACTCATATCGCGGCTGCTAGTATTATTGCAGGGAGTAAGCCTGCAACACCATTGTGGCTATGCATTGCGGTGAAACCTGCGAGCATCGGCTGGAACTAGCGAACCATGGGTGGTACTGCGCTGAAATTCAGTGTAGCATTGCACCCAAAACTTACTGCGAGTAGAACAGTTCTCTACTGCAGACAAAGTTACCGAGCCCCTGCGGGATTCGAACCATGGACCTCCTGATCCGAAGCCGAATGCGCTATGCCGCCCTTGTAACAATAGGATGATGAGAGGTGGGGGCTTCCATTAGGATAGAATGATATAGAGCCTGCATCAATATTGCTCATTATTCTTTTAAACTAGATTAGCGTTTGCGGGATACCGCAAAAGCAGAGCAGCCCCGGAACTTTGGGTTTCGCCTTACCCTGTTCCGCCTTTTACAGGCCTCACCAAATTGGGAATTTTCTCGTGACCTTGACCTTTGACACTCAAGGTCACACAATCAATGAACACATTTCATTGAGTATAACATTATTGTAATGAAATAAAGTGTTAAAAATACAATTAATCCATTTTCTCCATATATGTTGACCTTGCTGTGACCTTGACCTTCGACAATTAGTACCCAAAACTTTTTGAAAATGTTGAACTTCTCAAGAGATAATATATACAAAATCTAAACTTCATAGCACAAAAACTTTTCAAGTTATTGTGTTTAGAAGGAATTGCAATAACTCATATCTCATGACCTTGACCTTTGACCTTCAAGGTCACACAATAATTGAACACTTTTTATTGAGTATAACAATCATGTATTGATTAAAAGTGATCATAGTTAAAATTAAGCATTTTCGCTAAACCATGCTTAAGTCATGACCTTACTGTGACCTTGACCTTTGACAGATTGTAGCCGAAACCTTTTCAAAAATTTTTACTTTTCCAAGGATGATATATACCAAGTTAGAGCTTCATAGCACAAAAACTTTTCAAGTTACCGTGTTTACAAAGAATTTTGTGGTGATTTTATAACTCGTGACCTTGACCTTTGAACTTGAAAGTGAACATGTCATAATGATTCCCTGGAAGTATTAACATTTAGACATGTTCATGAGTTCTGAAAAGCTAAATGGGATAAAGTTATACCCCAATTTAGTGCATTTTGTAATAACTCATATCTCATGACCTTGACCTTGACCTTTGACCTTCAAGGTCACACAATCATTGAACACTTTTTTTTGAGTATAACAATCATGTATTGATTAAAAGTGTTCATAGTTAAAATAAAGCATTTTCGCTAAAACATGCTTACGTCATGACCTTGCTGTGACCTTGACCTTTGACGGATTGTAGCCAAAACCTTTTCAAAATTTTTTACTTTTCCAAGGATGATATATACCAAGTTAGAGCTTCATAGCACAAAAACTTTTTAAGTTATCGCGTTTACAAGGAATTCTTAGTGTGAATACATAGCTCGTGACCTTGACCTTTGACCTTGAAAGTGAACGTGTCAAAATCGTTCCCCCGAGGTATGAGGAGTAAGGTATGAATAAGAGTTCTGGAAAGCTTAGGGGAAAAAAGTTATAGCTAGTAGTACGAGTGCGGCGGCGGCGGCGGCGGCGATGGAAACTTCACAAAAACTGATAGCAGCCCCGTCCTTAGACGGGGCTGCTAATGAACTGGTGAGCTCAAAATCTAAAACAAGAAAACACAAACCCATTGATTATTTTTACATAGCATAAGTTTATTCATGTTATTGTATATATACATCTCCACACACCTCACTCAAAATCAAACATCACATGACAGGCAGCTAGTCCAATTTGCTAGCTGATTGGCTCAAGTCTCTATCACACAATTCAAGAGCCAATAGCTGACAACGTAACATGTTAGCACTCTTTTGATTGGTTGAGATCACGACCAATGATTTTGGTTTAGTTCTGGGTCCAGTTGTTTCAGGTGATGATCTCAATTGGTAAGTTATCCATAACCATATAGGACACCATTCATAGAATAGCTAGCTCATCTTCTTAGTAGAGAACACAACAGACATATCCTCTCTGCTTATCAATAATGATAATCATCATCATCATCAAGATACAGATAAGCCTGTTGGCATCAGACTGCACTAGTACATGAAACTTTTAAACCAGTAACACAAGACAAACTAAAACCAACTGTGTTTTTGTGTAATATTTAACAAGGACAATGTCTTAACATAAGTAAATAAGCACTTAAACTGCAGGTTACATCCGTCAACAATGAAATCAAGGACTAACAGACAGACAACATGCATTATCTGGAAATGTCAATACATGAACGTGATGCACAAATTGGGATTTTTTCTCTCACCTTTTTGTTTGTAACAAAATGTATGTTTAAATTATTCAAATATGAAAGTTTATATGACAATGTCTCTTGAATCTGAATTGATTTGATATCAACATAAGGAATACTGGTAGAGACTCTCCTACTTGGCATATTTTAGTACATAAAGTAATTGCATATGTCCAATAACAGTTTATATTACAAATTTTCTAGGCTTTCTAATGTCTTATCTTAGTTTCAGGAAAAAAGAGCTGTAAACTTACTGACATACTTATGTATCTTAATGAAAATTACAACTCTCAAACTGACCATTTCACATACTCTTAGAAGGAACCCCATTGGAATTTTACATTACCTTATGCTTAACACCTCCATTGCAAAAGGACCAAAATGTTGAAAATTAGATCCACACTTGATTTGATTTTGAATTAAACAATAAATCTGACCTCTTCAGTTGCTTTGTATACTCAAATACAGCTAAAATAACTATCTCAATAGTCAAAATTGTAGAAATGTAGCCCCACACATGACCTTATTTTAAATTTAACAATAAATCTTACCTCTTTAGTTGCATTATATACTCAAATTATACAGCTCAAATCACCATTGCATTAGTCTGACCTCTTCAGTTGCTTTGCATACTGAAATAAACCTCACAGCTAAAAATCACCATAATTGACCCTAAATATTGAAATTGAGCCTCTAAATGGTTCATTAACATCATCAACATAACAAAGTTGACAACAAAGGATCAGAATATTCATGGGGCTGAGAAATAGACTTTTATCCACAATACTGAACAGACAAACAGATGGACAAACTTATAAGTAGAATGACTCGCGTGATTTGGTTTAATTTAAATGACAACCTCTGTATATGCTTGTCAAGCAACAAACTCACAACAAGCACACAATTAAAGCATGAACAACAAGTACTGATGATTTGGAAATTATTCTTGTGAAGTCTAGTGGAATCATGAGTGACACCTTAACCTTATTTTGTTGATTCTCTTGGAAATCATTTTCTTTGTGTTGCCTTGAAAATATTTCTCTGTATGCCTAGAGCAGGGAAATTCTTGTGAAGTTGAAAAGGATTTTTTTAAATGATTACCAAAAAACCTTTTTGTCTAATACCTACTATAGTCTTTTATGAAATGCCTACTGAAACCCTTTTTTAAGTACCGTAATGACGATTAAAACCTTTTGTGCTTTTAAAAAAAACTATTTTCAAACCTAAATTAAAAATATGTTTCTGTTGTCAATTCAAACCTTATTTTATATGCCAACTCAATACTTATTTCTTTATGCCTATTGACGCCATTCTGAAACATACTATTTAATTAAGTATTCTGATGCCCTATCATGAATCAGTGAGGTAAGTTATCTTTTTCAATCAAAAAAGAACCTTTCCTAACAACTAGTTAATATAAATGATCAAGTAATAGATTTCTGTAATGCTTAATGCAATCAATATGATTCTTTTTCTGGTGTACCAATATGTGAAAAAGCCTCTCAGAAATTGATCATACATAATTATGTTCATGATTGTAACACTAAGGTTTGATGAAGCACGGGGTTGCCTCTCATGCCAATGGCCTGGGTTCGAATCCCGGTTGATACACCAAAATATGATATGACTTTGGCCTGTGCTGAAATGTGTTCTTAGGCAAGACACATCATTCACATTGCACTCAGTTCACCAAGCTGTACAAATGAGGGAAGTCTACATATACATCCGCTTGCTAATCGGGGGCACCAAACATACTATCCCCCCCATGGTAATAATAGACATGGTGTTTTGAGCATATTTTGTCATGGACATATGCGCACTATAAGAAAGGTATTATTATCATTATTTCAAGCACATGATTTGTTAGCACTAAAATTTGGCACCAAACATAAAACAAAATAGGAGTCTCCAGACGAGGGAATTGAAATAGTGAAAGGTGAACTGAAAGTTACTGACTCAAAGAGCACAAACATGACAATCATTTTTTACAAACAATTTCATCTTACTGATATAATCTGCATCAAGCAATTCACTATATTTCATAGAATTACATACAAATTGGAAATCTCTCATGTCTGCCTGAACTATTTTTGACACTTCATTTTAGAGATGGAACAAAAACACAGGTTTGTACTGGAATTAAAAAGAGTATGAATTAAGTTCGTTCTGAAAGCCCTTTTGCTTCAAGCTGTAGTTTTCTTGAATCAATTTTGATATCTTATGGATTAAATAACATTGAAGGGTTGGTTACTTAACGTTTCGAAACACCAAAGTAAATGGTTATCCCTTTGGTTTATTTCACTGCAAACAAACAAACATGGTCTCTACCAGTTTAATGATCATAGAAAATCGATTAGCAAATGGAAAATTATTTTATGTATTAGGAGGTTCATGCAGTGTTACACATCAGAGCTCAAACATAGTTTTGTAAGGCAGAAATACATGCTAAAATAAATTTTAATTTAATTTTGGCAAAGTTTGTTAAAGACAAATGAGAGTGGTGACAAGGCAAAATACAAAGTGCAATACTTAAGATTTAGAATGGATTATTCCAAGAATAAATTTGAATATTTCTTATTATATATATATCTCTGCATTTAAGCAGGAATATTTTCTAAAATGAGAGATTATGAAATGAAAAGTTTTAGAAAATAAAATGTCTAATTTGTTAATAATTTAAATGAATGTCTAGCCAATTATTTATTTTTTTACCTTAAACATTGTACAAGGGTAAGCTAAGATGCTAGTTGTGTAGCAAGGGAGATAACTCTGTTGTGACGAAGCTCTTCTCAAGAGAACGATACAAAGTAAGAGACAGAAACGAAAACAACGAAATGAGGAGAGCACAGCTGAAACAAAACACAAACAAAGCTATTTGTCAATCAATCTCACAAGGTTATCAATAATTATGTCGACCATTACATCGGTTAACTCCAAAGATTTGAAAACCATTGAGAGATGAATGTCATCACTTAAGAAAAATATTGTTAAAAATTTTTTTTTAGAATATCTTTTTTAAGAATATCGCAAAAATTGTATGTTAAAGGTAGGCCAAAAAAGAAAATATTTAGAATATTTGAAAAAATTTGAACAATTCATAGATTCACTTGTGAGAATGACAGTTAACCTAAACAAAAGCCTGAACACAAATATTCTTTTCAAGAGAGGAAGAAAAGAAGTATTTTACAGGGAAATCAACAGTGAAAAATAACTGATTCAGGAAATAATGTTGTTTATATTCTAGCATTACTAGATGCATAAAAGCACTGTTTCGTTACTTTAAGCTGTTACAATAAATCTTTAACAGCTCAGCTTGTTTCTATCTAAATGCCCAACAATATAAAAGGTATTCAGGGAATCAAATTACTTTTAAGCCCGTAAATGACTTTAAGATATTAAGTTAACTGTCAATTCTTATAATACAATAGCTTACATAAATAGAAGCAAGTGAACACTTAATAGAAAAAAAATTCATCAGATATGGATGTAAATCTTATTTATCAAAACAAAAACCTTTGTACTAAGAACACAATGTTTTGCCACAGAATGTACACTTGACTTTGAATTATTAAATTGTTATTACTGACATACTCAATTTACCAGCAAAAGAGTTGTTAAACAATTCGCAAGACAAAATTAACTAATAAGTTATTCTTATTGAATTGAACACGTTTCAACATGTACACAATAAAATACAATCAAAATAATCTTATTTATATATATAAATGTGTACCCTCAATTTACAATTTTCATCATACGTGAAAAACGATTTTTGGGCATTAAGTTAATCCTCATGAATATTCTTTCATCACTAAGATCATCTCAGAACAAGTAAGAAGATAACTTAGGAGAAATTGCAAATGTGATAATTAAAACTAGCCTTGGATAAAACTACATCAGCAACAGCTAACAGCAGCTTGATAAATTTTGGTCTTATCAATTGATTGTAATAGTTTTGTAAAATTAAATCTAAAATGAAAATAAAGTTTCAAATCAGTTTCTTACAATAATTATTTACTATTTTCTACTTATCAGTCAGCTCAAACTGATAAATGTATTTGTCTATTGAAATTATTTTATCTACGTATGTATGTTCATTTTGGCATTACAGCTTTTTTTCTTGATCAAAAGCTGAGTCGTATGACTTTCCCTAAACATCTTTTTTCAAGCTCATGAAATGAACTCAAGTCTCTGACTTTTTGTGTAAAAAATATTTGCATCAAATCCATTGTTTCTGGGTGTGGATAAGAATTAAGTCCCATCTTTGTGTGACAAAAACATTTACATTAAATCAAATTGTCCGTCCTTTTGGCTATTCATGATTTATGACCTCAAAAAATACTTAGGAAAATACATCACTGACTTTTCACAATAAGAATTCATTTCAATGTATGTTACAATACACAACTCCATACAATCAAAACTAAACAATACACAACAATTGTCCAACTTGTTACCTGTTCAATATTTAAGAAAAAAATATTGATATATATATTTGTTTATGATCTAAAACAATAGGCTGCAATATCACGTAAGCATTCTTGTACAGTACATCACATGTAACTTAACGATTGATCTTCAGTACAATTGTAGGATCATCTGTATAATTGTAGGATTATCAGTACAATTGTAGGATCATCTGTATAATTGTAGGATTATCGGTACAATTGTAGGATTATCAGTACAATTGTAGGATTATCGGTACAATTAGTACAATTGTAGTTCATCTGTACAATTGTAGGATCATCGGTAGAACTGTAGGATCAGTACAATTGTAGGATCATCAGTACAATTGTAGGATTATCGGTACAATTGTAGGATCATCTGTATAATTGTAGGATCTTCAGTACAATTGTAGGATTATCAGTACAACTGTAGGATCATCAGTACAACTGTAGGATCATCAGTACAATTGTAGGATCATCTGTATAATTGTAGGATCATCAGTACAATTGTAGGATCATCGGTACAACTGTAGGATCATCTGTATAATTGTAGGATTATCAGTACAATTGTAGGATCATCAGTACAACTGTAGGATCATCAGTACAATGAAAGAACTTTACTACAATTGTAGGATCATCTGTATAATTGTAGGATTATCAGTACAATTGTAGGATCATCTGTATAATTGTAGGATTATCGGTACAATTGTAGGATTATCAGTACAATTGTAGGATCATCGGTACAATTGTAGGATCATCAGTACAATTGTAGGATCATCAGTACAATTGTAGGATCATCAGTACAATTGTAGGATCATCGGTACAACTGTAGGATCATCTGTATAATTGTAGGATTATCAGTACAATTGTAGGATCATCAGTACAACTGTAGGATCATCGGTACAACTATAGGATCATCAGTACAATGAAAGAACTTTACTACAATTGTAGGATCATCAGTACAAGTGTAGGATCATTGGAAACAACTGTAGAATCATCAATACAACTGAGGGATCATCAGCTCAAGTTTAGAATTATCAATACAATTGTAGAATAATCATATTAACTGGAGGATCATCAATACAATTTAGAATCATCAGTACAACTGCAGAATCATCCGTACAATAATGATTCTCCACACAGTGACATCAACCGAGAACAGCAAGGAAGACAGACCTTGGTCTCGAGTCCAAACAAGCAACTCTCACATTCAGCAAAGCCGCAACTCTGATGCCAAGCAAAGACTTCACACCCTGTCAGTGGGTCAGTCACAATCCCCCCTCCCCCTCCCTTTCCCCCCTCTTTCTCCCACACCAGTGACTAACTCAACACAGCCATAGAAAATGTTTCACTGGTCAAAGGGAGATAATCTGCTTCTTGCAAGGGGAGGTAATCACAGATTCTTCACGTGTCTTGGAGAGCACTGATAACATGAACATAAGCTTTGGGTATAGATGACCGTGAGGTCTGCAGTCTTATATGAATGCCCCTGGAGCTGTCGAGTATGTGGCGTATCGCTCGAGCTTGTATTTCTTGCAGAAGACTTGTTACACTGTGTATGTATGTATGTCTCTTTGGCTTCCGATTCCCGTCAGTTAGGAGCAGTAGGGCCCTTGAAGCTTTAGATACTGAAATAGAAATAATAAATAATCTAATTAACTTATTTAATTTCATTAATGAAATGATTTTTTATATAGAATGATACTCCATGTTTCATTGAGCTAGGTCTTACAGTTTTGGAGTTCTGTTCATGAAATAGATTTCTTAGTTAAGTTTCCTTTGGCAAATGGCAAATGGCAAATTTCAAGAAGTTGAAAATCCCAAAAAGCATACAAGCACATGCTTACTTATCAACATACTAGGTTTCATTGAGCTCAAGACTTACAATCTGGTTTGGAAATAGAATTCTTAGTTACTTTCAATTTAATATTTACACATGATGACTAATCAATAGAGTTATAACGATACAGCAATACAGTATCATATCCTGATACATTGGTCCCCATTTGAAGGATGCATATCGTGAAACACAACATTTTAATGGATTATCAATATGGATGCTGAAAACCATTTATTCAGGTCAAACAGTTTGAGTTCTGCTCTGGTAATTAACAAAATCATTATAGACAGACACGATGACAACTTTATCCTGCAGCATTAAATACTAGTGGGATAAATAAATAGTCAATGTTCCACGGCTTTCACAAACCAATTCCTCTTTAAAACAGTGACCGGGTGAGAAATTCCACTAAATGTGATCTTCTGTTACATAAAAAACATCAAAATTAGATTTGAAGCAAAAACAAACCTGTATTACGAGCGAGGGACCTCGTGCCACTATCTCTGCGGGAATCTGACTGAGGGGACAGTTCTCAATGCTCATAATCTGGAGGTTCCCGCAGAATGCCAGGTCGTACGGCAAGCTATGCAGTTCCGGGTTGTCGTTTATGTACAAAGATTCTAAACTCTCTAATGAACCTGCAACCCAACAATTTCTAAACATAAATTTTTATTTTGGAACCTACCTTAACATAATATATCTGAGTATCTAATTTTTCCCATGAATTAAAAAGATATGAACAATTATAGATATACAAATTATATTAAAAACAAATTATATAAAAAACATGAACTTTGCTATTGTGACAGGAACTAGTTTTCTGTAAATCATTTCTGAAGAATCAAAAAAAAATTTGTTACATAATGCAGGATTTTGGAAAGAAATTTTTGACATTGTCATTTCAAGCTTATTAATTATGTTCTGAATTTTAAATTTCCCTTACATAAAAGTTAATTTCAATTTGCAATTCTTTTCCTTCAATGTTAAAAAAAACAAGAAGACATAGTCATCAACATCCCCCGCCAGATTTGTTCTTATTTCAAATTAAGTCAGAACCTTCTCCTAAATACTCGAGTGTACTCAAAAATATCATGACACGAAACTCCGGAAAAATATTTGCGCGGTTCTCATTTTCGAACTCCATCAAGGTATTGATACCCTGAAGGCACACATCAAATTTGATGATCCTATCTTTAACAGTTTCTGAGAAAAATTGGCTCCTTTGAAGACACCTCGAACAGAGTAAAAGAAAAACGTAACAAGCGCAATAACTCCGGAAAAAATATTTGCGCGGTTCTGATTTTCGAACTCCATCAAGGTATTGATACCCTGAAGGCACACACAGAATTTGATGATCCTATCTTAAATGGTTACTGAGAAAAATTGGCTCCTTTGAAGACACCTCGAACAGAGTCGCAAGAAAACGTAACAAGGGCAATAACTCCGGAAAAAATATTTATGCGGTTCTGATTTTCGAACTCCATCAAGGTATTGATACCCTAAAGGCACACATCAAATTTGATGATCCTATCTGTAACAGTTTCTGAGAAAAATTGGCTCCTTTGAAGACACCTCGAACAGAGTCCCAAAAAACGTAACAAGGGCAATAACTCCGGAAAAAATATTTGCGCGGTTCTGATTTTCGAACTCCATCAAGGTATTGATACCCTGAAGGCACACACAAAATTTGATAATCCTACCTTTAACGGTTTCTGAGAAAAATTGGCTCCTTTAACTCGGACGGACGGACGCACGGACGCACGCACGGACGGACGGACGGAGCTCAAACCTATATCCCCCTTCCACTTCGTGGCGGGGGATAATAACACTGCCCCTGCCTTTTCAAATCCCTGATATTGTAGCCTTAAACACAAACAAATTCAATCTCATCAATGACTTTGATCAAAGGAATATGAGAATCTGTTGAAATCAAGCTTTTCCTACCTATTTCTGTTGGTAAGGATATTAAGTTGTTCTCTCCTGCACCGAGATACTGCAGGTTCTTAAGATACCTGAAAAATATTAATGTACAAATTATCTTTCATATACTATATAATAGAGACCAGTGTATCATTCATGCCTCTCTTCAATTCACAGGAAACTGCAAACAAACATTGTCATCAATAATGTACATGTACTAAATATTTGAAAATACAAAAGCTTTAAAATTTTAAACCTCTGCTTGACATGTGCATTGAAAATTATTGAGATATAAACATTTTAGATATTTTTAAAATAGTTACCCCTCTTCTAGGATTTATAACTATTGAGTATTGACCAATGTTTCATTATTTGTAATCATGGGTAATTAAACAATAACCGATTACCAAGAACTTTCAGTAACCATCTCAGTTAACCAAGGCTGAATGTTCCGAAGCTCTACTATATATTACCCCTGGGACATTCCAACAGGAAATTCAACTGGTAACTTTTTGAGGTTTTTCTTTAATTTTACCATTTAAATGTACAAGGTACAGTTTTGGGCTGGCTTTTTTTCCTACACTATACATACTAACTTTTGCGTCTCATCATGAAACAAAGAAATGAAAAATATTGACATGAGATGTCTGGAAAAACATTCTTGGTCCAATCAACATTATAGTTTCATGGGTTTAATCAAATAAAAGGCAGGATATTTTAGCACTGTTTCTCTTAGATGATAAGCTGAGGGAGCATTTTGGCATACAGCAGACCCTTTGCAACACTAAAAGTATCATAGTTCACCACGCCAAGAGGATGAGTATCAAATTTTCTGAAGTTCCCCTCTAGGAACAACACTGTTTTACTACAGATTTTCCTGTTGAAAGTCATATTGTAGAGCATCTGAACATCACCTCTAGGAATCCAAAACTTGATCAATAAATCGATAAGAAATTATTTTAATCAGCTTGTACAGGGTTGAAAGCATCTTCCTGCACAAAGCTTTAAACGCCAGTTTCCAAACTGTCAGTTTTATGCCTTGCTGTTAACCCCTGAGTTTTCTGTGCTTGCTCTCTCGCCTGTTGGGGCACTATAGCAGCACAGAAAAGTAAAGGGTCTGCAACAAGGCATTAAAATGACAGTTTGGACACTGGCGTTTTAGGCTTTGCGCAGGAAGATGGGTTGAAAGCAAACTCACCCAATTGATCGAGGGAGGTTGGTGAGTTGATTGGATTGCACAATTAGTCTCTGGAGGTCCCGTAGGCTACCTGTAACAAATACACGTTTTTGCGTAAGCTATTAAACAAATGTCAAATGTTCATGTACTCTTGGCATCAGTCTTCATAACATTGAAGTTCTTTGTTTTAGGCAGATCAGAGAAAGAACAAGAAATACATATTCAGGGAGGGAAATATTTTTTTTAGCTTAAATGCTAAAAATGTGGTTCCAGGATAGTAATCTACATGGTTCATACAGCCAAAACAGAACAAACTTCTAGTACTTTTCAAGGACTTATCAAGAACTTTTTACTATTTTTCAAGTACATTTTTTCGCAAAAATCGGTTTCAATGTCGCCATTTTCCAAAGTGCCACATTGCGACATCGGCATTTCCTGAAATCAATCAATCGTGAGAAGTGGAAATTACCGATTTTGTTGGAATAATTCGAAGCTTGCAGACTGGTTTCGTTACATTTCGTTCTCTATCAATTTGCGCAGTTAGCAGAACGATGATACTTCCATGTTTTCGATTGTGATTGATGTCCTGGTAAATTCCAGTGCATTTTTTAAAATTTCAAGGACATTACCGCGAAATTCCAGTACTTTTTCAGAACTTTTAGTAAACATTGTAAATTCAAGTACTTTTCCAGGCCCGTGCGAACCATGATCTATGACTATGACTAGTCAAGATTGAACCAAAACAGCTCATCAGCAGAAAATTTCCATTCAATTTCCTACATATTCAACATTTATGAGTTACAATAAAAATCTCTTATTCTTCTTATGTGTTCCTTGATTAAAACAAGGTGATAGAAAATATTTGCATGAACTCTTCATAGTTCTTACCAATTTCTGACGGTAACTGCTCAAGTCGATTCTCTTCTAAATCTAGCACTCTCAGTCTCTGAAGGTTCCCTATGGCTGAAGTCAACCTCTGCAAATAAAAAGGGTCGACATTAGATGACATATCCCACTGGTCCACAATGAATAAGAATATCTAAGAATAATGAAGAGAACAAGGTCATATTTAGGAATTATAAGTTCCATTTCAATTGAAATCACCAAAAATAAATAGGCACATTTTTATATGCTGATTTATCGGTGTTCCAAGTTTCAATGAGCTAGCTCTAATAGTTTAGGAGTTATTCTTGGAAAATAAATTATGTTTTCATAGAAACCGTCAAAAATATAAACCTTAAGAACTTGAAAATCTCAAAGATCTAGGACGGGGTGATGAGTATATTCCACTGTATATTCACCGATGGGATAAAATGACAAATGCTTTCAAACCTGATGAGCTCAAAAATGTCAGTTACAATTTCAAAGTTAACTATTGATATATGGGCAAAGGCCCATTTAAAATTATGAAAATTACTCCATAGCATGAAAATCTTTTTTAAAGATATCTTCAGATATCTCCTGCACAATCATGTTGTCTTATTAATTCCTGACTCCAAATAGAGAAAGAGATTTATCATCCAAAACTGTGTTCCACAGGAGATATCACTTGTGGAGATCAAGCGATATCTCCTAGGAGATATGGTTTTGGCGGTAGATTTTTAACAATGCCTTGTCATCGGCATGTACATGACATCACAAACATTTTGCACCATCAGTAATGATGTCACAATGCTCTAACGTCATAAACACACTAACTTTCGATGCTATGACATAACTGGTTTAGGAGTTTTAAGGCTATGCTTTATTCAAAGATGTACATTTTTCATGGAAACGTAATTTAAAATGATTTGGAATGATAAATAGAATCTCACCCTCATGTCTTCTGAAATCAAATATATCAACACTCGTTGATAAAAGTAAAATATCCTCGGCAAGCCTTCGATATTTGTTACTTTTGTCAACTTGTGTTGATATATTTGATATCAGAAGACACAAGGGTGAGATTCTTTATGTATCACTGTCACCTACCCTCAGGCAGTTGTTGCTGAGGATGAGGACCTCCAGCTTCTGCAGGTTCTGGATATCATCAGGAATCTTGGACAGCTGGTTCGTGCCCAGGTTCAGCTCCACCATGTTCGTCCACGTGCCCATATCTAGTCATAATGATTTTAGATGTAACAATGCATCGTATGGTTCAGCTTAATATATTACAAACAATACAGTTAAGTAAAATGTGATATAAATATTGGTGAATATCATTCAACAGCGTTGTTCCTAGAGAGGGTCCTAGGGAAATCTGTCAACCCTTTTGGCTTGGTGTCCCCTAAAATTTGGAGAGTAGGATACTTTTACTATTGCAAAAGGTCCTAACAATGACCCCATGACTTAATAACCTAAGAACAACACTCATCCAAAATTTTAGTGATTTTATATCAATGTCATATTATATTACATAAATTTCTGAGTTTGTGAAAATCCATGTTAAGATTCTATGATATTCAATTTGAACAAAAACAAGTTAATATGACATTTTAGTCGATTTTGATTTTGTGTTTAATGTTTGGCTTCTCAAATAATCTTGTTAGAGATCAGTGAAATGTTATCTCTCTGCAATAACCAATTAAAAAAAAATCTGAATTTACAGATAACATGTTAAACCTCCCTTATAACATTGCACTAAGGCTAGCTTAGTGACATTGTGCAATTCACAGAGCACAGAAATCGGCTTGAATCCAGGTGGAGACACTAATTATTTTTACAAGGCACTTAATCCACATTGCACTTAGTCTAACCAGTTATTAAAATGGGTACCTGAAACAGGACGAACTGACCTCTGTGGTCGCGAGAAGTATACATGTAAAAGTATGCTCCTTCAGGGTAATTATATTGGCAGAGCTTTCAGCATGTCATAGGACATGGAAAGGCGCCACATAGTATAAAAATTATCATCATTATCAAACTAACCGAGAGGAAGAGAGGTGAGCTGATTGTCCTTCATGTTGAGCTTGGTAAGAGAGACGGCGCGGGAGAAGATTCCGAACTGGATCTTGTTGATCTGGTTGTGCTCCATGTTGATTGCCTGAAACAATCATAAACATTTTACTGCTGGTATTTGATCTCATATTTGAAGGTTCTAGAAACATGGTCTCAAAATCTTCATTTATCAAAACCTTCATTTATCAAAGTCTTTATTTATAAAAATATTACGAATGACAATGGAGTTTTTAAAAAAAAGAGCCATTGGCTCTGTAGCTCATCAGGCTTCATCATCAATTATGCTGTAGAGTGTGGTCAATGTGATTAATAATAATAATAATAAGGGTATTTGTATAGCGCTGACTTCCACCGCACACTGACGATGCTCAAAGCGCTGACATCGTCCATATATACAAGCTAAACACTGTTCACTGTTCATATATACACAATAAGACAGAAAGTTTGGAGAACTAGATGTAGCGCTGGAAAAGAAATGTTTTGAGTCTGCTTTTGAAAAGGGGTAGTGTTGGGGCAAGTTTAAGGTCTAGAGGTAGAGAGTTCCATAATTTGGCCGCAGCATATTGAAATGATCTAGCACCGAATGATTTGAGTTTATATGAAGGAATTGAGAGGAGAAACTGATCATTGATTCCCCCTTTGTAGAAGCCACAGGGTCACCATTCATAAAATTCAGTATATAGGCGACAAGTTTCAGTTTTCTAGGCCTTTACTTCTGATGAAGAAGATGAAAATAGATTTGAAGGACGTTCCTGTTGCGTTTATTAGGGGCAACAGGGTCACCAAAGCTGCAATATTCATAATCATCACTAGTCAAGGAGTCTGTACACAAAGTTTCAGCGTTCTAGACCTTATACTTCTGGAGGTGAAGATGAAAATAGGTTTTAAGGGCTTGGCCCTTATTAGGGGCAACATGGTCACCAAAGCTACAATTTATAATCCTCACTAGCCAAGGAGTCTGTACACAAAGTTTCAGCTTTCTAGGCCTCATGCTTCCGAAGAAGATGAAAATAGCTCTTAAGGGCGTGGCCCCTGTGGCCCTTATTAGGGGTCACAGGCCACCAAAGCTACAATTTATAATCCTCACTAGTCAAGGAGTCTGTACACAAGGTTTCAGCTTTCTGGGCCTCATGCTTCTGGAGAAGAAGATGAGAACAGGTTTTTAGGGCGTGGCCCCTGTGACCCTTATTAGGCCACTAAAGCTACAATTTTTAGTCCTTACTAGTCAAGGAGTCTGTACACCAAGTTTAAGCTTTCTAGGCCTTATGGTTCTGGAGAAGAAATCGAAATTCCACAAAGTTTACGGACGGTCGGATGGACGCCGGACACCATGCCATGCCATAGGCCCATCGGGCCTTACAGGCCAGATGAGCTAAAAATAGCTGAAAATCATGAAATCAATGATCCAGCATAGTTATTTATAAGATCTACAGTAAGAACGAACTTTAACAGCTGATCAGCTTAAAATTGCCATCCTTGAATCTACATTTTTATAAAATTTAAATACTTGAAAAAGTTAAGAAATATTTGCAGATTTAAGGAATATGATCATTTAGAGAAACAGAAGAAACATAGACAAAGCTAATTAAATTACGATTTATTTAAATAGTGAAGTATCAAGGGTATGAAGTTCTCAGCATTCTCTCTCCACAGAGGTGGCTGTTGTTATAACTCTTACACTCATAACTGTTTTAATATGAACGTTTGACACCTCATCAGATGCAATGAAAATTGGCTCTGCAATCAGGGAACTGTTTCAAAATCTTTTATTCACAAGGAGGATCTAATATGCTTAGAGAAAAACTATTTGTTCTATTTTGCACTTTGTGTCTTTACAGAACAGTCATTTCATCTGGTGACTAAATTGTCTGAACAGACTGTGCAATCTGGTGACTGAGATGTGGAAAAGTTCAAGCATGTGTCCCATCCAACAGGTGTTTTCATTGCAGACAGACAGTTTCAGCAGACAGTTTGTCAAACAATGGTTAGCAACTAGTGGCATCTGCTTGAAACTGAGTTTCCTATCTAAACAGATATTGTGTAGGAGTCTATGACTTAACCTATCTCTCTAGGGTGAGATATACTGTACAGTATCGAATCGTGATAGATGGTCCACAATATATCATATTGTTTTGCGGGAGGCATATCGCAATACATAAAATCTCAAAGGTTCTTAAATATTGAAAATAAACTTTATTGAAGACCTAAGAACTCCTCAAAAACTAAGAAGTTGAATTAAATTTCAAATATATCAAATCAGCAATAGGTATGATCTAACCCAAAATAAGCAGATCATCATATTTCCTGAAAACATCATTGTACATAAGGTGCTAAGTGTATTGGGATATGTATTGTATCGCAACCCCCATATCGGCTAAGTGTATCGGGAAACATATAGTTTTGTACCCCCAATATTGGCATACACATATCGAGACTTTCTTGTATTGCTACATCTCTACAAATGTATACTCACATAAACAGAACAAAACTGGGAAGGACCACCAGATGGGAAAGACTCAAAAGCGTTCCGAGACAATGTGATACTGGTCAGGTTCGTCAAACTTGATAACAGACCCTCCTGTAGGGGTAATAGACAAATTAGTTGAATGAACATTCATTTACAAAGACTTCAGAAAAGTCTACAAAAAGCTAAATTGTTTGATTTTAGATATAAATGAAAGAAGGTTCTCTAATCGACGTCTTAATTCTAGATAACACATCTAGAATAAATATGAAATTAGGAAACAAAGAAGCTATATATAGCAGATCAAATTAACAAATGACTCATGGATTTTAGAAAATTACTAAAACTGGGTGAAAATTAGAGCTGCAACGATACATTCGTATATTCGGTGAATCGAACCGTGACAGTGTGTGAATCGTATTCGTTATTCGTTACAATGAAAACCGAATATTTTAGATTTTTAATTTTTTTTATACTTTTCACAATAAGATAATTATTGTGCACGAATTTTGTATTTAATCTGAATAAAAATACGTTTTTATTTAGTAAATTATGTTCACAAAGTGTTTTATGTGTGTGTTATATTTCACATCGTCTCAACCTGTCAACAGGAAGTAATGTGAGATCTATGTTCCATCTCGTTGTTATAAAAATCGATATTGCTGGTCAAAGTAAACATCATGAGAGCAAAAAATAATGCAAACATTATTCAATAGGCAACACACAAGTGATATGTTTATTTTATTTGTTGATTAACAGTTGTAATTTGTCTCTCAACGTCAACAAGTTAAAATAAAAATCTTCGCTCCCAGAACGAGCATAAATAAATGTAAACTCCATACATCGCTTTCAAATCGACTTGCTCATTGGTTGACTTATATTTCTTAGCCAATGAAAAGGCTTGTAACAAATATCTCTCTACCTGTAAACACATGCAGCAAAAGCTGTAGACTGATTTTCACGTTTGTTTTTCATAAGAATAATATTATGTAATCTGATTAAAACAAACAACAAACAATGTAATTTAGCATTTGCAACTTCTTTTATCATTGTGTTGTAATGGCGGCCTCCTCGCCCGGTGTTTTCACCGGTCTTGTGTTTCAGGCAAATCTTTGTCGACACTACACCAAAACTACCTGATTTTTATTGTTTTCAAATTTTTTATTTTGCATTCATATTCGTGAATAATTATTCGTATTCGCTACCCCATATTCGTGATACGTATCGTATTCGCCTGGTAGTGTATTCGTTGCAGCTCTAGTGAAAATACACAATTGTCACAGATGTCTTTCCCCATCCCTGAAAAGAGTATATGATTAATCTATTTACAAATCAAGGTGAATACTTACAGGTAAACTTGATATGTTGTTTCCTTCTATGTTGAACTCATCCATATGAACACACGACGCCAGCGATCGGGGTATACTCGACAATCGGTTATACCTGCAATAAAGCAACAATCATCATATCAATGAATTTCAAAAATAATTTAAAACTAGATTAGCGTTTGCGGGATACCGCAAAAGCAGAGCAGCCCCGGAACTTGGGGTTTCGCCTTACCCTGTTCCGCCTTTTACAGGCCTCACCAAATTGGGAATTTTCTCGTGACCTTGACCTTTGACACTCAAGGTCACACAATCAATGAACACATTTCATTGAGTATAACATTATTGTAATGAAATAAAGTGTTAAAAATTATATATGTTGACCTTGCTGTGACCTTGACCTTCGACAGTTTGTACCCAAATTTTTTGAAAATTTTGTACTTCTCAAGAGATAATATATACAAAATTTAATCTTCATGGCACAAAAACTTTTCAAGTTATTGTGTTTACAAGGAATTGCAATAACTTACACTCATGACCTTGACCTTTGACCTTCAAGGTCACACGATCATTGAACACTTTTTATTGAGTATAACAATCATGTATTGATCAAAAGTGTTCATAGTTAAAATAAAGCATTTTCGCTAAAACATGCTTACGTCATGACCTTGCTGTGACCTTGACCTTTGACGGATTGTAGCCAAAACCTTTTCAAAATTTTTTACTTTTCCAAGGATGATATATACCAAGTAAGAGCTTCATAGCACAAAAACTTTTCAAGTTATCGCGTTTACAAGGAATTCTTAGAGTGAATACATATCTCGTGACCTTGACCTTTGACCTTGAAAGTGAACGTGTCAAAATCGTTCCCCCGAGGTATGAGTAATAAGGTATGAATAAGAGTTCTGGAAAGCTTAGTGGAAAAAAGTTATAGCTAGTAGTACGAGTGCGGCGGCGGCGGCGGCGATGGAAACTTCACAAAAACTGATAGCATAAGGACGGGGCTGCTAATAATAATTATCATAACAACCAAACATATGTTAAAGTAAATTAAGCAAAAAAATTGGTAGATTTAAAAGAGTCATTAAGCATGAACTATACAGGGAATACACACATTTTTGGAAATTTTATTTCTCAAATTTTCCAGAATAAATGGTAGATTATGCCAAATGTACTATCTTCAGATCACATAACTCAAGTCAACGCAATTATCAATAACTGCCGTAGAAATTCTCAAAGAACATGTGAACCATTTATTGCCTTTTTAGTGTGCACACCTTTCAATCTTTTGAGAAGGGAGAATAGATATGTGTTCATTTACAAAAGATGTAACTTTAAATTTAGAACTGCCCCTTGGAATTAAAGACATTTTCTTGCAATATTGAACTTTAAATTTCTTTTCAATCCCTTTATTTAACAAGAAACTCTGATACTTCCTCTTATTGTAAAAGAGTAATTGTACAGGGTTAAAGTCAGCCTACCTGAGACCGAGTCTAGTGAGGAGGCGCAGGTTGCCGATCTTCTCGGGGATATCCAACAGCTCATTATGCTGCAGGTCCAGTGAGTTCAGGTTCGTGCAGTAGCAGATTTCTGGTATGGATACATTTGTTTTTAGAAAATAAAGGCAATTTATTTCTAATACATTCAGCATTGGTAGTTGTGCCAAACAACATCTATCAGAGGGGTAATGAATGGAACGACAGCTTAACTACTGCTTTTTGGACCTCCATTTTTTTTGATGGCGTAACGGGCGAGTTGGTTAGCTGCTGGTATGGTCATTGCTGGCACTGTTGTCTGAATCAGAGGGTGTGGCTTCAAATCCCGAAAAAGTACAGAATCTGTACTATTGCAGATAGTGTGATTCCAAATAGAACAATAATAGATGCATCTTTGTTTTTACATCTCATGTTTTGTATGATTTCTTTTCTACCTACAGCCTTGAGTTCGGTAAACCAAAAATTTCGGGGATGTTCGTGAGCACTCAATGTTAAAAGAAGGATACCTGCTGCGAACAACGTATTACTTGACACAAGGCAGATTTTTTTACTACAATGAATCATCACCAAACAGCAAACAGCAAAGATCAACTCTCTCCATATCAAGCTGCTATTACTATGAGTGAGTGAGTTGGGATTTAACATGTTTTCAAAAATATTTAAGTTATTCAATATGTGGATGATGCCATCAAAAAGCGGGTAGACAGATCAGGGGAAAAGGAATTATCAAACGTTGAGAGAAAAGACAGAAAGAAAGACATAGTCAGAGAAAGACAGCAGGTTTTAGAAAGCCTCAAATTAGGTCTGGCTTTTACCCTAGCCCTGTCAAGCTTACAAGACTACCCGGGGCATTAAGTTCTGGCTGCCGCTGGCATAGCTCTTAGCCAGTGCAAAATCCAAACCATCACACCACAATAAGGTAATGAGACAAATGGTGGCTAATACCATGAAAACACACAATTTTCATAAAACAAAACATTTTTAGAAGTTTTACCTTCAGGCAGGTGCTCCAAGTGATTGTGGGAAATGTCAAAGGTCACCAGATTCTCCAGCTGGCCAATGCCTGACGGCAGCTCCTTTATCTTGTTTTCGCGTAGACTAAACTTTGTCAGTTTCTGAAAGAGAAAATAAACATAGGTTTTTGAACATTTCCAGTATTATAAATAGATTTAAACTCACATGTGCCAGAAAGGCTTGCAACTGACCAAATCTGAATTAACCAGCTGAAACAAAGACTGGCTGTACTAGCAGGGATAGAAATGCAATTTTTTTGTAGTTTTGATTGTAAATTTGAACGTCCAGTTCTGATTTACTATGTAAAACCCTGATACACATAAACAAGTGTACAAGACCAGGATCTATCTTGTTTCTGTGGTTCATAATCCCTTCTCCCTGAAAAAGGTTGCATATTCTGACGGAATTGAGATGGAAAAGATATCGATATAAGTCCTTACACTTGGGTAGCAAAATGTGGAGTGCTTCAGGCACAGGATTGCTTGGAATTTAGTGTATTATAAGTATCCATATTATTATAATTATTATCAAAATAACAATGTCTCACTGTAAGCTGACTGATGTCCTCGTCCACATGCTTGATCTTGTTGAAACGCAGAAACAGAGTCGTCAATGAGTGGAGCTTGTAGACCACTTTTGGAATCTTTAAGAAATTAAACATCCCAATTCATATTTTGCAAAGTTTCATGTCATGGTTCGTACAAACATAACAGAATAAAATTCCAGTACTTTTCAAGGATATTTTACAATTTTTCAAGTACATAATATTGGCAAAATTAGAAATAGTAGTACTTGAATACGTAATTACTTTCAATTTCGCAGCTGCACGATGTTTTTCTCCTTTCATATGAGATTTCAGCCCACTCTCTCCCATATTTGAAATGTCTATGCTACAATTGCATGGTGTGCAGAAAGCCTTTCTCTTGTCATCAGACGGCAAGACTACAAGCTGGATCGTTAACCATTTTTTGTTAAAAATACACAAGCCACGCTTGCCACTCATGATAATTGACGTGTATCAATCCGATAGCAACAAGGTCAAGTGACTAGAATTTGTTCAGTGACGCCATTTTTCCAAACTGCTGCATTGCGACATCGGAATTTGCCGAATGAAATCATTCGTGGGAAGCGGAAGTAACCGATTTTGTTGGAATGATTGAAAGCTCGCAGACTGGTTTTGTTTCATTCCGTTTTTTATGAATTTGCGCACTTGGCAGAACGACGATACTTCCGTGTTTTAGATTGTGATCCATGTCATAGTAAATTCAAGTACATTTTTGAAACTTTCAAGGACATTACGGCGAAATTCCAGTACTTTTCCAGGACATTTAGTAAGAATTGTAAATTCAAGTACTTTTTCCGTTTCAACACAAAATTCAAGTACTTTTCCAGGCCCGTGCGAACCATGTATGTGTACCCAAACAGGCTATTTGTTTCTGGTTTACATAGTACAGTGTTTCCGTTATTTTGTAACTGCCGGCTTTGGCTGGTAAAATAAGCCAATATCCGGCATTTAAAAATGCTGCAGGTCACCATGACCTGAAAATATTTGACAAACAGGAATCAATTTCCTCTTAGATTCCGAATAATAATCTAATCACATCTGATATTGAGCAGTTTTTATTTTAGTTTCTTTGGTTTCAGGTTAACACTTGACAGGTAAAATTCACAAATGTCAAGTTCTTTTCATTCTTGTCAGTCACGTTGTCCGACTGTCAAAAAAGTCAGCAGAAACACTGTAGTAACAGGTCATAAAGATTAAGAGCTATGTTGCAGACAAATATTGAAGAGATTTACTTCATCTAATGTAACCCTGGCTGTTTAGATAATTTGTTTTCGAAAACAAGAGTCATGAATAAAACACTCACTTGTTACAAAACACTAATTTGTTATGCTAACTTGAAATTATACACAAGCATAAGCAATCTATTTCCTTTAACATTTCTTAAAAGAAATTCATTTTCAATTGCCACGATTGACGTTAATACTAATTTTGATTTTGTTGTGCAGTATACAGATAATAGTAACTCTACTTTTGTTGTTAACATATAATGAAAAAACTTCATTCTAGAAAATTTGGAGTTTATCATTATTACAATTCGCAAAGTAAATACAAAGACAAATCATAAAATCTCTCAAAGTGTCACGAGAGGAGACTCAAACAATCTCAAAGAAAAACAATCTTAAAGAAAAACCATTGAATATCTACCTCGTGGAGTTTATTATGTCTTAAGTCGAGGACTCGGAGGTCATGCAGACAGTTGAGAGAGTCTGGGAGACTCGTGATGGCGTTCTCACTCAGCGCTAGCGTCTGCAGGTTCGTCAGATGACCGATCTCCGGGGGCAACACAGTCAGTCGGTTGCCATAGAGATACACTTCTACAAGCTGGGTCAACTGGAAAGTAAAATCTTACGTCAAACGTCAAACATTTTCAAAATCCACCAATGGCTATGATAGTATTACCAGTGTTTCAGATTTTTTTCAGTCACAGTGAGACAAATGTCTCATGAAGCTAAAAAATCATGAGACATTTTTAAAAAACAATGAGTCAAGCATTAAAAGTAATAAGAAGTCAAATGTTTTGTTCTGATACTTGTCTTTTATTTTGACAAAAACATTTCACATATCAGGCATTGTCACTTCTAGGTTTGCAAGTATAGTCTTAGCCAGTATTGAAAACAAATTGATTCACAAAATCATATTGCTAACATAACTTATAAGACTCAATATCATTATGTAATGGTTGACTGTATTCACATCACATATTAACAGGTCAGGAACTATATTAGATCTTATTTGAATCCTATTGTTTATTAATTTTGCCTATCAGTGTCACTTAAGATTTATTGAAAGGGATATGGAAAATAAAATATGGGAACCAGCATGTGTCTAAAATATAATAGTTTTATATCAGTTACTTAAATCATTCTGCAATTTTCTTAATGGTTTTTAAATATATGAATTCAGAATAACACTTTTATGTATAATAAACAAGTTTCCATAGAGTCATTCATTCAGGAAATCACTGCTGGGTGCTTAGAATTTAATTATAACAGCAAATGCCAAAGCAGACGATGTACAGATCTATTTATAGACGTGTAACTGTGTCGTGGTAAAATACTGAAAATACATTACATTGAGTAAAATAAAAACACTCAATTTCTTTTAAACATTCTTAAATGCAGTAATGATAAATAAAAGCTACTTGACAGTTGACACACACCACGTAATGTTTTTGACCCTGTCAAAAAAGCCGACAGGTTTGTCTGTTTTCGTTTTGCCATGGTGACAATATCACTTCAAATGTAGGTCGCTGTTACTTTCTTCGCCCTCGTTTAATGCGAGCTCCAAACACTGTGGGCTTGTTATACATCGTGCTTAGTCGATGCATGGAGCTTGTGACCGGAACTTTAAGTTACTGGAGGGGGGGTATTGTAACAGCATGTACAAACTAGATTAGCGTTTGCAGGATACCGCAAAAGCAGAGCAGCCCCGGAACTTTGGGTTTCGCCTTACCCTGTTCCGCCTTTTACAGGCCTCACCAAATTGGGAATTTTCTCGTGACCTTGACCTTTGACACTCAAGGTCACACAATCAATGAACACATTTCATTGAGTATAACATTATTGTAATGAAATAAAGTCTTAAAAATTAAATTAATCCATTTTCTCCATATATGTTGACCTTGCTGTGACCTTGACCTTCGACAGTTAGTACCCAAAACTTTTTGAAAATGTTGTACTTCTCAAGAGATATACAAAATCTAAACTTCATAGCACAAAAACTTTTCAAGTTATTGTGTTTACAAGGAATTGCAATTACTCATATCTCTTGACCTTGACCTTTGACCTTCAAGGTCACACAATAATTGAACACTTTTTATTGAGTATAACAATCATGTATTGATTAAAAGTGTTCATAGTTAAAATAAAGCATTTTCGCTAAAACATGCTTAAGTCATGACCTTGCTGTGACCTTGACCTTTGACGGATTGTAGCCAAAACCTTTTCAAAAATTTTTACTCTTCCAAGGATGATACATACCAAGTAAGAGCTTCATAGCACAAAAAATTTTCAAGTTATCGCGTTTACAAGGAATTCTTAGAGTGAATACATAGCTCGTGACCTTGACCTTTGACCTTGAAAGTGAACGTGTCAAAATCGTTCCCCCGAGGTATGAGTAGTAAGGTATGAATAAGAGTTCTGGAAAGCTTAGGGGAAAAAAGTTATAGCTAGTAGTACAAGTGCGACGGCGGCGATGGAAACTTCACAAAAACTGATAGCAGCCCCGTCCTTAGACGGGGCTGCTAATAACAATGACGACTTGCATTTTCGTTTATTATTGTATCCTCTGACTATGAATTGAAGATAAGTTGACATTTTTATAAAATTTCAATTGTATAATTAAACAAATACATGCGACAGGAAGGCGCACAAGGCTTTAAACTCATGCAACATTTTCAGAAATCATGCGAAAATATCGCAGTCGCACCGTAAATCTGAAACACTGTATTACAGGCACATACAAAATATTTACAAATAAACATTTCAGGGCAAGCTCATTTAACCAATCGCAAAAGTTTTCAATATCACGCTAGGGGCAGGTAACTCCAGTGTACCACAGGTTATACACGTGACGACGCTATTACGGTAGTATTCAACAACATACAATACAATGTGTTTGGTTAGCTTATGATTACAAATGGTTACGCTAAAATGGTTACAGCAACATGTGATTAGGCTGGTTGCATTCAGACCATGGTGGATGGGATATCCCCGCTGGTACGAACCCGGATAGAGAGAATATTTTTTACTATTCTTTTCCTTGGAGCAGGGGTCGATTTTAATCAGACTGGGATCTGTCGGTTCCAAACACCCTTTCAAAACACTGTCTATCTTCTATCAACCATAGAAGTTACATCAAGCTAAATCATGTTTATAGTTCATGCCTCCTGCAAGTCATTTACTTTAGGGTTTTTTTGTGGTTTTTTTTAAAACAATAAAATTACAAATAAGGAAATTGAAATTTACTTACATCCTTCACAGTGCTTGGCAGAGATGAAACCTGAAATTAGAATTGACTTGACTTATATATATAAACTGAATACCAAAAGAAACTTTGCACCATTTTGTAATGATTCTGATTGAAGAATGAAAAACGATAGAAATTTAAAACAAAGTACCTCTTAATAATCAATCATTTGTTTAAACAACCAGCGAATCCAAATTAAAGGTGGGAAACCCAGTTTTGCACTTATTTGATCTGAAGTGGGCAGGGGTCAAAATTTTGGTTGTTCAGACGTTCGTTGAAATGATGTTTTCGCAATAATTTCGTTAAAGTACTAAAATGTGCTACTTAAGTACCAGGTTTGAGCAGCCCGAGTGTTATAAGTTCCAAATCTGCCATGAGTAACCAAAAAGGTCAAACGTCAAAATACGTTTGCTGCCAGCAGGTTCAACTTTACATTTTGTCTGCATCGAAGCTTTTCCATAAATGGGAATGTGTGGACACAAGTCTTACTTGTCATATTGACACATCTTTGAGTCGTACAAATGGTAACTAGCCTTTAGAGCTCAACAATCGCAATTAAATCATGTTATTGCATGCCAATTCTGACGTTATAACTTCGAATGAAATTGCCATGTTTCGATGTTTAGTGACCAATAGCTGTCAACTTAGCAGTCGATGAGCTCTGATTAGATCTGTCCAAGTTCATAAAGTGCACGAGAACATAACAACATGCCGACCTTTGATGTTTGCTATCTCTGACGTCACTAAGAGAAAACGTTGGCGGTGGTCTAACGTCACAGATATCGGCTCTCATGCAGTGAAAAAACAACTGTTTTTTGTGTTTCAGGGTTGTCAGCAATCCTCACAACATGTCTGTATAGCCGGATCAAGTTACCATTAGAAATGAAGGAACACTACCGATTCTTGTAAAAAGGGCTGTTTTTGATCAATTTTGTAAATTTCAGAGGGGATTTGCGATATTTTTGCTTTACCGTTTACTGCTTTTAAGGTGTTTTTTTCACTTTTGGAGTGACAAACATTCATTATGAACAGTTATCAAACTTTTTCGTCACGTCAATTGGTTTCAGCAGAAACCTCACATGATTATGACATTTTTGCCATTTCTGCAAAAATGCATGAATATTGCTCAATTAAAAGTTTTCAACTTGAAAGTGTGGGTTTCAACTATTTCATTGCAACCTTAAATGAAAATGTAAATATGAGATCGTTTTCGAAATTTCAGTTTTAAAATTGCAAAGTTTCTTTTGGTATTCAGTTTATATATATACTTGAAACACTCATAACAGGTAAATTCTCGACAGACAAAATTTTGGAATACAAGGTGTAAATAAAGAGATATTTTATAATAATTTTGATTTTTAGAAATATCCCTTACTATTTCCTCTAAATATATTAACAGAATTAGCTCTAAGTGCGGAGATCGACAGTCAATTTTTGTAAACCTTCAGTCTAAGTAAACCTAGGCTCAATAATACTGCTTCACATCGATATTGAGTTTAGCAAGATGTAATAACAGGTCTCATCAGCCGATCTTTCGAATTGACCAATCTGGGATTGTCATACCAAGCCGCAATAGTCTGCATTTGCATATATAATATTGGAGGGTCATAGGTAGGCGAAAGGTTGGCTGACGAGACCTTCTACTACATCTTGCTTGACTCATTATCGGAGAGAAATGTTTATTATTGTGGCTAGGTTTACTAAGACTGGTTAGCCTTGTAACAAGAGTGATATATCTATCTTCTCTTTGTATTCCTATATTACATTTTGATTTTCAATGTAAAACTCCACAATTAGTCAAAAGGACAAAATCACCACTTCAATTTCCTAGCCCAAATACTCCTTAATGTTAACAATATGGATGGACATATGGTACATAGTCATGATATATGTCTTTGGATGTAAAAAAGGCAAAATAGAAAGAATACATATTATCATAAAGTTTAAACCATAACTGATAAGCAGGCTTCTATTTCTGCTACAGTTTATGACTGATCACCCCGAACTGTCGACCTCTGGGTAACAGATAATAAAGATAATCTAAAATTGTAATCATTTGTGCAAACCATTTTTAAACCATAACACTTGTTTACTTATCAATACAAATTTTCAAGATTTTATCAGGAGTAAAACAGACGAAAATCAAACACAAAATTCCAAACTTAATAAGCATGTAAATATTGCCAAATAAGGACAAATCAGTGTTGTTCCTAAGTGATCCGCCGAGGGAGTCATTTTTACCAATTCTGAGCAGATGGAACCCTTTGCAATGCTTGAAGTAACCTATGTATTAACATTTTAAGGAACACCAAACAAAAAGAGAAGGTAAATTTTCTGAAGACCCCTTTCTGGAACAACACTGCTAATTAGATCATTAACAGATTGCTAAAAATTAAAATGACAAACTCACCTGGGATTTGCTGAGGTCAAGTCTCTTAGCACCCTCCTCCTTACATTTCTTAAACTCCTTCGAGACATCCTGAAGACAGAGAAATGAACGTGAAAAGATGATACCTTTGTAAATGTCACCCCTCATTTGATATGACAAGAAAATAACAGCCAAGCAAGGAAGAGTGTCATACAAGCTTAAATTTTTTTAATTTCTTTTGAAAATAAAGGAAATGAAATAATTGATCAAATCTAATGAACAAAACAAACCTCCTATCACACTTCCACATGTCTCCACTCTTATCTCTGACTTGCCAGTATATGATAGGACAGATACATTTTGAGCTTCAAGGCAGCTACAACTTGCACAGATCTAGTTGTGTCGAAATCTCATATTCTTTAGCCGGGATTATAGCTAAATCTGCAGTGCAACCCGGAAGGCCGAGGTTTGTTTCCTGACCACTTCATATCAAAAGATGTTAAGGAGGTTGGATACCATTGTTTGTTAGCATCCTTGCCGGTCATGTAGTGATATGGAAAAGTTTTTACTTTTTGTTTATTTTCACTGAAAGTGAGAGGGCAAAATTTTTGAAAAATTAAGTAATGATTAAGTTTGATAAAAAATAATAACTGTATTATAACTGTGTACTATAAGTATTATTTTTATGATAATAGTGACATATATTTTTTTCTTTTGAATCTTATTCAAGTTTGTATTACCTATAAATATATAATATTCCACAATAATTGCTTTTTCTCATAAAAGAATGAAGAATTTAAACATACATTTTTAAAAAGCTTATTTCTATGTATTTAGTTAATATTACTTTTAATTACCCTTTCTGCATTAGTCTTCTATTTCCATACTGCAATGCCTCAATAGAAAACCTTAGAATTAACCCTTAAAGGGACAGTAGCAATTTTTTTTAAATTTTATACCGTATTTTAAAATTGTTTAATTTTTATAGTTGTGACCTTGAAAAAATGTCAAGGTCACCAAAAGTAATTGGTGTCTGTGATACCCAAATGTAGGCTGTGACCAAATGTGATGACCTTGGTTGCAACGGTTCATGAGATATCGCATTGACAAAGTGATTCAAGTGCCATGGTGACCTTGAAAATAAGGTCAAAGTGTCTGCGTAATATCCAAATGAAGGCACTGATCAAATATAAAGGCTTTGAGTTCAATGGTTAATAAGATATCGTGTTAACAAGAGTTTTAAAAGTGGCCCAAGTGCAGTGCTGACCTTGACAATAACATCAAAGTCGCCAAAAGTGACTGGTGTCTGCATAATCCCCCAATGAAGGCTGTGACCAAATATAAAGGAGTGCAATGGTTCGTGAGATATCGTGTTAACAAGAATTCGGATGTATGCCGCTAAATAACTGTCCCCTGTTTCACGTTGCTAAAGGGGGTGGGGGCGGGGTTTATGGCGACAATATTATTTGATTCAAGACATATTTTTCAACAAAATTAGACCAAATTTAGCTATTTCTTAATACCTCAATATTTTGTATCCAACCTCCAAAGATGTGCCAGAGGCACATAAAGAATTTACAAATTTATTATCAACGAGGACAATAAAGAATTATCATTATATCATCAGTGTTCCAGATAATTTTGTAACTTAATGGGAACTTACTCCGTTATTTTTTAACAATTGAGTATTGTCGATTTTGATAGCGTAGATCAGTAAAATTGTACTCCTCTGATTCCGGACAATTGGGTTTTTCTTATGAGAAATGAGATTGTACTCTCAAGATTTAACATAAATAGGTATTTCTCTGCATATACACATTATCTTTAAAATAATATTCAATTCAATTATTTAATTTAAAAAAAAATGATACTTATGAACATGTTTAAAGCACTGGAAATTGATATCTTGAAGAGTTATAATAAACATTTGTGACAATTTGTTTACAAATCGCTGCGTACAGAATGAAGGCTATTTCAATCTTTCGGGTTCTAAAGAAAATGTCTGTCTACCGCTGATTTTGACAACACAAAATGCAGTTTCAAAATCCTGTGAAAAATTTACCCCATGGATGTCCTGCATCAATTTATCAAATACTCATAAATGTGGAAAGGATCCACAAAATTTAAGCTGTGAGTCATGGGATCCGTAGTTTTTAGATTGTACTATTTGCTTACTTACTTATCATACATAAGGACTCACTTGACATTGAGGTAGAGAGACTGTGTGCCATACAGTAGAACACGGATTTAACAACCTCCAAGGGACCAAAGAGTTTAGTTCGCCATATCTGGTGTTCGCTACTCACGTTTGGTCGCCATGCATAGGGCTCTTGACGGGACTTATAAAATTGGTTCACTTTATCGAATTAGCTATATCCGTGTTCTACTGTATAGATTTATCACTGCAAATAATGTCCAAAAATAAACAAGAACTTACAAGATCTGCCTTGATGGAAGGTCGAGTGGGAACACACGGTTTGGCTTTGTTTGGTCCAGTCTGCACCGTGACCTGTCTCCGATCCTTGATGACCGCCGGTTCCACTGCTATCGACCCCTGGCTTCCTTTCTTCTCCTGCTGAAGGAAATATTCATGTTACCACTTTACCTGCTGGATTGATAAAAACATCAAGATATTGAAAATCTTAAGGCAAAATAAAACGTGTATGTTATATGAATATTTTAGTCCAGTGGTAGGAAAATGTGTTAATTTCATTTCAATTTTTAGTTCATTTTTCACCTATTTTCATGTCGTAATATGGTATATATATATATATCATATATGTATGTGCATATTGATTCTTGTTGTGTAAATGAGCAGGGATTGGGAGAGATATCTTAGACAATGGGTAATTTTCGTGTTTTTTGGAAATTTTCTGAATTTCAAATCAATAGTAAACTTCAAAACTTTAATGGGCCATTTTCTCATCCTATGTGCAAAATGGCCCATGGCCCCTGCTTTTCCCAATCACTCAATGATGAATCGATAAATATACGTGTTTATTATGATTTTTTTAAAGTAGTTTTCCTTAATAGGTCTATGTTAACCATCATCATTTGCCTGAGAAAAAAACTTTCAGTAGCACAAAAAATGATGGGTCGGTAGGGTTATCTGAAACAATATATATCTTTTAGGGGTCTAACAAACATCAGGGTTTATAATTTGTCTAAAAATCAGGTAACTCGTTTCACTCATCACTTTATCCTGTAAATATCATATATGTTAAGATAATCTAACTATGGAGTCTTCTGGGGTTAGGTGACTTGGGGTTTAACGCCGCTTTCAAGAGTATTTCACTTATATCACAGCTGCTAGTATTATTGCAGGGAGAAAGCTCTAACCTTTATAATATCGGTAGTAGTTATGCATTGTGGTAAAAGTTTCAAGCATTGGCTGGAACTAGTGAACTTTTGGAGGTACTGCACTAAAATTCAGTGTATTTCTGCCCGAAGAACAGTTTTCTACTGCAGACGAAGTTGCCAAGCTCCTGGCGAGATTTCGAGCCACGGACTCCTTGATCTGAAGCCAAACTCTATAATCCCTCCACTATCCCGCCCCCTGTGTCTTGTGATATTAAATAGATGAAAATGAGCTGATAAAACCAATTGAACTTTCATCTGCACTTGTCAAACTTTCAGATAATTGATTGATAGTCTTTGCAGTGTATAAAATAAATTGGAAACCTAGCCTTTTCAGAAAATAGTTGGCCAATTCCTTAGTGGAAAATAAAGAAAATTTTTGAAAAGTTACCAGTCCTGACCAAATAGCAACCAGTCCTGCCAAAAAGTTTAAGAACTGGCAGACGGGCTATATTTTAAACACTGGTCTTTGTCAGCCATGGCTCTTCTCTTTAACCGTTCCCTTATATAATAATTAAAGGCGACTATTGTACTTGACTTAAGATGTTACAAGAACAATAATTCATCTCCAAGTCAAATATTTCAGGGATGGAAAATAATTAACTCTTGTCTTGTGCAGACTGGGATTTTTTTTACAAACTTAAGAGGAAGAGACTTGAGTTTGTAATTTCTTGTGAAATATAATGTTCTGACATTAAAAAAATAATTTGAATGTGGTTAGTCATTTCATTTCAAACCAGAAAACATACTTGCTCACCCTGAAGAAATTTGTTGTTAGAAAACTTTAGGACAATTCAAAATAAAATTTGTTTTCACATTTCATTACCCCGTAATCATTTACATTAACCATTAATCAAATTTACTTAATTTTGCTAGTAAATTGAAAAGAGCAAGTGAATGAGTACAATATAGAAAATAAAAAATATCGAAACAATCATTCACAAAGTTAAGGATGTTAAATTAACTAAAAGTAAATTTTCCCTATCAGTCACATTTGTTTGCACAAGTGAAAATCATGAAGTTTTTGAAATATTGGTTTTTTTTTAACCAATAAGTCCAATAAAGATGGCGAACACACTAGCAGTGTTGTTCCTGGGTGGTCAGTTAAGGGGGTCATTCTGGATGGGACCCCTTGCAATGGTAAAAGTATCCTACTTCTCCAAATTCTAAGGGACACCAAGCAAAAAGGGAAGGCAAATGTCCCCAGGACCCCCTCTAGGAACAACACTGCACTAGTATAGGTTTTCCTAAAAGTTAAGCTTAGAACTGGTGTCAGTTGACAAAAGATGATAGATCCATACAAATAGGATATAAATTAAGTTTAAAGAGAAAGAAGCATAACTTCCTTAAAATTAAATTTCTTAGTATGATAATTTTCTTTCTTTTTGTTAAAAATAAAACTGCCAAGAAAAGGGTTATTCTTAATGATTGTCACAAATATTAATCTTAAAATATCACCCTTTCCCCTATAAAAACAGTAATAAAAATGCGTTTTTTAAGTTATTTGGTAATACAATTATTAGTCTGAAACTCCTATTGCACAAAGCATCATGGGATATTTTATTTATTGGTAATTCCATTATGCATTTCATCTGCTGTACATCAAAATTAATGTATTATCTTAATTTGATACTGTCTGTTTTTGCACAAAAGACTTGGTGTTGTTCCTAGGTGGTCAGGTAAGAGGGTCATTTTGGCCTTTTTATAGTGAATGGTACCCCTTGCAATGGTGAATCTATCCTACATCTCCAAAATTTAAGAGACACCAAGCTAAGGGTTGGCAAATTTCCCCAGGACCACCTCTAGGAACAACACTGTAGACTTATTTTATTAACTAGGCAATATTTGTTGATTCTATTTATTATCAATATGGCCCATTGTAAAAACTTCATAAGACCAGTCTCTCATAACAGATCTATACAATAACAGTAATACAGAGGTTATAAGAGGCACTCCCTAAACTATGATGTTTGTATACTTTTTCAAAACAGGCAATATTTGTTTGGTTTAATTTATTATCAACATGGCCCATTGTAAAAATTTCTTAAAACTATTTTCTTATAACAGATCTATACAATTTACACAGATGTTATAAGAGGCACTCCCTAAAGTATGATGTTTGTATACAATACACTGCAGTGTTGTTCTTAGGTGATCAGCTGAAGTGGTCATTTAGGGAATTTTCTAGTAGATGGACCCCTTTGAAATGGTAAAGTGAGTGAGTTATTGTTAACTTATGTTAAGCGCCGCTTGGGCAATATTGCAGCCATTAGCGGTGAGAAATGAAATGGATAATACATCCATCCAATGATTTAAAGGAACAAGGATGGGCAGATTTCCCAAGGACCCCCTCTGCACTGGTATTATAGTGATATATATATATATGATAAATTATATCTATTGATATCTTTCAATAGCGTGTATTACAAATTTGTCAGCATCTGTCAAAATGTTAAATCTCTTTGAATTGGTAGAAAATTTCAGTACACAATTGAATCAATGGAAAATAACAGCTCTGACTATTTACTACTCCTTTCCAAAGGGGTTTTATTACCTTAGGGACCGGGATGTTGCTGATAGATACATTATCCATTGATGGAACAACATCTTCACAGCCTTCTGGGGTATACTGAGCTTGTCGGTGACTTTCAAGATCCGGGGAGTCGGACCCCGGTCCATGGCTTCCGATTGGCAGCACACTCTCTCCCTTGTAGTCTGCGAGTCTTTCAGCGGCAGCCGAATTATCCTGTCCCTTATTCGTTTTTCTAGACATGTTGATGGTTTCAGCAGCTTATACAGAATTTATACTGTTTGTGTTTCTCATGTGAGTCATATATATATTGGGACTTTACACAGTAATTGAATCTGGCTGGTGTTGTTTTGGTTGAGGTGATGTTTACTATGAATTATCTATAATTCCTTTGGTACTAATTTAAGTCTCTTGACACTCTTACATAGTGATCAGTTTCTCTTATCAGTTATTGTGACATAAAAACATCCGTCTGAATCTGATACAAATGTCATCTCTGTTTTGTCATTATGATTCAGTTAAAACTCTTTTTCTCCGTCACATATTTCAACGTAACTCCTAGCATTTGCTCGTTCAAAACGTGTGTATCGGTCTGTGTGTCGTGATTTATTGGCCTACTGTACACCAGGAAATGATTTTACGACTTCCGATTTGTTCCCATATCGTGTTGTTTACAATACTATGCGTTCAGCGAGACGAAAGGCCACACTCAATCAGCCATCATTTCAGCTCGCGGCAAACACCTAGGTGGAAAGAAATAAGATTAGTGACCGCATGCACCACGGCATGGATTCGGTAAGCTTGTCAAATCACAGATAAGGCTTTGAAGAAACAAAGTTCATACCTCATTGTTGGAATATGCACTGCACTTACGCAAATTATTGTCTCGAATCGTATCTTAAAAAGCAAAATATTGCGAGCATTCACGGTACCTTCGGAACGATGCGCACATTATTGCGCAGCAGTAATGCTAGAGCGGAAGTTACGTCAATGATTCAGAGCCAGGGAAGATTTAAACCCTTATTATCTCGATTATTACTCAGCTTTTCTATAATAAACAAGTGATTTCATCAGGCACACCCATGTTTTACTTATCGGGATGACATTATGAAGGTTTGAATGACAAACTCGGGAGAGTCACTGCAGAAATTCATCCCTACTAGTTGGGCTTATCTGTTCACGACCAAAATATAAATTATTGATTTCGAGTAGCCTCAATCTGTTGTAATATTTTATCGGTTCAGTCTTGGGATGAAGGATTTTAAATCGTGCCGATTCATAAAAAATCTAAAAATAACTTATCAATCTACAAAGAGTCTGTAAAGTAAAAGATTTTTTATCTCCTTTAGGTATGACTTCAACTGCTCTGTGACGTCACAGTATAATCACGTCATTAATTTCGCTGAACTGGTCTCAACACTTCAGGACGTTGCGCTGATAGAAGCTATGTTTTAAGTTAGAATAAAGACTGAACCCAGTCTTGGAATTACAAACGAGCACCTGCTAATAATTTTGTTTGGATTCGGATTTAAACAGGAAGTTACGTTTTCTTTTTTTTTCGTTTCTTTTTTTCATGAAAAAGACAAATGTTTGATTCTTATGAGAAGGTTTTTTAAAATTATTTTAAACTATTTCCTTATTTTCACCAAATTGACTCGCCTCTCAAAATCACACAAATCCGAAAATAAAAATAAAAACATTTACACGCAGTAGAAATATTTTTGGTGGGTTTATGACTAAGTAAGAATAATAATACGCGTCTCTAAAAGTATGATTATGTACTAAACGTACGGTTTGATACCGAGTTATGTCCCTTTATCAGAAGTCTCTCCCAGGGGGAGCTTTGCTCTCCACTTCCTTTTCCGGCAATCCTCGCCATCTCTGAGGGTTGTTTACATGTATGTCTGACTTTATCCGTCTATTATCACTGTAATTAATTCACATCAATCACTTTTTGCTTGATTATGTATTAAATCAATCTTCGTTGTAACAGCGAGTGAAGAATTATTTATGTTTATTGATTATGTGATGCAATGACAACCGTTTGCTGAAACCAGTCAGAAGTTCATGCCTCATTCAAAACAAGATTTCACCAACATAACGTTGATAATTGGCTGCATTTGTAACAAAATAAAGCATGCAAATCATATTTTAATGTTTATGGTATAGTTTGTTTATGGCCCAAGTGCTATCGGTATAAAGTGTCGTGATAATCAATGGCAAAATATATAAATAAAGTACCGAGGTACAATTTCACTACCACTCATGCAGTAATATACATCTGTGTTCACGATAAGAATGATTTCAAAACAATAGAACATTCAAATGGGATGTAGTATTTTCGTAGAACAGACCAGTTCGTAGACGCGGTGAATTCGTAGACAAAACCGGTTCGTAGACGCATTAAAAATAACTAAGAATGGGATTTCTTTTAATTGAAATTTATAATGATGCATTGAGTATAACTATGCAGCAAGTATAACCATGCACACTACGATGGGCCGAATGATACCTACTACTGATTGTAACGATTTGTTTAGGAGCCTGTAACTTAATTCACTTGGTCGAATCCCTGTAAATTGCTGTAATTCAACCAACAATGACATTAGATTGAATGTTTATGGATGTAAATCTCTGGCGGAGGAACGGAACTTTTGAGTCCAAATAAAATGGTTATGTGGATTATGTGATGTTTTGATTGCCGACAACTTACCTTGTCATCTCTCGGGGGCGGGATAGCGCAGTGGTTAGCGCGTTCGGCTTCGGATCAGGAGGTCCGTGGTTCGAATCCCGCCAGGGGCTCGGCAACTTTGTCTGCAGTAGAGAACTGTTCTACACGCAGTCAGGTTTGGGTGCAATGCTACACTGAATTTCAGTGCAGTACCACCCATGGTTGCTAGTTCCAGCCGATGCTCGCAGGTTTCACCGCAACGCATAGCCACAATAGTGTTGCGGGCTTTCTCCCTGCAATAATACTAGCAGCCGCGATATAAGTGAAATACTCTTGAAAGCGGCGATAAACCCCATCTCACCTCACCTCACCTCACCTTGTCATCTCCCCTTGACTTCAACTAATCTTCCTGTCGCTGCTTATAGATGTTAAGCGCCAAATAATTATTCCTACCTGATTTGTTTATTCATTCAAATAGCAGTACAAATACAGTAAAACACGGATATAACGAACTCCAAGGGACCAAAGAATTCAGTTCGCTATATCCGGTGTTCGCTATACGCATATAATTTTAAAGATATTATATAGGGACGGGACTTGAAATTTTGTTCACTATATCCGATTGTTCGCTATATCCGAGTTCGTTATATCCGTGTTCTACTGTATCTAGAAAAAAAGAATAACAACAAACATGAATGTTACTAAGATTCAATATAAATACTTTTGAAATAGAAATTTCTACAAACATATTTTTACTTTAATTAGTTAAATCTTACATATGTCATATTCAGTATTTATAAGTGCAATGACTTCATAACGTTACCTGATAATGATATCATTATTATGTCTACGAACGTCTACAAAACTACCGTTCACTCGATCTACGGATCCCCCGTTATTTACATCTACGAACCGGTTTTGTCTACAAATTCACCATTCAAATGATCCTACACCGTAGGCGTTCTGTTACCCATACTATCACATATTTTCTTCGAATTTGACAATAACTTGAAATGCTATTTGAATTTATAATTTGCTGTATAGTATAATATTAGTATTAGGAACACTTTTGATTCTATTTATGAAATTATTATGAATATGAATTCAGTATGTTGATGCTGGTGTCATGTGATGTATTATTGTATATATAATTACGCTGCTAATGGCCGAAATACTGCCCAAGAAGCGTAAAACAATAACTCACTCGGAGTCAGTCACTCGTGTGATCCACCAAATGTGCCAAAAAACTAAAATCACAACAAATCACATTTATTCTATTTAAGCCTCAATTGGGAAAAATCTAAATTTAAATGAAACGTGTTGTTCCTGGAGCAAAAAAACTAAATTGTTAGGAGTTTTTTTACATTCTTTTCTCAAATAAAAGATAAGCTCATAATGTTTAGAGCCAAGAAATAAAAACATGTTGATATTATAGATTTTAATGTGAATAAGTGACCAGTCCCTTAAATCTTTAACTTGGCAATCTTTAGCAAGTACTTTTTTAAAGAAAAATATTCCAAAGTCATTGATAGTTTTGATTAAATTGCAAAGTTTGTCCTCAAATAAATGCAGTAATGCAAAATATTTTGAAAACATAGATGATATATTGCAAAATAGCTTTAGACGTCGCATGGAAAATTAACAAAACAATGTTAAATTGACACTGAGTGATAGAGCAAAATGAACACTTAATAGGCAACACTTTTCTGCCCATGCTCATTGGAAGCTAAACACAATCTTTGTTTTCACCTTAATTGATGCCGGGTATTCCCATATTTTCCGTTAAGGCCATGGGGTTAAATTTGTCTTATCTTTTTTTCTCTAACATTCAAATCAAAGTGAGATTATTTAATCAACTGTCAGTCAAAAACACAAGAAAGACAATCAACTAATATGGTAGCAACGAACATGTTTGATGTAAATGATATGACAATATTGCAAGAATATGTATATGATATTCTTTAAACTTGAGAGAAATTGGCAATATTTCATTTTCAAAACATAAATCTAATTTTGACAATATTATGAGTCTCAATGTCAAAGAATAGAATAACTTCAGGCTATTACCCTTTCAGTAACCTCGCAATTCTCTTGTGATGTCCACATTTTATTAGGGATATGAGCAGGGTGGTTCTTCTTATAGAATATACGTAGATGAGTACATTCATTTTATATGGATTCAAAAGATAAGTCTTAACACTTTCATAAACCATAATTTATGATACATTCTCTTGTACTGGAATATGATAATTTGATTTCTCAACTGTATAACTGTATGAGGTAAAAGATTTGCAAATACGATTGCGGTTTCTGGATTCCGATACGAAGTGGAGGCCGATGATCAATGAGTTTCAAAGGAGAGAACTGTTTAATGTTCTTTGAATAGCAACAGTAGACACTTTCAATTGTCATTCATTTAGCTAGTCATTGTTGTCATTGACAATGCATTTGAATTTGACTTCACCTTTACATTTAACATTTTAAGAACTTTTATATCCTTAGTTACAATGTTTTGTTAATAGATTGAATTAACAGATATTTCATTATAACTATAAGAAATTTGGCAGTTTTTTAATTTAAGCCCTGTCCTTAAATATGGCTTTAATAGTTTTTCACCAGAACAGTGATTTTCCGTTTATTAACCCTGGGCTTAAATAAGGAAATTCCTGGTATATTGTAAACTTTAAAAAATAATGATTGAAAAAATTCTAATTCTATGCTCATTATTAGTGTTTGACTCACGGCTGATAACCATTGAAGTAATTGTAAATAATATTTCTTTTCAGCTAAGAAAGCAAGATGGCAGTCCGACCTCTTGTCAAGTACAATATCCCTCGTAAGAGGAACAAGAAATTTATCAGACATCAGTCTGAGCGATACCTGAGGGTTAAGGTGAGTTGCAGACAAATCTAAAAAAAAATAAGTCCATGAAATTTTAGCTTTGCTTAAAGCCCTGCTTAATAATTCAGTGCCTCCTTCATTTCGTGATTGTAGACTAAATCGTGGAAATAAGCATCTATATCACCAAATTACCTATTGTAATATATTTTGATACAGCTCATATATTGCAATATATTGAATGAACTTTACAAAACAAAACAAAATTTCATTCGCAATACCTGAAGAATTGACTAATTTTCTGCTTCAGAATTTACTCATTTGAAAATTTTAAATATAAATGATAAAACATACGAAACTTAAAAATAAATTTAATGACATGGTTATGTAATGACTCTCCGAAAGTATCTAAAAATTGGTCAAAATGTTATCACAACTATTTGTGCTAAAGAATTATGCATACAAAAGTCTATTGTAGTCTCATTTCAAAACATTTGTTCTGTTTCTGTTGGATTTAACGTGGCGCTGTATCTCCTGATTACATTCAAATTGTTTTGTCTTCAGCAAAACTGGCGTAAACCAAAGGGTATCGACAACAGAGTGAGAAGGCGCTTCAAGGGCCAATATTTGATGCCCAACATTGGTTACGGAACATCCAAGAAAGTCAGACACGTTTGCCCTGATGGATTCAAGAAGTTTCTCGTCCACAATACAAGAGTAAGTAGTTTAGCTGTAGTGAGGAAAGGTTCTTCTGTAAAGTTTTCATTGAGGTTACCTTGTACTCGTAAATCCTGATTACATTTTGTCATTTACATGTACATCAGTGAGTACATTCAATACACAGGGATTTATAGGAAGACTGGGGAAGACATGGGTCATTTTACACTTTGGAGGAAAATATTGCCCATTACAATTTTAAGTTTTCTGTTGATATAGGGAATATTGCCAATTTTAAATTCAATAGAAATTTTTTTAAATCCCTGAATACAATGTTGTATATTTTGGAAATGTTTTCAAATCGATAAATGTTGCTCCTAACAGATTTTTGTGCAGTTTTATATACATCAGTGTAAGGCATTCCAAGAAATTTAGAGTTACTGCCCTTTGTCAAGAGGGCTTACTGCACTGATATTTAGTGATCCAATATGAGCGAGCACATAAATAAAGATTCTTGAAACCTTATCTGTTGCGTTTAGATAACCTTCATTTATAATATTTCCTGGAAGCATGTTTGGTATTTGATATGTTATTTTTGCAAAGTTAATATCTAATGACTTGTTGAATGGAAATTTTTGTTTAGATTACATACTGACTTGACAGTTTTGTAATCTAAGAGTATCCTAAACAGCTATTCTGTCAAATGATTGATTAAGATTATTGAAATTTAATTAAATTTATGAAAGACTTAAGATTGAAGATTTCTGATCTGATTGCAGGAACTGGAGTTGCTGCTGATGCAGAACAGAACTTTCTCTGCTGAAATCGCACACAACGTATCGTCCCGCAAGAGGAAAGAAATCGTTGAGCGTGCCCAGCAATTGGCTATCAAAGTGACCAATCCTAACGCCAGACTGAGGTCGCAAGAGGACGAGTAAACTGTACAAATTAAGAAATAAAGGAAAAAAACTTAAATGATTCTTTGTTAATTGTTGGGGCATGATCAATGTTTGTAAGAAACTGGCTAGTACAAATTCTTTTTAGCTCATCAGGCCCTATTTTCATCTTCTTGAAGAAATAATCTTAGAAAGGTGAAATTTATTTAGTGATCCAATATGAGTCTCCGAAACTTTGAGTGCAGACTCTACTCTATTGGGAATATAATTAATGGATTTTGTGAATCTTTGACCACCAGCATGTCGGATGGCTCAGGTTCAAAATATTTTGGTCTTGTCTTGGGAGACTTTATCGCTTTGAAAGATACCCTTGGTAGAGAAAAGGGTGATGAAAACTTTCTCCTGAACAAATGTGATTAAAAGTTCTAAATTTACAAATTAATGAAAATTCAAAAACTTTAAAGTTGAAAGATCTGTAGCCCAATGCCAGGTATGCATGTGGGTATGATCAAAACTTCAAAGACCTTCTCTTTGAGCCACTGGCAATTACAGTTGGTGCAAATGATATTTCTACTTGAGTGTTAACTTCTTTTGAGTAATATATGATAAGTCACCAAAGAAGAATCACAAGATTGTCAAATCTATTGATCATAATCCTCACTTGATAAGAATAACATACACAAGACAACTTCCTTGAATTTTTCTTTTTGAGAAGAAAATGAAAAGAGGTATTTAAGGGTTTGGCACCAACCAAATCAAAAATTTATCTCAATCAGGCAAGGAGTTTTTACACAAAATGTTCCACATACTAGGTTTCAGCTTGCTTGGTATTTTGCTTCTTTTTAGAGAAGATAAAATTGTTATAAGTGCATGGTCTCTGGTTTCGCAACCAGTAGTAACAGTAGCTTGTGAAAAAAACTGATTTAAAAGGTTAAAGAAATTGACACACCAGAACATGTAAAGGGCGCATGGGATGTATACAGACCTACGAGGGGCGTTCAATAAGTGTTGCAACTTCAATATAAAATCAACTCGCGTAGTCAATTTTTTACTTTTATTTTTCAATATAGTTACCCTTCACCTCAATACACTTATTCCATTTCTCTTTAAGACTTTTGATGCCGCTTTTGTAGAAGTCTTCCGTTTGCCCCCCTAACCACGCCTGTGTGGCAGCTTTGACGTCTTCGTCATCCCGAAAGTGCCTTCCACGTAGGGCGAATTTCAGGTTTCTGAACAGGAAGTAGTCACTGGGGGCTAGGTCTGGGCTGTAGGGTGGGTGGTTAAGCTGTTCGAATCCACAATCACGTATAGCGGCCTGTGCAACTCTTGACTTGTGGACTGGAGCGTTGTCATGCAAAATCAGAACACCACGTGTCAACATTCCACGGCGTTTCTGTTGAATTGTCTTTTGCAATTCTTTCATTAGGTTGGCATAATATTGACCATTCATTGTAGTTTTGGTTGGCAAGTAATCAATTAATAATATGCCTTCTGCATCCCAAAGGATTGTCGCCATAACCTTGCCAGCTGATGGTTGAGTGCGAAACTTCAGGGGAGGCGGTGAACTCGGGTGCTTCCATTGCTTGGATTCCAGTTTAGTTTCCGGGTCCCAGTGGTGGATCCAGGTTTCGTCACCTGTCACCAGACGAGACAAAAACCTGGCTTCATCAGCATTAAACCGACCCAGGAGCTCCATGCAACTTTCAGTTCTTTTCTGGCGATCTTGTGTTTTGAGGTTTCTGGGTACCCATCTTGCAGATACCTTGGACATACCAAGATGGTCATGAATTATTTTTATCCCCCGCAACAACGAAGTTGCGGGGGGTATTAAAATGGGTACCGTCCGTCCGTCCGTCCGTAACACGTTGTGTCCGGCTCATTACTTTATAACTAATCAACCATTTCACTTCAAATTCGTAATGGACATGTAGAAACGTGTAATAATTTGTCATGAGTAACAATTTTATGAAAATCTACATAAAATATTAGGATTTTGGAGAAAAAGTTGAAAATTTGTAAGAAATCCGTTACGTACCGTCCGGCTCACAACTTCTAAACTAATCAACACATTTAGGTCCAATTTGATATGGAGATACATAATCACCTGAAGGTGTGTCATGAAGAACAATTTTGAAAATATTTTTGTAAAATTTTGCCTTTGTTGGCAAAAAATGAGGACTCTGTTGGAAAACTGTTACAAGTCCTGTCTGGCTCATAACTTCTAAACTAATCATCACTTATTGATCAAATTTGACATGGAGATACATAATCACATGAAGGTGTGTCATGGAGAACAATTTTGAAAATATTTTTATAAAATTATGTCTTTTTTGGAAAAAAATGAGGACTCTGTTGGAAAACTGTTACAAGTCCTGTCTAGCTCACAACTTCTATAAACTAGTACTAATCATCACATATTGATCTATTTGATATGGAGATACATAATCATCTGAAGGTGTGTCATGAAGAACAATTTTGAAAATATGTTTGTTTACATATGATCAAATTGATCTTGGAGATCCAAATACATTAATTTATTTATTTGATTTTAATGTTGTCAGTTTACTCGAATTATGCCCAACAGTGAACTTAAAGTTGGTATCATTTAGTTTTTTTATTAGAACGGTTTCCTTCATATCCTGAAAAGCTTGTGTTATTTTGTGCGGCAAAAATTTATCAGCAATATAATAAGTAAAACCTATACATGTTGTGCAGTTTGCGGGGAATATAGCTTGACCATGTCAGCTGCTTGTTTCAACACTTCCAACTGATATCTAGAATTCCAAAGACAATTCAGAAACTTTAACACGGCGGTCAGCTAAAATTCGTCTTTCGAAAGCGGCAATAACTTCCGGTCGGGTGACTTCAGATGGCCTGCCTGACCGTGGGTCATCGTCTAAGGACTCCCTGCCCCGCTTGAACTGAAGAGACCAGTGACAAACTGTTGAAAAGTTAGGAGCATCCTTACCCATCACATTACACATACGATTATGTATTTCTGTAGCTTTGCATCCCTCTTTAGTAAGGAACTTGATCACAGCGCGTTGTTCATGTTTGAGAGAATCCATGATTATGGAGACCCCTAAGTCAGCGCAGCTGTTATATCTAAATAATTGTTATGTCTAGAAATTGTTTTGACATGTGTCAATGTTATGTTTTGACTATAGTAACACCTGCTATAAGCTGACCCTGTTTATGTAAACACCAATGCCCCGCTTGCAACACTTATTTAACGCCCCTCGTATGTCTGTTACATTGTTATGTTATTTCAATACTTGCATGTTGAATTCGTGTAGCAGAACTTGCATGCATATATCTTCGTCGATTCCTGTTTGGTTTTTGCACGAAATTTTCACAAATCATCTCTGTTACAACCTTTCTGTTTTACTTCTCGTATAAAATACAAATAAAGAACATCAAGCTGAGGTGATTTAAATTTAACTGGCCATGTTTTATAATAATAAAACACAAACCTTTTTAATACAAAATATTTCTGCTACAGTAATTCAGCAAGTCTACAGAAAAAACGTTACTTTCAGGAAATAACAGGCCCATCTATCATTCGCACACATAACGCCAACATAAGTTACTATTCACAAAATATAGGCAACACAAATATTTGTCAGCAAGATATATCTATCATTCCGAGAAGAGAAATTCATCGAGAATAATATAGGTAGAGAAATACCTAGGATACATGACCTTAAAAAAGATCTTTGTTTACATTACCTGAAGGGGCGGTAGTACGTTTTTAGATAATTTGATATTTTTCACTGATAATCGTACGTTAATGCTAACCGTATCCTTTTGATATTGTCAAAAGTCTCATTACACAAGCCAATCTGCCATAGTCGGAGAACAAAGTATGAAGATTCACCTCAAATCCATTGGCGGCCATTTTGTGTGAACACCTTCAATTCATTTTGTGTAAGAAAAAGAAATTGCATAGCTAAATATTACATTATATATTTGTATTATTACTGCTCCATTTAGTCTTTCAATTGAAACCATTGATTTTCATTTTCCTGACATCACCTTTAGTTCCCCATAGAAACGTGCTACTGCCCCTTTAAACACAAGCGTCCTACAAAATAAAAATTTGATGAAATGCAGAATGGTCCAAATTTTGCATGTTGCTTTTTATTTTGTGAGAATAGATATATTGTACTGTTGTGTATTCAGACATTTTTATAACATTTAGTTTGTAAGCGCGTTGAGCATGCACTTGGTGTATGGAGGATAGCGCTATAGAAGAACACATTATTATTATTATTATTAACCTTTAAATCGTAATGGAAGTTTATCTTTTCGGTTAGAATGGCAGCTGTGTTGGTGATTATATGACGCTTCATATGTTATCTATGGCGTCTTGCTCTTTCGTCTTTGAAGATTTGAACATTAAAGCTGTACAATTATTGAGAACAAGTTATTTGACTTTTTAAAAGTTTCACGATTGTGTTAAGATTGGAAATATATGGACAATATATTTCACGCTCATTGGCACATTGTTAGAGTACCGTATTTCCTCTAATAAGCGCCCCTTTGCCCCCTCCCCCTGCCGCTTAATAGAGGCCCGGCGCTTATTGGAGGTCCGGCGCCAATTTCTTTCATAGAAAATTGAAGTTTGTGTTAAACAGTATTTTACAATGAATATCTGTAAAAATATTACTAAGAGACATTAATTCAATGGTTTGGACCAGGCGCTTATTTGAGACCCGGCGCTTATTTTCTCAACTACCTATGAACCCCGGCATTTATTAGAGGCCCGGCGCTTAATGGAGACCCGGCGCTTGTTAGAGGAAATACGGTAAGCGGATAAAAATAATCGGGCAGATAGTTCATCACTAAAGCAAGTTTTTAAATGTTTCATATCTTCCCATAGGTTTTAACTTCAGCGGCGTGTGATCATTATAAGACCTTCCAGGCTTTCCTTGCATAACTATGTATTGTCGGTTGGCCTTTATGTACACAAAATACCAATAACATGCTAGCTTGCAATGAATTAAACGAAAATACACTACTCAAAAGAAGTTAAGGAACACAAGTAGTAATGACTTTTGCACTAATGTTAAATGTCAGCAGCTACAAGAGAATTTTTATGTTTTAAGTTTTGCTCATACTAATATGCATACCTGACATTGATCTACTTAAACTTAAGATTTTTGGAAAAAATTTGATTTTTTTTTTATCATTTTTTTTCAAGGAAATGTGTTCATCAACTTTTTCACTACCAGGGATATAGTAGTCAAAGCGATAAAGTCACTAAAAACAAGACTGCAATGTTTCAAACTTGAGCCATCTGACATCCTCTGACTTTCATTTTCGACCCCTGCCTTGTTTTTGACTTCAAAGCCCTTAAACAACAAGAAACCTCATTATTTTTCCCATGTTAATTGGTAAATATGTACAGAAAACATTGTCAACTTCAAAAAACACCAAAAGACGTTTTCATCGGTCCTCTAATAACAAAGATATCGCCCTTCAAAGTGCGCAAATTTTAGGCTTCTCAATTTGACAGTCTGAAAAGGGATTCTACCGGGTGAACGATATTGCCTTTACTGCGCATGCGAGAAAGGGCGATGTGATGTGGCAGGTTATGATTGGCTGAGAGAAGTTTTACAGACTGAAAATATGATGTTTGTTTTCAAAGTCATTAAATGACTATTTTGCGCATGTTTTTGAACAAACAAAATATCGATGTTATCTCAAGATATCTTTATGTATCCATTTCTGCATTGTGTACCCCCTCGGGGTTACATGTTGTTTAACAAAAACTGCGACGTGCACAAGCAGAATTTGATTGCCACAATTTCATGTCAGTAAGATAATGTTTTTTTTCATGAAATACATAAGTAATAGATATACCCACCCTTCCCGAGGTGTATCGCTCAATATACCTCCTGTTTGAATCGTGGATCTCCAAGGCGTAGCGTAGCGGAGCCGAGGATCTACGATTCAAACAGGAGGTATATTGAGTCATGCACCGAGGGAAGGGTGGGTATATCTGACTTATACCCCACTCTGGTCGAGTAATATTTGACGAAAAAGAGCTATCCACCCTTCTCTATGTATATATGTCTTGACCTAACTAGATCAACAAAATATTAACAACACTCTTCATGTTACGTTTTACATATTATCCTTATGTTCTTTTGAGCAGTATACATAGGCAAAGGGTTAAACTACATTTTGGTGAACAGGAATTCCTTGTCATTGGAACACATAATACTATCAACAGTATTTCAGATTCTTATACTTTTTTTGACAAATGGATTCCCAGATCTGAACATTAATCGTCAAAATGAGCCATTTGTGCTAACACTACATGTAAGAACACATTAAACTCGGCCCTTTTAAGTAGCAACAACATTGTCGTGTACCCGATAGGGAGTGGACTAACCAAGATGGCGGACGGAACAACCAACAGAGGTAGGGGTCTGCTTTCAGAACTCCCTTCTACTTGTCGAGGTTCAGATGGTCACCTTCAACTCTCGTAATCAGGAATATAATCTTGAATACATGCCATTTGAGTTTTGTTGCACAAACTGCAAGGAGTTTGCGTATATGCGATTTCAAATTGAAGTTTATCTCACTCTCATTTTCGAAGCGTTTGTTTGTTATAATTTTTCGACAGCAGCCAAAAGAGCAAACACGATTGATGTTTGACAACAAAAATCCGTTTTTTTTTTTCAAATTACAGACATTGCATTCTTTGTACTATTGGACAGCATTATCATGAAAAATACATGATTGTATGTCCTTCAGATACAAATGGTTTCCTTCCCCATTATTTCTCTCCTATAACTTTATCAGACTTTCGAATTTCATTTCAAGTTAAATGGGTTTCTTCTTATAACCTCTCTTTTAGGTTTTATCACTGTTGTGAGGTTAACTACAACTGGAGTGTTTTACCAACCATTTAACTTTAAACTATATCAAACATTAGTGAGACATACAAACTTCAAATTACACTCAATTTGCTACTCCATTTCCAAATTCATTGCTGTGAAGGATTTGATCCTGCAAAGCACAGCTGATTGCTGTTTCATTATGATTTGAATGATGTATTACATTTTACCTTTTTGTGGCAAGTATATAATTTAATGTGCGCTTTACAATTGGATTCAAAACAAATACACAGTTGCATTAACAGTTGTTTTAATATGCATGACGACACAACATAATGTAGTGTTGGTTAACAATAGAACAGTTCTTGGTTTGCAAGCTCGGTTTTACTTTTTACTCAAAGTTTCACCACTTTCGTTCTGCACGATTCCACCGCCTCCGCAGCATTTGTCAAGACCACGATTGAAATCAAGAGAATGTCGATACATTATATCATTGCTCTTCTTTTCTTTCTTATCTTTTACACCTCTAACTGGCATCCTGTCTCCCTTGTCGTCACCCAGACCATTCTGCTCGATTTTACCGCCGCCACAGCGTTTGTTAATACTACGACTAAAATCAAGAGCATGGCAATACAGAAGAACATCACTCTTCTTTCCTTTTTTTTCTATTGAACCACGTCTTGTTAACTTGCCTCTCTTGTTAAGACCCCCTTTTCTCTCATCATCAATAGTTTCTTTCCGCCCAATGTCACCATTTCCTGGCAGATTGTTTCTTTTTTCACAACCCCAATGGCTTTTGCCTTGGTCTGTTTCTTGCTTCCGTATAAATCCATCTCTTGTCATCTTGTCTCTCTTGTCAAGGCCCCCGCCTCCCCAATGCGGACTGGTTTCTTTCTTATATAAAACACCACGTCTAGTTATTTTGACTATCTTGTCAAGACCCGCGCCTCCACCATCCAGACTGGTTTCCTTCTTATATGATACACCACGTCTAGTTATCTTGTGTCTCTTGTCAAGACCCCCGCCTCCCCCATAGCCTCCCCCATAGCCACCCGGACTGCCTTCTCTCTTATATAATACACTGCGTCTTGTTATCTTGTGTCTCTTGTCAAGACCCAGATGCCTTTTACCCGGACCTGAATCTTTCTGCACGATTCCACCTCCTCCAAAACAGCGTTTTCCAATACCGTGACTAAAATCAAGTGTATAGCCATTTGGCCCCTTTACGTGTTCATCGTCACAGCGAGGAACTAGTTCTTTGTTGTTTTCATACGAAGTCGATACAGGAGCTCCCTCTTGGTTCTCTCTACCTGGATTCGCACCATTGTGTCGAACCAGAGCTACAAGAAATGACAATAGCATAAACATGAATGTTATTTGTTAAATTACAAAATTATTAATGTTAAAAAAGCTAGTCCATTTAAATAAGATTTTCTATTTACATTAATCTTTTCAATAGTATGGACTTCTAGATTATCGTAGTTTTGAGTCTCATATCAAGCATCATTCTATCCATAAACCCCCTACACTAACCTCTGTTTTGAAACAAACACTTGTTTGGTTTCCTGCAGAGTCCCCTTACGGCACAGCTTCAATGGGCTTGCTTGGACCTTGGCTTTTACCACGATTCATCCTTCTTTTAATGTAACCAAAAGGACTCGAAATTGAAGTGTGAAATCAAATACTCTAGTTTTTCTGAAGCATAGGGAAATAATATTACTGAGGCTTTTCAAATCATGCTTCCACTTACATCATGTCAAAGCCTGAAATGCTCGTATGAAACAAGAGGTTAGAGTAGGGTTTATGGCTTGAGTCAGCTATATCTGGAGAGATTGCATCATTTGAATAACATATTCTTAAAGTAGAAATGCGAGAAAGAAGTCAATCAAACCATCATAGACATCAATCAAACCATCATAAACATATTTAACAGAATGGTTCAAAATATCAGATCTTTACCTGTCAAGCTCACGAAGATTAAAGTTCCGACTTTCATATCGAAAACGAATCTTGTGCAATGTAAATAGTAAGTTGATACCTGCTTTTATAACACATTCAAGTTGCATTTTAATCTAGGAAAATGTAATAAGAATATCATTATGATGAACAACTGAACCGAATGTTTCTTTCACCAGCTGGAACCGTTTCGCATTGCATTTGATTATTATCGAATTTAAGGATTTAAGAAAACTATATGTAATTTTAATTTCAACAGGTGTAGAATTGTTGTTTATGTTATAAGATCACTATATCTGCAATAATGTTTATTGCAATATGTTTTCGAGTTCCTTGAGAAAGTTAGAACATAATACGCCATCATGGATATTGATAGTAAAATATCCTTTTAAGACCTCAAGTCTAATGGAAAAATAATGGTGTAGAATTGTTGTTTATGTAATTGGATATTGATAGTAAAATATCATTAACAATATCAACACCATCTATGCAGTTTTAAAACATTGTATATGTGTGAAAATAGTTACATTAATTGGTTTTCACATAGAATGTCCAACATGTCAATCCAGAGTTGCGGTTAATAAAAAATTATTAAGGAACAATTCATTAACATGAAATTTCATTTGAAATCACAAATACCACTGAGAAGGTATCTGTGAATGAATTTGTATTTTGAAATAAAGTTTAAGCCACTTTTTACGGTGTTCGATCAAAAACCCGACTTTGAATTGACGTATTTTCGCTCTAATGTACTGATTGACCTTTAACTTGTTATTTTCCGTAACAGTTAGTGATTCCCGATGTAATAACATCGATTTTAAAATTTGACATATGTGATCCTCTTTAAGGCCTGTAGTAGTGAGCTTAAGAAAGGGCCTAAAAATTTATATATTTGTAATTGAAAATCATATATTTGATAAATTCAACTGAGGCCTGGTAGTGTATAACATATCCAGACAAGGAGGCATTCTATGTCAACAGGGAAAGCTGAAGTGATATCTTCCTTTGCTATACTCTGTTAAGACAAAACATTTTATGGGCTCAACAGGGAGAAGCCGGATTGTATGCAATGATTGTCGTCAGCGACGGCTCTTTTAAGACATCATTCGAAACATCTAACGCTTCCTTATCGTTTGAAAAAAGGATTACTTTAGACTATGCACTGTAAACTCGGATTGTTTTGGAGAAAAAAAGATCATGTAATATGGCGTAACTGCATTAGTCTACTACCACGGTAAAATTAGGAACTTTTAAAGCAGGTAATTTGCTCAAATCGGCCAGATAGTTTATTTTAGCTAGGTATAGTTTATGAGACACAGAATCCATCCATAAATTTATAAAAGATTCACAACGTTTTAAGTTATTATAAACGCCTGAATGTAAGATATTATAGAACTCCTTTATTTTATATATCTTGATGATTATCAACCGCTTATTATTGTGCTTTTTGTCGGACAATGTGAATTACTAATTTAATTACTTAGTGTAAATTTTGATTTGTATTATTGATTGTAATTTGTGATATTTAATGAAGCGGCACTTATATAAGCTTAAAGCTTAATGTGCCAATCCATATCCATGTAAATGTTTTCATGAATAAAAATATATTCAAATCAATTAAAAATGTTTCGAGTTTTTTATGTTGTTCTCGCAAACTGAGAGATAAATCATCCTTTAAAGAAAACTTTTAATATTTTTCTTCAAATATGAAATTTTATTGTGATAATTATTTGCAAAAGAGATTTTGATAAAACACTTTAGTTCATCAACAAAGAACAAATATTCCATGTGTAGGGGTTATGATAGTGTAAATTTTATTTCTTACCCTAATCACATTTAACAAATATAATTTAACAAAACATATCCAGATACCAATTTTTTTTTTAATGTGTTATTGTAAACGTGTCATATTCAATTACATCACATGTCTTTTACATATTTAATAAATCTAAACAAACAGTTGTGAGTACTTTCTTTTGCCTATATGACGCTAAAAAGATTCTTTGTTGAAATCCTGAATTCTAAATTAAACATCAGCAGCCAAACCAACAAAACATGATTGACAACAAAAATCTTTCAATTTCAATCACAACCTGTCACTGTATTTAATGATTTCAAAATTACAGACATTGCAGTCATTGTACTGTTTAGCAACAAAATCATTGAAATAAACATGATCGTAGATACAAACGGGTTCTTTCCCCTGTATTTCTCCACTATATAACTCTATCAGGCTTTCTCATTTCATTTCATTAATTGATTTATTTTGATATAATTTGATTAATTGATATAACCTCTTTTTAGACTTAGTGAGGTTTACTACGACTGGAGGTTTTAACAACTATTTTCTAAACTAACAAACTAACTCCAACTTACATTCACTATCTAATGTTTGCTATTCCATTTCCAAATTAATTTGTGGAAAGCTGGATTTGATCCCACAGATGATTGATCTTTCCTTATAATTTGACTGTTCTTTTCGGAGCAAATATTAAATTATGCACATTAAAATTGGACACAAAATAAATACACATTTGCATTCACTGTTGTTTTTAATATGCATGACGACATAACATAAAATACACTCTCATGTGTAGTGTTGGTAAACATTAGAAAAGTTCTCGGTTGGTAAGCTCGGTTTTAATTTTTATTCCAAGCTGTTCCTTATTCCTGTCATCATAGCTCTGTTGTCAGGACCCCATTGCCTTTCAGCCGCATCAGTTCCTTTCTGGAGTTTTGCACCAACTGTCGCCAAGTTACTCCCGTGCCTTTCTTTCAGGACTGTTTATTTCTGCTTTATTTTACCGCCTCCACAGCGCTTGCCAATACCATGAATAAAATCAAGAGCCTGACCATATTTATAACCACGTCTAGTTATCTTGACTCTCTTGTCAAGACCCCACTGCTTTTCATCCGGACCAGTTTCTTTCTGCATAACTCGACCGCCTCCACAGCGCTTGGCAATACTACGACTAAAATCAAGAGTATAGGCATTAGTCTTTTGTTCTCCTCTTCCTGACATCTCGTCTCTATTGTCAAGACCCCATTCATTACCTGGAACATTTTCTGTCTGCATGATTCTACCGCCCCCACAGCGTTTGCTAAAAGGATGACCCAGAAGTGTTTCTTTCTGTACGATTTTACCACCTTCACAGCGTTTGCCATAAACAGGACTAAAATCAAGAGGTTGGCCATTAAAAAAATCATTGCTCTTTTTTTCTTTTTTTTCTAATGGACTACGTGTTGTTACCTTGCTTCTCTTCTTAGGACCCCCTTTCCTAACACCAGCAATAGTTTCTTTCTGATCGATTCCATCACTATCCAGCATCTCGTCTCTCTTGTCAAGACCCCAATGGCTTCTCTCTAGGCCTGTTTCTTGCTTCCCATTAATTCCATCTCTTGCTATCTTGTCTCTCTTGTCAAGACCAGCGCCTCCCCAATCTGGACTGGTTTCCTTCTTATACAATACAACACGTCTAGTTATCTTGTCTCTCTTGTCAAGACTCGGGCCTCCCCGATATGGTCTGGTTTCCCTCTGGCTAAGACTCAAATGCCTTTTACCCGGAGATGATTTTTTGTGCACTATTCCACCGCTTCCACAGCGTTTGCCAAAACCACGACTTAAATCAAGAATGAGTCCGTTTTTTTTTTTTAGTCAAGCGTCACAGCGAGAAACTAGTTCCTTGTTGTTTGCATACGAAGTCGAGACAGGAACAACCTCTTGGATTTCTTTACCTGGATTCGCACTATTGTATCGAACCAGAGCTACAAGATAAACCAATAATACATAAGCGAATGATATTTGGAAATTTAAAATGATAAGATATATAAAACCTTGTCCATTAAAATACGATGTTTTATTATATGATTGGCGGTGAAATACCGAGATCTATCAATGACAGTAAACCGTGTTATCAGTGACTAGTGACAATAACAATGGAACGTGTTATCAGTCACTAGTGACTGATAACAACAATGACCTGACGTCATCGAACAATGCTCTGACGCACTGACACGCTCATGACGTCATATTGTTGCTTTGGCGACGGGCTCTCTGTGGAACCGACTCAATGTAAATGCACTTCAATTTTGTAAGAAATACAACGATTAAATCATAAAATAAATAGAAAATTTGTGTTTTCTTGACAAATACCATGTTTATCTCATCTCGTGAGGCAGAAAAGTTACATATTTTCACTCGTGGCTGCGCCACTCGTGAAAATATAAACTTTCTTCCTCACTCGATGAGATAAACATGGTATTTGTCAAGAAAACACAAATAACCTCTAAATATTTACATTCCTATTTTCCATCGCATTGACTTCTAAATGATCGTAGTTATGAGTTTATATGGAGCAACATTCGACTTATTACCTAAGCAAGTCCTCCAAAGTAAGCCCACAGTTCACAGTGTGAGGTCGAATATTCTAGTTTTCCTAAAGCATACAGCAATAATATAACCGAGGCTTTTCAATCATTCTTCCACTTATATCACGTTCAAGCTCGGATGAAACAAGCGTTTAGTATAGGGTGTCTGGCTAGAGTCAGCTGTATTTGGAGAGGTTGCATCATTTAAATCGAATACATCTTAAAGTAGAGTGGTCGAGCTAGAATTCTATCAATCAAACCAACATAAACATCAATCAAACCATCATAACAACAGGATGGTTCAAAATATCAGATATTTACCTGTCAAGCTCACAATGATTAAAGTTCCGACTTGCATTCTGCCAGATTCAGAAACGAATCTTGTGCACTGTAAATATTCACTTGACACCTTCTTTTATAGCACATTCAAGTTGCATTTTAATTAATGAAAATGTAATAAAAATATCTCTATGATGAACAACTGAACCGAATGTTTTGTAATAATACTTCATCAGCTGAAACCGTTTCGCATCATATTTGATTATTATCGTTCATGATGTTAAACAACTTGTCATTTTATTTTCAACATGCAGATTGTTGTTGAAGGACATTTGGATCACTATATCTGCAAAAATGGAATTCTTAAAAGTTTTTTTTAATAGAGACAAGTCTTTGTCAAACACCTTAATGGAGACTGATAGTAAAATATCCCTACTCGTTACACCGCAAGTCTACTGGAACATTAATGGATATATTGGTAACGAGAGCCACTGGTTTTCTATAATTATGGTAAAAAAAAATTATAATCTACCAGGCAAAATAAAGTACACTCACAATTTCTTTCAATTATTTGATAACATATGGTGCATTTGATTATGCAACGTTTACAATATCACATCTTTGCAGTAGTTCGTATATAATATATGATATCTGACTAACGTTTTGTCCAAATATTTTTGTTTCAACACATGTAGAATTGTTGTATACATGTAATACATGTAATTATACGAATTCGTGGACCTTTACGTTTCCCTTCAGACATTTTGAATCTATACTTCATTATGGATTTTAACAGGAAACTATCCTAATTTGTTAGATCTTAAATCTTATTGAAATTTAATGATTTTATGGTCCTTGGTTGAATATTTTCCATTTTATTGTAAACAAGTTGTAATAAACTACCGGGCAAGAGACGCTCACTATTTGATTCAAGTAATTTAATTTTTTTTTAAATCATGTGATGCAATTGATTATTCAACACATATATTCAGTAGTTCGAGCAAGAAGGCCTTCCCTCCCAACAGAGGTATATCCTCCAAAGTTATCTACTTAAAGCAAGTTTTTAAATGTTTCATATTTTCTTCTGCGGCTTGTCATCATCATTAAATCTTCCAGACTTTTCTTGCATTAGTATACATGTATTGTCGATTGGCCTTATTGTGAACAAAATACCAATAACTTGCTAGCTTGCAATGAATTTAACCAAAATACACTACTCAAAAAAGTTCAGGAACACAAGTAGTAATATCATTTGCTCCAATCATAAATGTCAGCAGAGCTCTACAAGAGAATTTGTATGTTTTAAGTTTTGCTCATTCTAATATGCGTACCTGACATTGATCTACTAAAACTTTAAAGATTTTTTGAAAATTTTGATTTTCTTTTAAATCATTTTTTATCAAGGAAATGCCTTCAACTTTTTCACTACCAGGGATATAGTAGTCAAAGCGATAAAGTCACCAAAACAAGACTGCAATGTTTCGAACCTGAGCCATCTGACATCCTCTGACTTTCATTTTCGACACCTGCCTTGTTTTTGACTTCAAAGCCCTTAAAGTGACACAGAGTATCTTTCTTAAATTTTTATTTGGTTTTGATAAGCTACAAAATATGTAATATGCTGATTGTAGTTCATATCTCATCACTGGACATGCAAATATATCCATTTATGCATAATATCTCTAAAATGCTTGATTTTATGGAAAAATCAATAAAACATCACAAATACGTTTAATATTCGAAATTATGCATCCAAATAATCTACCTATTAGTTAAAATACCTTATAAACACTATCGAATCCAATATATTTTCCTGTCAGCTTATGACAAGGTTTCAAAATTACGTTTGTCGAATTTGAGCGCGCCACTCGGACCACATTGTCCGGTTTTCGATCAAAATCCCGACTTTGAATGGCCGTATTTTCGCTCTAATGTACTGATTGACCTTTAACTTGTTATTTTCAGTAACAGTTAGTGGTTCCCGATGTAATAACATCGATTTCAAAATTTGACATATGTGATCCTATCAACATACTCTGTGTCTCTTTAACATGCACTGAGACTTGTGAGTATATAGGCGACTCTATAAAATGCTCTTTATGTTCTTTTTAGCAGTATACATAGGCAAAGGGTTTGACTACATTTATGTGAACAGGAACTCCCTGTTATTGGAACACATAACACTAACTACAACATTTCAGATTTCTGAACATTAATCTTCAAAATGAGTCATTTGTGCTCATGCTACATGTTAGAACACATTACACTCTGCCCTTCGAAGTAGCAAAAACACTGTCGTGTACCCGATACGGAGTGGACGAACCAAGATGGCAGACGGAACAACCAGCAGAGGTAGGGGTCTGCTTTCAGAACTCCCTTCTCCTAATCGTTGAGGTTTAGATGGTCACCGAAAACTCTGGTAATCAGGAATAGAACATTGAATGCATTCCCTTTGAGTTTTGGTGCACAAACCGCAAAACATTTGCGTATATGCGATTTTAAGTTAAAGTTTATCTCACTTTCATTTCGAGGTTAATGGGTTTCTTCTTATAAACTCTCTTTATGTTTTATCACTGGTGTGAGGTTAACTACGATTGGATTTTTTTTACCAACCATCCAATTTTAAACTATATTAAAACATTAGTGAGACATACAAACTTCAAATTACACTTTCTAATTTCTCAATGTTTGCTATTCCATTTCAAAATTCATTTCTGTGAAAGTTGGATTCGATCCTGCAAAGCACAGCTGATGGTTGTTTCATTATGATTTGAATGTTGTATTAAATTCTACCTTTTTGGGGGCAGGTATATAATTTAATGTGCGCTTTAAAATTGGATTCAAAACAAATACACAGTTGCAACTCACAGTTGTTTTAATATGCATTTAAAAGAGTAGTGCTGGTAAAAATTAGAACAGTTCTTGGTTTGCAAGTTCGGTTTTACTTTTTATTCAAAGTTTCACCACTTTCGTTCTGCACGATTCCACCGCCTCCACAGCGTTTGCTCTTCTTTCCTTTCTTTCCTAATGAAGCACGTCTTGTTAACTTGCCTCTCTTGTTAAGATGCCCTATCCTGTCACCAACAACAGTTCCTGGCAGGTTGTTTCTCTTTTCACAACCCCAATGACTTTTGTCTAGGCCTGTTTCTTGCTTCCCTGTAACTCCATCTCTTGTCATCTTGTCTCTCTTGTCAAGACCCCCGCCTCCCCCATCCGGACGGGTTTCCTTCTTATACAATGCACCACGTCTTGTTATTTTGTCTCTCTTGTCAAGACCGCCTCCCCGATACGGTCTGGTTTCTTTCTTATACAATACACCACGTCTAGTTTTCTTGTCTCTCTTGTCAAGACCACCGTGTCCCCCAACCTGACTGGTTTCCTTCTTATACAATACATCACGTCTAGTTATCTTGTCTCTCTTGTCAAGACCCCGGCCTGCCCCTAATACACCACGTCTAGTTATCTTGTCTCTAGGTATCTTGTCAATACAGCGTTTGCCAATACCACGACTAAGATCAAGTGTATAGCCATTAGTCCCTTTTTCGAGTCCATCGTCACAGCGAGGAACTAGTTCCTTGTTGTTTTCATACGAAGTCGAGACAGGAGTTCCCTCTTGGTTCTCTCTACCTTGATTCGCACCATTGTATCGAACCAGAGCTACAGAAATGACAATAACATGTTATATACGACAGATAACGAATGATATCTTAAAAATTATAAAATGATGAAATGTTAAAAAGCTAGTCAATTAAGATAAGAATTCATACATTACATTCTTGTTTTCCATAGCATTCAAAGTCTGAAGTCGAATACGGTATTCTAGATTTCCTGACGCATAGGAAATAATATAACTAAGTCTTTTCAAATCATTCTTCAAATTATATCATGTTCAAGTCTGGGAAGTGCTCGTATGAAACAAGAGGTAAGTGTAGGGTTTATGGCTTGAGTCAGCTATATTTGGAGAGATTGCATCATTTACATTATTTATATATATATCCTAAAGTAAAGAAAGAAAGAAAGAAGAAGCAAGAGATCAATCAAACCAACATAAACACCAACCAAACCATCATAAACATATTTAACAGAAAGGTTCAAAATATCAGATCTTTACCTGTCAAGCTCACAATGATTAGAGCCCCGACTTTCATTCTGCCAGATTCAGAAACGAATCGTGTGCACTGTAAATATTTAGTCGACAATCCTCTTTTATAACACATTCAACACATTCGTTTTAATTAAGGAAAATGTAATAAAAATATCGTTATGATTACAACAGAACTGAATGTTTTATATTAAGACTTCACCAGCTGAAACTGTTTCGCATCATATATGATTATTATCGTTCATGATGATAAAAAACTTCTTGTCATTTTATTTCAAACATGTGCAGATTGTTGTTGAAGTACTTTAGGATCACTATATCTGCAATAACGCGAATTCTTAAAACGTTTCAAAAGGAGAGATTTTTTTTTGTCAAACACCTTCATGGAGACTGATAGTAAAATATCCTTACTCGTTACACCGTAAGTCTAGCGGAAAATGAATGGTTATATTTGTAACCAGAGCCACTCGTTTTCAATTATTATGGTAAACAAATTTAATAATCTACCAGGCAAAATAAAGTACACTCACAATTTCTTTCAAATTATTTGATAACATATGGTGCATTTGATTTGATTATTTTTAATCTAAAATCCATAATTTATATCAACAAAATATCCAAACTTTAGACCTTAAATCTTATTTAAGTTTGATGATATTGTGGTCCATGGTTGAACATTTTCCATGTTTATGGTAAACGAGTTGTAATAAACTACCGGGCAAAAGAAACACCCACTATTTGATTCAAGTTATTTAATTTAAAAAACAACAACATGTGATGCAATTGATTATTCCACACATTTATTATATGATCAGCGATGAAATACTGGGTTTTATCAGTGAAATAAACTGTCTATCAGACAACAGTGACGATATATTATATTTTCACTGTGACCAGTGACGATCGTCACTGGTCAGGTGCCGGAACTACTTTCAGCCATGTGAACAAAAGGGGGTAACTTTTCAGTCTTAAAGTCGTTTTAATTACATATTTCATTAAAAAATCATATAATAAATAGAATACTTAATGTAGTTTTCCAAATACCAGGTTTATTTCATCTTGTGACATGGGTAAAGTTGCGCCACTCGTGAAATATCAACTTTACCCATGACGCTCTATGAAATAAACCTGGTATTTGGAAAACAACATTAAGTATCCTCTATATATTCAGTAGTTCGAGCAAGAAGGCCTTCTCTACCAACAGAGGTAGCTGATATCATCCAATGTTATCCTCTGAGTTTTAAAATATTTCCCAAGTCTGATTGAATTCAATTAAAGTTTGTTGTACAGTCAACAGCTTCAAAGGTATAATTCGAACAGACTCCGATGTTTAGTGTTTGGGAAGAGTAGGACATTGGCTTGATGAGCCAGATAAATTGTTTTGATTATCTTCTGCCATGGGATGCACACCGTAGGAACGTGTACGCCTGGACATCGTTGCTCAAGGAGGTGAGCTCGTTTCTCTGCGAGATGGAATTTGTTTCTGTGCATTTTGTGTAGGGTTTAGGGTAAGAGTTCCAACCTTATTGCATGAAAACCTCAGAAAGTTAAAATTGTCAGAATTAAAACTGTCACTAGCACAGAAAGTAATGACTTTTGGCTACCTCTGTGGAAAGAAAAGCAAAGAAGCCATATTGGTTTTACGCAAGCCACGCCCCTCTTAGTTATAACCTAAGTTAGTTTTTTAATTGTAATGAAGAGTAGTTTTACACAATCAAACGATAACACTCTTGTTTTTATTGCCACCTTTGACATCTGTAGATAGATCATATCAGATGTTGATGCCTCAAGCTTATCTATGTTAAGCATTTGACGGAGGATATATAAAAATTACTACCCGAGTCTCCAGGGTTCATGGTCTATGAATCCCTCAGCACGTGCGGCTGTAGATACAGCAGTAGACCTTACCAATATGTTGGATGCTGGCGGTCCGTGCCAAATTGCAACAAGTCGACATGTCAAACCATCTGCTGCGAATTATACCAAAGGAGTAAATTAAAGCTTAGTAATAGTTGTTTAAAATTCTACCCGATTTAATTCATTAAATTATAATATTTAATGATGGTATAAAGTACAACCACTGCAATTAAACTGTTAATATTGATTTTTCTCACAAATACAACATTAATTGATGTTCGACTAACGCAAAGCCAACGAAATTGACACAATTTCTTGCGTACCAAAGATTTTGGTAAACTGTTACATTCTCAGTTATCTCATTCCATTCATGAATACTTAACATAACATAGTTTCTTGTATTCTCAAATGTCATTTTTCGGCATTTACCTTTATGAAATAATATATAACATAAATCATAAAACGTCATATTGGTATATTCGTCATTTGCTATCGGCTTTCAGTACCTCAATTATGTTTGATCCTTCAATCTACAGTGTTTGATTTTATTAGATTCTGTACTTTTACGTACAAAACTATTTTACCGTCAAAATCCTCAAACATTTTTTGAAATGCTTTGAGCTTAATTGACATCTGTTAAATGTGTGACTGTATATTTTCAGGATACATCAAAACGTTTCGAAGATTTGAGCGCCGAGCTGTTGGCGACAAGAAAGAAGCCCAACATACCGGAAAACACCCTAAAAAAGAACAGATGGGCTGTAAATGTCTTCACAAAATGGAGGGACGAATTCATCTCGGATGTCGACAACAGACGTAAGCACAGATATATCTTCAACCTCCTGAATGATGCCACCAACACTCTAATGGATATGTCGGATGCGAATGTGAACACCACCTTGTGTCCATTCATCATCGCCTTGAGGAAGACGGATGGCAAGGAATACAAAGGAGAAAGTATACTCTCGATCATATGTGGAATTCAGAGGCACCTTTGATACGAGGGCAGACAGCTGGATTTCTTCCAGGATACAATATACAAGGATGTCAAAACAACATAGGATACTACGATGCAAGACAAATGTGCAAAGGGAATTAAAGTGTCACGCAAACAGGTCCAGATAATTACTCCTGAAACAGAGTGTATTTTATGGGGAAAGGGATTTTTTGGTATTGATTCTCCCCAAAGATTGTACAACACGTTCTTTTGGATGATTGGACTAAATTTTGGTTTGCGTGGAGGACAGGAGCACAGGTCTTTGACCTTTAACAACTTTGACGTGAAGGTTGACAGTTCTGGATGCCGCTATTTGGAATATACTCAATCTGTTAATAAGACCTACACTGGAGGTCTGAAGAACCGAAACACAAATCCCCCACAGTGCTCGAGCATACGAGAACAAAAATGACTGTAAGAAATGTCCAGTTTCTGTGTTTGAGTTTTATGAATCCAAACTGCCTCCAAACAGATATCCCACAATCTTGTATTTCAAACCTTTGTTGAATGTGAAGGACAATGTTTGGTTCTCACATAAACCGGTGGGGAAAAATAAACTGGAAGAACAGGTTAAAAATATGATGAAAGCAGCTGGCATTGAAGGTTACTTTACTAACCATTCGTTGAGAGCCTCGATTGCATTCGCGACTCTACCACGCTGGAGTAGACGAGCAAATCATCATGGAACAGACTGGACACAGGAGCAATGCTGTTCAAGCATATAAAAGAACATCTGACGATCAAAAGCGGAAAGTGTCAGAGATCCTCCTGGGAGAGGTGACCATGCTGGTAAACGCCCAAGATCTGACATGGCTAAATGTTCTCCAGAAACGCCCGGTTCGTCGAATGATTCAGTCGTCCTTGAATCAAAGTCTCCTGAACAAACTGTTCACCTGGTATTGAACAACTGTTCAAACGTCAATATTAAAATGTGACATGTCTCTATACGCCTTTGTCTTGTTTTTTACAATTTAACAACTGTCACAGTACATTTCGGAGATTCCCGTCTAGGTAGCAGGTAACAGAGTAAAATCTCCATTTTCTTGTAACTATTCATGGGGGATTCATTAGAATATTTTCCCAGAATCACAAGATCTAAAACAAATACACGAAATGAATTCCTTGAGATATCCTTGAGATAACACTTTAGCCAGGGTGTAAATCTGCTTACCCTACACAAGGACCTCGCCAGGGAGTAGCTGAATGAGATAAGTATTTGTATATTGTTTTACTCAGGAGTGAACTCATCAATAACTCATTCGATTTGATAAAGGTAAAACAAGCAAATCTGCATAGTTATCAAATGAACGAAATGCATTCTTTTTAGTAAAACAAGTAAACTACACTGTTATGTCTTATTTATTGGAATAACCTTTTTTGTTTATAATTCTAATTATCTATGCTTGATTATATGATTTCAGTTAATTCACTTATTAATGACTTTCATGTAATGGAAATTATAATATAATGTTTATTTCTTTATAAAGTTACCATGCTTCAAATACTTGAATTTAAGGTTTACATTCGCTGGAATTTGACAATAACTAATCAAGTCAAATGAAATAGAAACTACATTCCAAACTATATAGGCGAGTTTGAATTGAGTGAATCAAAACAAATTCTCAGATCATAAACATAAAAAGTAATAATTCAAAATATTGTTTTGTCACGGTTAAACATTTAAATCGAATAGTTTTAAGATTAATCATTTGATTTAATGAAACCGCCTGTGTCTAACTACTTGCACAACAAAAGACAAATAGACTTGATGTGAAAACAATGAGGGTTTGGATGCTTATTTCCATCACAGGTAAGATTCGATTCCTTGTTATACATTTGTATATACTAATATCATAAGAATTTGTTGATAATGATGTTTATAACCAGCTAGGCATCATACATTTTGAACAAATGTAAAACTTTAATAGTTCTAATTGATGAAGCCAAAAAATCTTGTATCCTCTCCAGTATGATAATTCTTTAATAAGTACTGGGATTACTATGTATTACCGACGTCTGAAAAATTGTTGAGTTAAAATACCTATCTCGAAGGATTAACAGGTGTTCCCACCAAAAAGGCCGCAGGATAACCAGATAATAATTACCAAATACGTAGTACAGTGTCTCTTAATTGTTTTGTTGTTGGACAAATTGAAACACTCACCTTGTCTTTCTTTTGTTAAGGTTTCAAATAACAACAAATGTAATATATATAATAACACAATTAATAATTGCTTCAAATTGTAATAACGAGAAGTCATTTTAATAAAGAGTTTAAAATTTAAAATGTATCATTCTGTTGTCATTTTGAGTGCACAATTATAGTATTGTTTGATCTTGATTAATGTAATAAGGTTAATTCTGATGGTGCTGGCAATTATGATGTTGGTGATATTTGTAGGTCGTAGACATAGACTTCGATGTAGATAAAGGTGTAGATGTGAATGTATGAGAAGATGAAGACGAAGATGAAGATCGAGTTTAAGGGAAAATGTAGACAGCAATGTTCACGTAGATACAGACATGCTAGTAACGATGAAGATGAAGACGTAGGTGTAAAGATAAGTACATATACAAACTAAGATGACGTGGATTAAGACACATGCATAGATATAGATAAATAGCAATAAGTGTGGACCTACACGATAATGTAGATGTAGAGATATGGAGATAGTAAGTGTGAATGGAGATACAAGAGTCGATGTCAATGAAGAAGATGATGTTGATGAGGAAGAATATATTGTGAATTTCAGAAAAATGAAAATTAATGGTTCCAATTGAGATACGATGTATTTAAACAAAATGAAGCAGTAATCATTCAAATATATAATGTAAAGTTTAGCAATGCGATGATTACCTGTTCTAAAACAAACTGAATTAAAGGTGTTCAAACAAAATGGCCGCCAATGGATTTTATTTTTATTTATGGATGAATTATTTGTGTTTCGAGATTTTTGACACTGTCAAAAGAACAAAAAACAATCCCTTGGGTTATCTAATTATTTACAATTTGGAACACATATTGTTACGTTTTGAAGCAATTATTACAATTTAGGGAATTATTAAAAATTGGAGTATCGTTTTTACAAATTTGAGCATTGTTTATTTCAAATTTGAGCAGTTTTTAATACAATTTGGAGCAGTTTTTATTCCAGTTTGGACTATGAATTACAATTTAGAGCAATTATTACAATTCGGTGCACTAAATTGTCTTTCCCAAATTAGTTAAATTCTTATGAAGAATTTCTGTAACTCAATATATTAGTTTTATCTCATCTTGATATGGCAACCGTCAGTCTACATCCTCCTTTCTCAAACTTATTAAACAAGGGTCTAGAATGCTGAATTTTTGTGTTCAGAGGTGATGAACCTTGATGTGCCACGCACTCAAACGTATTTCCATTTTCTCCAGAAGCAAAAAGCATAGCAAGCTGATATCTTGTGTACAAACTCCTTAGCAGATACGGATTATAATTTATTGATTTGATGCGTCTGGGATTCCTAGATAGGGCTATAGGGACTAAAACAAAGTATATGTGAATATAAGCGCAAGCGATAAACAACCATTTCAAATTTGTGATGTTGGTATGAAGACCCAACAATATACCCTTTTTTATTAATAATTGGATTCACAGACCTGACAGTTTTTATGATGCAGACAGTTGATATATTCAAGGCTTTTGTTTGATTATTATAGTTCAATTCATTGTACTTGCATTTCTAAACACTACTATTAGAATGATATAGTTAAACAACCAGTAAAGTTGATAAAATGGAAATGGATATGTTACCCTTTTTCTGACAGTGACAAGATACATCATGCGTGCATCTAACATTTGTTTTTCAAAATAACGTTAACCAGATGTCTTATCTATGTTGAACTAGATCTATGCCTACCCCATCTTCCTACGCAGAGGCTAAAAGGCCAGTTTCCAAACTGTCATTTTATGCCTTGCTGCAGAGACTTTACTTTTCTGTGCTGCTATAGTGCCCCTACAGACTAGAGAGCAAGCACAGAAAACTAAAGGCTATGCAGCAAGGCATAAAATGACAGTTTGGAAACTGGCCTTTTAGGCTCTGCGTAGGAAGATGTGCCTACCCTTGGTCCGAGCTAAGATGCAAAGTGCCCTTCTGAGTAGCAAAAGAGAACAAAAAGTACCTCAAAGTTAATATTTTGGTGATTTTCCAATAACTGACATAGCATTCTTTGTACTATTGGACAGCATAATCATGAAAAATACATGATTTTATGTACCTTCAGATACAAACGGTTTCTTTCTTTCCCCAGTATTTCTCTCCTATATAACTCTACCAGACTTTCTCATTTCATTTCAAGGTTAATTAGTTTCTTCTTATAAACTCTCTTTAGTTTTTTTCATTGATGTGAGGCTAACTACGACTGGATTGTTTTTAACCAACCATTAACATTTAACACTATATCAAACATTAGTGAGCGTTCAAACTTCAAATTACACTTTCTAATTTCTCAATGTTTGCTACTCCATTTCCAAATTATTTGCTGTGAAAGTTGGATTCGATCCTGCAAAGCACAGCTGATGGTTGTTTCATTATGATTTGAATGTTATATTAAATTATACCTTTTTGGGGGCAAGTATATAATTTAATGTGCGCTTTTAAATTGGATTCAAAACCAATACACAGTTGCAACTCACAGTTGTTTTAATATGCATGACGACATAACATAGTGTAGTGTTGGTAAACGTTAGAACAGTTCTTGGTTTGCAAACTCGGTTTTACTTTTTATTCAAAGCTTCACCACTTTCTTTCTGCACGTTTCCACCGAATCCACCGCCTCCACAGCGTTTGGCAATCACACGATTGAAATCAAGAGCATGTCGGTACATAATACCATCGCTTTTCTTTTCTTTCTTTTCTTTCTTGTCTTTCACACCTCTAACTGGCATCTTGTCTCCCTTGTCGTCACCAAGAACGTCCTGCTCGATTTTACCGCCTCCACAGCGTTTGTCAAAACTACGACTAAAATCAAGAGCATGACCATACAAAAAACCATCACTCTTTTTGTCTTTCTTTTCTAATGAACCACGTCTTATTAACTCGTCTCTTTTGTTAAGACCCCCTGTCCTGTCACCAGCAACAGTTCCTGGCCGGTTGTTTCTCTTTTCACGACCCCAATCGCTTTTGTCTAGGCCTGTTTCTTGCTTCCCTTTAAATCCATCTCTACTTATCTTGTCTCTCTTGTCAAGACCCCCGCCTCCCCCACCTCCCCGATACAGTCTGGTTTCTTTCTTATACAATACATCACGTCTAGTTATCTTGTCTCTCTTGTCAAGACTCGGGCCTCCTCGAGACGGTCTGGTTTCCTTCTTATACAATACACCACGTCTAGTTATCTTGTCTCTCTTGTCAAGACCCATGCCTCCCCCTAATACACCACGTCTAGTTATCTTGTTTCTCTTGTCAAGACTCGGGCCTCCCCGATACGGTCTGGTTTCTTTCTTATACAATACACCACGTCTAGTTATCTTGTCTCTCTTCTCAAGACTCCTGCTTCCCCTATCCGGACTGGTTTCCTTCTTATACAATACATCACGTCTAGTTATCTTGTCTCTCTTGTTAAGACCTGCGCCTCCTCCATCCGGACTGGTTTCCTTCCTATACAATACATCACGTCTAGTTATCTTGTCTCTCTTGTCAAGACTCGGGCCTCCCCGATACGGTCTGGTTTCTTTCTTATACAATACATCACGTCTAGTTATCTTGTCTCTCTTGTCAAGACTAGGGCCTCCTCGAGACGGTCTGGTTTCCTTCTTATACAATACATCACGTCTAGTTATCTTGTCTCTCTTGTCAAGACTCGGACCTCCTCGATACGGTCTGGTTTCCTTCTTATACAATACATCACGTCTAGTTATCTTGTCTCTCTTGTCAAGGCCCCTGTCTCCCCCATCCGGACTGGTTTCCTTCTTATTCAATACACCACGTCTAGTTATCTTGTCTCTCTTGTTAAGACTCAAATGCCTTTTACCAGGAGCTGTATCTTTGTGCACGATTCCACCACCTCCACAGCGTTTGCCAATACCACGACCAAGATCAAGTGTATTGCCATTAGTCCCTTTTTTGAGTCCATGGTCACAGCGAGGAACTAGTTCTTTGTTGTTTTCATACAAAGTCGATACAGGAGCTCCCTCTTGGTTCTCTCTACCTGGATTCGCACCATTGTATCGGACCAGAGCTACAATAAATGACAATAACATGTGAAATACGACAAATAACGAATGATATCTTAAAAATTATAAAATGATAAAATGTTAAAAAGCTAGTCAATTAAGATAAGAACTCATACATTACATTCTTGTTTTCGGTAACATTCAAAGTGTGAAGTCAAATACTAGATTTCCTGACGCATAGGAAATAATATAACTAAGGCTGTTCAAATCATTCTTCAAATTATATCATGTTCAAGTCTGGGAAGTGCTCGTATGAAACAAGAGGTAAGTGTAGGGTTCATGGCTTGAGTCAGCTATATTTGGAGAGATTGCAGCATTTACATTATTTATATATATCCTAAAGCAAAGCAAGAAAGAAGTAGCAAGAAATCAATCAAACCATCAGAAACACCAACCAAACCATCATAAACATATTTAACAGGATTGTTCAAAATATCAGATCTTTACCTGTCAAGCTCACAATGATTAAAGTCCCGACTTTCATGCTGCCAGATTCAGAAACGAATATTGTGCACTGTGAATATTCAGTCGACACCTTCTTTCATAACAAATTCAAGCTGCATTTTAATTAAGGAAAATGTAATAAAAATATCGTTATGATGAGCAACTGAACCGAATGTTTTGTAATAAGACTTTACCAGATGAAACCGTTTCGCATCATATAATTGATTATTATTGTTCATGATGTTAAAAAATCTTCTTGTCATTTTATTTTCAACATGTGCAATTTGTTGTTGAAGTACAATTGGATCACTATATCTGCAAGATTGCGAATTCTTAAAACGTTTCAAAAAGAGATATTTTTTTGTCAAACACCTTCATGGAGACTGAAAGTAAAATATCCTTACTCGTTCGTAAGTCTAGCGGAAAATTAATGGTTATATTGGTAACGAGAGCCACTGGTTTTCTATTATTATGGTAAACAAATTTTAATAATCTACCCGGCAAAATAAAGTATGGTGCATTTGAATATGCAACGTTTACAATATCAAATCTTTGCAGTAGTTCATATAAAATATTATGATATCTGATTAACGTTTTTGTCCAAATATATTTGGTTCAACACATGTAGAATTGTTGTATACATAAAATTGGACAACTATATCTGCAATGATACGAATTCGTGGACTTTTACGATCCCTTCAGACATTTTAAATCTAAAATCAACAATTTTTATCAACAAAAATTACCATATTTTAGACCTTAAATCTCATTTAAATTTGATTATTTTATGGTCATTGGTTGAACAAGTTCATGGTAAACAAGTTATAATAAGCTACCGAGCAAAAGAAACACCCACTATTTGATTCAAGTTATTTAATTAAAACAAATCATGTGATGCAATTGATTATTCCACACATATATTCAGTAGTTCGAGCAAGAAGGCCTTCTCTACCAACAGAGGTAGCTGATATACTCCAATGTTATCCTCTGAGTTTTAAATTATTTCCGAAGTCTGATTGAATTCAATTAAAGTTTGTTGTACAATCAGCAACGCAGCTTCAATTATTGGAGCAGATTTACTCTGATGCTTAGTGTTTGGGAAGAGTAGGACATTTGCTTATATAATTAATGAGCCAGATAATTTGTTTTGATTATCTTCTGCCATGGAATGCACATCGTAGGAACATGTACGCCTGGAAATCGTTGCTCAAGGAGGTGAACGCGTTTCTGTGCATTTTGTGTAGGGTTTAAAGTAAGGGTTCCAACCTTATTGCATAAAACCCTCAGAAAATCGCGAATTAAAACTGTCACTAGCACAGAAAGTAATGAAGAAAAGCAAAGAAGCCAAAACTCCTCTTAGTTATAACCTAGGTTAGTTTTTTAATTGTAATGAAGAGTGGTTTTACACAAATAAACGATAACATTCTTGTGTTTATTACCATCTTTGACTTCTGTAGATAGATCATATCAGATGTTAATGCCTTTAAGCTTATCAATGTTGAGCATTTGAGAGGGGGATATATATACTTACCCTACACAAGGACTTCGCCTGGGAGTAGCTGAATGAGATAAGTATTTTGTATACTGTTTTACTCAGGAGAGAACTCAAAAATAATTCATTCGTTTTGATAAAGGTAAAACGGGCAAATCTGCATAGTTATCAAATGAACAAAATGCATTCAAAGTTTCATTTTAGTAAAACAAGTAGTTACTGTTACGTTTTGTTAATGGAATAACCTTTTCAGTTTTTGTTTATGATACTAATTATCTATGCTTGATTATATGATTATAATGTTTATTTCTTTATAAAGTTACCATGCTTCAAATACTTGAATTAAAGGTTTACATTCGCTTGAATTTGACAATAACTAATCAAGTCAAATGAAATTGAAACTTCATTCCAAACTTATTAGGCGAGTTTGAGTTGAGTGAATCAAAATTAATTAATCATTTGATTTAATGAAACCACCTGTGTCTAACTACTTGCACAAAAAAGACAAATATACTTGACGTGATAACAAGGAGGCTTTTGTTGCTTATTTCCATCACAGGTGAGATTCGATTCCTTGTTATATATTTGTATATACTAATATCATAAGAATTTGTTGATAATGATAATAATAATAATCAGCTAGGCATCACACCTTTTGATCAAATGTAAACTTTAATAGTTCTAATTGATGAAGCCAAAAAATCTTGTATACTCTCCAGTATGATAATTTTAATAAGTACTAGGATTACTATGTATTACCGACGTCTGAAATTTTTTTGAGTTAAAATACCTATCTCGAAGGATTAAAAGGTGTTCCCACCAAAAAGGCCACAGGATAACCAGATAATAATTACAAAATAGGTAGTACAGTGTCTCTTAATTGATTTTTTTGGACAAATTGAAACACTCACCTTGTCTTTCTTTTGTAAAGGTTTCAAATAACAACAAATGTAATATATATAATAACACAATTAATAATTGCTTCAAATTGTAATAACGAGAAGTCATTTAAATAAAGAGTTTAAATTTTATGTTTGTATCATTCTGTTGTCATTTTGAGTGCACAATTATAGTATTGTTTGATCTTGATTAATGTAATAGGGTTAATTCTGATGGTGCTGGCAATTATAATGTTGGTGATATTTGTAGGTCGTAGACATAGAGTTCGATGTAGATAAAGGTGTAGATGTGAATGTTGGAGAAGATGAAGACGTAGATGAAGATCGAGTTTAAGGGAATATGCAGACAGCAATGTTCACGTAGATACAGACATGCTAGTAAAGATGAAGATGAAGACGTAGATGTAAAGATAAGTACATTTACAAACTAAGACGACGTGGATTAAGACACATGCATAGATATAGATAAATAGCAATAAGTGTGGACGTACACGATAATGTAGATGTAGAGATATGGAGATAGTAAGTGTGAATGGAGATACAAGAGTCGATGTCAATGAAGAAGATGATGTTGATGAGGAAGAATATATTGTGATGTCAGAAAAATGAAAATTAATGGTTCCAATTGAGATACGATGTATTTAAACAAATTGAAGCAGTAATCATTCAAATATATAATGTAAAGTTTAGCAATGCGATTACCTGTTCTAAAACAAACTGAATTAAAGGTGTTCAAACAAAATGGCCGCCAATGGATTTTATTTTTTTTTATGGATGAATTATTTATGTTTCGAGATTTTTGACACTGTCAAAAAAACAAAAAACAATCCCTTGGGTTATCTAATTATTTACAATTTGGAACACATATTGTTACGTTTTGAAGCAATTATTACAATTTGGAGCAATTATTACAAATTGGAGTATCGTTTTTTACAAATTGGAGCATTGTTTATTTCAAATTGGAGCAGTTTTTAATACGATTTGGAGCAGTTTTTATTCCAGTTTGGATTATGAATTACAATTTAGAGCAATTATTACAATTCGGTGCACAAAATTGTTTTTCCCAAATAAGTTTAATTTCTATGAAGAATTTCTGTAATTCAATATATTAGTTTGATCTCATCTTGATATGGCAACCGTCAGTCTACATCCTCCTTTCTCAAACTTATTAAACAAGGGTCTAGAATGCTGAATTTTTGTGTTCAGAGGTGATGCACCTTGATGTGCCACGCCCTCAAACGTATTTCCATTTTCTCCAGAAGCAAAAAGCATAGCAAGCTGATATCTTGTGTACAAACTACTAAGTAGATACGGATTATAATTTATTGATTTGATGCGTCTGGGATTCCTAGATAGGGCTATAGGGACTAAAACAAAGTATATGTGAATATAAGCACAAGCGATAAACAGCCATTTCAAATTCGTGATGTTGGTAGAAGACCCAACAATATACCCTTTTTCATTAATAATTGGATTCACAGACCTGACAGTTTTTATGATGCAGACAGATGATATATTTTCAAGGCTTTTGTTTGTTTATTATAGTTCAATTCATTGTACTTGCATTTCTAAACACTACTATTAGAATGATATAGTTAAACAACCAGTAAAGTTGATAAAATGGAAATAGATATGTTACCCTTTTACTGACAGTGACATGATACATCATTCGTGCATCTAGCATATGTCTTTCAAAATAACGTTAATCAGATGTTTAATCTATGTTGAACTAGATCTATGCCTACCCTTAGTCCGAGATTAGATGCAAAGTATCTGAGTAGCAAAAAAACCCACCTCAAAATTATTTTTGTGTGATTTTCAAATAACTGACATTGCATTCTTTGTACTATTGGATAGCATAATCATGAAAAATACATGATTTTATATACCTTCAGATACAAACGGTTTCTTTCTTTCCCCAGTATTTCTCTCCTATATAACTCTGTCAGACTTTCTCATTTCATTTCGCGGTTAATGGGTTTCTTCTTATAAACTCTCTTTATGGTTTTAACACTGATGTGAGGTTAACTACGACTGGAGTTTTTTTAAACCAACCATTAACATTTAACACTATATCAAACATTAGTGAGCGTTCAAACTTCAAATTACACTTTCTAATTTCTCAATGTTTGCTACTCCATTTCCAAATTATTTGCTGTGAAAGTTGGATTCGATCCTGCAAAGCACAGCTGATTGTTGTTTCATTATGATTTGAATGTTGTATTAAATTCTACCTTTTTGGGGGCAGGTATATAATTTGATGTGGGCTTTACAATTGGATTTAAAACAAATACACAGTTGCAACTCACTGTTGTTTTAATATGCATGACGACATTTAATAGAGTAGTGTTGGTAAAAATTAGAACAGTTCTTGGTTTGCAAGCTCGGTTTTACTTTTTATTCAAAGTTTCACCATTTTCGTTCTGCACGATTCCACCGCCTCCAAAACGTTTCCTCTTCTTTCCTTTCTTTCCTAATGAAGCACGTCTTGTTAACTTGCCTCTCTTGTTAAGATGCCCTATCCTGTCACCAACAACATTTCCTGGCAGGTTGTTTCTCTTTTCACAACACCAATGACCTTTGTCTAGGCCTGTTTCTTGCTTCCCTGTAACTCCATCTCTTGTCATCTTGTCTCTCTTGTCTCTCTTGTCAAGACCCCCGCCTCCCCCATCCGGACGGGTTTCCTTCTTATACAATGCACCACGTCTTGTTATTTTGTCTCTCTTGTCAAGACCGCCTCCCCGATACGGTCTGGTTTCTTTCTTATACAATACATCACGTCTAGTTTTCTTGTCTCTCTTGTCAAGACCCATGCCTCCCCCTAATACACCACGTCTAGTTATCTTGTCTCTCTTGTCAAGACCCTCGCCTATCCCATCCGGACTTGTTTCCTTTTCATACAATACACCTTGTCTAGTTATCTTGTGTCTCTTCTCAAGACCCATGCCTCCCCCTAATACACCACGTCTAGTTATCTTGTCTCTCTTGTCAAGACCCTCGCCTATCCCATTCGGACTGGTTTCCTTCTTATACAATACACCACGTCTAGTTATCTTGTCTCTCTTGTCAAGACCCATGCCTCCCCCAACCTGACTGGTTTCCTTCTTATACAATACACCACGTCTAGTTATCTTGTCTCTCTTGTCAAGACCCTCGACTGCCCCATCCGGACTGGTTTCTTTCTTATACAATACACCTCGTCTAGTTATCTTGTCTCTCTTGTCAAGACTCGGGCCTCCCCGATACGGTCTGGTTTCTTTCTTATGCAATACATCACGTCTAGTTATCTTGTCTCTCTTGTCAAGACTCGGGCCCCCCCGATACGGTCTGGTTTCTTTCTTATGCAATACATCTCGTCTAGTTACCTTGTCTCTCTTGTCGAGACTAGCGCCTCCCTGATACGGTCTGGTTTCTTTCTTATACAATACATCACGTCTAGTTATCTTGTCTCTCTTGTCAAGACTCGGGCCTCCACGATACGGTCTGGTTTCTTTCTTATACAAAACATCACGTCTAGTTATCTTGTCTCTCTTGTCAAGCCTCGGGCCTACCGCATACGGTTTGGTTTCTTTCTTATACAATACATCACGTCTAGTTATCTTGTCTCTCTGGTCAAGACCAAAGCCACCCCCACCCGGACGGGTTTCCTTCTTATACAATACACCACGTCTAGTTATCTTGTCTCTCTTGTTAAGACTCAAATGCCTTTTACCCGGAGCTGTATCTTTGTGCACGATTCCACCACCTCCACAGCGTTTGTCAATACCACGACTAAAATCAAGTGTATAGCCATTAGTCCCTTTTTCGAGTCCACTGTCACAGCGAGGAACTAGTTCCTTGTTGTTTTCATACGAAGTCGAGACAGGAGTTCCCTCTTGGTTATCTCTACCTTGATTCGCACCATTGTATCGAACCAGAGCTACAAGAAATGACAATAACATGTTATATACGACAAATAACGAATGATATCTTAAAAATTATAAAATGATGAAATGTTAAAAAGGTAGTCAATTAAGATAAGAACTCATACATTAGATTCTTGTTTTCCATAGCATTCAAAGTGTGAAGTCGAATATTCTAGATTTCCTGACGCATAGGAAATAATAAAACTAAGGCTTTTCAAATCATTCTTCAAATTTTATCATGTTCAAGTCTGGGAAGTGCTCGTATGAAACAAGAGATAAGTGTATTTTAATGGCTTGAGTCAGCCATATTTGGAGAGATTGCATCATTTACATTATTTATATATATCCTAAAGCAAAGCAAGAAAGAAGTAGCAAGAAATCAATCAAACCATCAGAAACACCAACCAAACCATCATAAACATATTTAACAGCATGATTCAAAATATCAGATCTTTACCTGTCAAGATCACAATGATTAAAGTCCCGACTTTCATTCTGCCAGATTCAGAAACGAATCTTGTGCACTGTAAATATTCAGTCAACACCTTCTTTTATAACACATTCAGGTTGCATTTTAATTAAGGAAAATGTACTAAAAATATCGTTATGATGAACAACTGAACCGAATGTTTTGTAATAAGACTTCACCAGATGAAACCGTTTCGCATCATATTTGATTATTATCGATCATGATGTTAAAAAAACCTTCTTGTCATTTAATTTTCAACATGTGCAGATTGTTGTGGAAGTACATTTGGATCCCTATATCTGCAATAATGCAAATTCTTAAAACGTTACTAAAAGAGATATTTTTCTGTCAAACATCTTCATGGAGACTGATAGTAAAATAACCTTACTCATTACACCGTAAGTCAAGCGGAAAAGTAATGGTTGTATTGACAACGAGAGCCACTGGTTTTCAATTATTATGGTAAACAAATTTTAATAATCTACCAGGCAGAATAACGTAGACTCACAATTTCTTTCAAATTAGTTGATAACATATGGTGCATTTGTTTATGCAACGTTTACAATATCACATCTTTGCAGTTTTTCGTATAAAATATATGATATCTGATTAACGTTTTTGTCCAAATATATTTATTTCAACACATGTAGAATTGTTGTATACATGAAATTGGACAACTATATCTGCAATGATACCAATTCGTGGACTTTTACTATTCCTTTCAGACATTTTTAATCTAAAATCAATAATTTATATCAACAACAAAATTACCAAACTTTAGACCTTAAGTCTTATTTAAATTTGATTATTTTATGGTCCTTGGTTGAACAAGTTAATGGTAAACAAGTTGTAATAAGCTACCGAGCAAAAGAAACACCCACTATTTGATTCAAGTTATTTAATTAAAACAAATCATGTGATGCATTTGATTATTCCACACATATATTCAGTCGTTCGAGCAAGAAGGCCTTCTCTACCAACAGAGGTAGCTGATATCCTCCAATGTTATCCTCTGAGTTTTAAAATATTTCCGAAGTCTGATTGAATTCAATTAAAGTTTGTTGTACAATCAGCAACGCAGCTTCAAATGTATTATTGGAGTAGATTTACTCTGATGCTTAGTGTTTGGGAAGAGTAGGACATTGGCTTAATGAGCCAGATAAATTGTTTTGATTATCTTGTGTCATGGAATGCACACCGTAGGAACGTGTACGCCTGGACATCGTTGCTCAAGGAGGTGAACGCGTTTCTCTGCGAGATGGAATTTGTTTCTGTGCATTTGTTTAGAGTTTAGGGTAAGGGTTCCAAATGTATTGCATAAAAACCTCAGATAATCGCGAATTAAAACTGTTACTAACACAGAAAGCAATGACTTTGGGCTACCTCTGTGGAAAGAAAAGGAAAGAAGCCAAAACTCACATTGTTTGGTTTTACGCAACCACGCCCCTCTTAGCTATAACCTAAGTTTTACTCAGGAGAGAACTCAAAAATAATTCATTCGTTTTGATAAAGGTAAAACGGGCAAATCTGCATAGTTATCAAATGTACAAAATGCATTCAAAGTGTCATTGTAGTAAAACAAGTAGTCCTACACGGTTATGTTTTTTATTGGAATAACCTTTTCAGTGTTTGTATATGATTCTAATGATCTATGCTTGATTATATGATTTCAGTTAATTCACTTGTTAATGACTTTCATGTAATGGAAATTATAATATAAGGTTTATTTCTTTATAAAATTACCATGCTTCAAATACTTGAATTAAAAGTTTACATTCGCCTGAATTTGGCAATAACTGATCAAGTCAAATGAAATTGAAACTACATTCCAAACTAGTTCGGAGAGTTTGAGTTGAGTGAATTATATAGAGGATATTATATGAGTGTCCATGACATACTATGTTTACGACACGAGTGCTCAAATATTAGTATTTCCCGAGCGAGAGCGAGGGATATACTGATATTTAGGCACGAGTGTCGTAAACATAGTAGGTCATGGGCACGAATATAATATTCTGTTTATTACCGAAATCCCAAATTTACGAAAATACTCAAATCCTACTCCTTAGTATAGGCGGACTAGCCGCCGCCGATGCGTATAGATTGTGACGTCATAGGTAAACCGTGACGTCAAAGCATTGTTTATAACGTGACGTCACAATGAAAAAGTGATATTTTGCCCTAGGGCAACATATGAAAAATATGAACCTCGGTATGACTGCCCTCGTAGGTAATAAAAAAAGCTATTTCTCAGATCATAAACATAAAGAGTAATCATTCAAAATATTGTTTTGTCACGGTTAAACATTTAAATAGAATAGTTTTAAGATTAATCATTTGATTTATTGAAACCACCTTTGTCTAACTACTTGCACAACACATGACAATGAAAACAATGAAGCTTTTGATACTAATTTCCATCACAGGTGAGATTCGATTCCTTGTTATAATTTTGTATATACCAATATCATAAGAATTTGTTGATAATGATAATGATAAGAATAAGCTAGGCATCATACCTTTTGATCAAATGTAATAATTTAATAGTTATATTTGATGAAGCTAAAGAAAAAAAGCTTGTATCCTCTCCAGTAAGAAAATATTTTAATAAGTACTAGGATTACTTATGTATTGTACCGATGGATTAAAAGGTGCTCCCACCAAAAAGGTTGCAGGATAGCCAGATAAAAATTACAAAATACGTAGTACAGTGTCTCTTAATAGTTTTTTTTGGACAAATTGTAACACATACTCACCTTGTCTTTCTTATGTAAAGGTTTCAAATAACAACAAATGTAATAAATATAATAACAAAATTAATAATTTCTTCAAATTAATTTTTTAAAGGTGTCCCCACCAAAAAGGCCACAGGAAAATCAGCTAAAATTACAAAATACGTAGTACTGTGTCTCTCAATTGTTTTGTATTTTTTTTAAAATTGTAACACTCACCTTGTCTTTCTTATGTAAAGGTTTCAAAAAACAACAAATGTAACAAATATAATAACATTATTAATAACTGCTTCAAATTGTAATAACGAGAAGTCATTTCAATAAAGAGTTGAAAAAAGATTCTATTGTCACTTTTGAGTGCACAATTATAGTATTGTTTTATCTTGATTAATGTAATAGGGTTAATTCTGATGGTAATGGCATTTATAGTATTGGTGATCGTTTCAGGTCGTAGACATCAACTTCGACGTAGATAAAGGTGTAGATGTGAATGTTGGAGAAGATACAGACGTAGATGTAGATCGAGTTTAAGGGAAAATGTAGACAGCAATGTTCACGTAGATACAGACATGCTAGTAAAGATGAAGATGTAGACATAGATGTAGATCGAGAAAATGTAAAAATGCAATGTTCATAAATAAAGATGAAGATGTAGACGTAGAGGTAAAAGATACGTATATATGTACTAAGAAGATGTACATTTAATCAGATGTATAGATATAGATATATAGCAATAAATGTGGACGTACACGTAAATGTAGAGACATGGAGATAGTAAGTGTGAATGGAGATACAAGAGTCGATGTCAATGTAAGACGATGATGTTGATAAGGAAGATGTAATCATACGTTTATGTTGATGTACATGAAGTTGTTAATATAGACGAAGTGTTAAAGGAGCAGTATCACGTTTTTAGGGGGAATATCTTGTGATGTCAGAAAAATTAATGGTTCCAATTGAAATACGATGTATTTAAACTAAATGGAGCAGTAATAATTCAAATATATAATGTAAAGTTTAGCCATGAATGAATGAATTAAAGGTGTTCACACAAAATGGCCGCCAATGGATTTTATGTGAATCTTTATACTTTATACTGACTATGGGTGATTGATTTGTGTTTCGAGATTTTTGACACTGTCAAAAAAATACATTTAGTAATATTAACGTACAATTATCAGCGAAATTTTTGAAATATGTGAACTTGTGATATTTATGAATAGCATCAGAACTTGCACAATTTGATATTGAATAAAGACTTCTGTATTTTAAAAAAAAATTTGAGTATCTTTTATTACAAATTGGAGCATCGTTTATTTCAGTTTGGATTATGAATTACAATTCGGAGCAATTACTACAATTCGGTGCACTAAATTGTTTTCCCCGAATTAGTTAAATTCTTATGAAGAATTTCTGTAACTCATTACATTAGTTTTATCTCATCTGGCTTGATATGGCAACCGTCAGTCTACTTCCTCCTTTCTCAAACTTATTAAATAAGGGTCTAGAATGCTGAAACGCCCTCAAACGTATTTCCATTTTCTCCAGAAGCAAAAAGCATGGCAAGTTGATATCTTGTGTACAAACTCCTTAGCAGAGAAGGATCACAATTAATAGATTTGACGGGTCTGGGATTCCTAGATAGGGCTATAGGGAATAAAACAAAATATATGTGAATATAAGCGCAAGCGATAAACAGCCATTTCAAATTCGTGATGTTGGTATAAAGACCAACAACATACAGTTTTTCATTTAAAAGTAAATTCACAGACCTGACAGTTTTTATAATGCAGACAGTTGATAAATTCAAGGCTGTTTATTATAGTTCAATTCATTGTACTCGCATTTCCAAACCCTACTTAGAACGACATCGTTAAAGAACAAGTAAAGTTGACAAACTGGAAATGGATATGTTACCTTTTTTCTGACAGTGACATGATACATGATGTGTGCATCTAGCATATGTCTTTCAAAATAACGTTAATCAGATGTTTAATCTATGTTGAACTAGATCTATGCCGACCCTTAGTCCGAGATTAGATGCAAAGGGCTCATCTGAGTAGCAAAAAACCCACCTCAAAGTTATTTTTTGTGATTTTCAAATAACTGACATTGCATTCTCTATACTTGCTAACTACGACTTGATTTTTTTTACCAACCATTAAATTTAAAACTATATCAAACATTAGTGAGATATGCATGACGACATAACATAGTGTAGTGTTGGTAAACAATAGAACAGTTCTTAGCTTGTAAACTCAGTGTTACTTATTATTCAAAGCTTCACCACTTTCGTTCTCCACGATTCCCCCACCTCCACAGCGTTTGTCAATACCACGATTGAAATCAAGAGAATGTCGATACATTATATCATTGCTCTTCTTTTCTTTCTTATATTTTACACCTCTAACTGGCATCCTGTCTCCCTTGTCGTCACCCAGACCGTTCTGCTCGATTTTACCGCCTCCACAGCGTTTGTTAATACTACGACTAAAATCAAGAGCATGGCAATACAGAAGAACATCACTCTTCTTTCCTTTTTTTTCTAATGAAGCACGTCTTGTTAACTTGCCTCTCTTGTTAAGACCCCCTTTTCTCTCATCATCAATAGTTTCTTTCCGCCCAATGTCACCATTTCCTGGCAGATTGTCTCTCTTTTCACAACCCCAATGGCTTTTGTCTTGGTCTGTTTCTTGCTTCCGTATAAATCCATCTCTTGTCATCTTGTCTCTCTTGTCAAGACCCCCGCCTCCCCAATGCGGACTGGTTTCTTTCTTATATAAAACACCACGTCTAGTTATCTTGACTATCTTGTCAAGACCCGCGCCTCCACCATCCAGACTGGTTTCCTTCTTGTATGATACACCACGTCTAGTTATCTTGTGTCTCTTGTCAAGACCCAAGCCTCCCCCATAGCCTCCCCCATAGCCACCCGGACTGCCTTCTCTCTTATATAATACACTGCATCTTGTTATCTTGTGTCTCTTGTCAAGACCCAGATGCCTTTTACCCGGAACTGAATCTTTCTGCACGATTCCACCTCCTCCAAAACAGCGTTTTGCAATACCGTGACTAAAATCAAGTGTATAGCCATTTGGCCCCTTTACAAGTTCATCGTCACAGCGAGGAACTAGTTCCTTGTTGTTTTCATACGAAGTCGAGACAGGAGTTCCCTCTTGGTTCTCTCTACTTTGATTCGCACCATTGTATCGAACCAGAGCTACAAGAAATGACAATAGCATAAAAATGAATGATATTTGTTAAATTACAAAATTATAAATGTTAAAAAAGCTAGTCCATTTAAATAAGATTTTCTATTTACATTAATTTTTTCAATAGTATGGACTTCTAGATTATCGTAGTTTTGAGTCTCATTTCGAGCATCATTCTATCCATAAACCCCCTACACTAACCTCTGTTTTGAAACAAACACTTGTTTGGTTTCCTGCAGAGTCCCCTTACGGCACAGCTTCAGTGGGCTTGCTTGGACCTTGGCTTTTACCACGATTCATCCGTCTTTTAATGTAACCATGTCCTCCCAAAAGGACTCGAAATTAAACTGTGAAATCAAATCCTCTAGTTTTTCTGAAGCATAGGGAAATAATATTACTGAGGCTTTTCAAATCATGCTTCCACTTACATCATGTCAACGCCTGAAATGCTCGTATGAAACAAGAGGTTAGAGTAGGGTTTATGGCTTGAGTCAGCTATATCTGGAGAGATTGCATCATTTGAATAATATATTCTTAAAGTAGAAATTCGAGAAAGAAGTCAATCAAACCATCATAGACATCAATCAAACCATCATAACCATATTTAACAGAATGGTTCAAAATATCAGATCTTTACCTGTCAAGCTCACGATGATTAAAGTCCCGACTTTCATATCGGAAACGAATCTTGTGCAATGTAAATAGTAAGTTGATACCTGCTTTTATAACATATTTTAGTTGCATTTTAATCAAGGAAAATGTAATAAGAATATCGTTATGATGAACAACTGAACCGAATGTTTCTTTCACCAGCTGCAACCGTTTCGCATTGCATTTGATTATTATCGTTCATTAGAATTTAAGAATTTAAAAACAATACATGTAAAACAATTTTCAACAGGTGTAGAATTGTTGTATATATAATTAGATCACTATATCTGCAATAATGTTTATTGCAATATGTTTTCGAGTTCCTTGAGAAAGTTAGAACATATATACGCCATCATGGATATTGATAGTAAAATATCCTTTTTAGACCTCAAGTCTAATGGAAAAATAATGGTGTAGAATTGTTGTATATGTAAATCTATATTGATAGTAAAATATCATTATCAATATCAACACCTTCTATGCAGGTTTTTAAGCATTGTATATGTGTGAAAATAGTTACATTTATTGGTTTTCACATAGAATGTCCAACATGTCAATTAAGAGTTGAGGTTGATAAGAAATTATTTGGGAACAATTCATTAACATGAAATTTTATTTGAAATATAAAATACCACTGAGAAGTTATCTGTGAATGAGTTAAGGCATGTAGCAGTGAGCTTAAGAAAGGGCCTAAATGTTTGAAATATTTGTCATTGAAAATCATACATTAGATCAATTCAACTGAGGCGTGAAGTTCCATTTGCATGGTAGTGTAAAACATATCCAGACACAGAATCTGTTCACAACTTTTTAAGTTATTATAAACGCCTAAATGTAAGATATTATAGAACTCCTATATTTTATATATCTTGATGACTATCAACTGCTTATTATTGTGCTTTTTGTCGGCCAATGTGGAATTACTAATGTACTTACTTTGTGTAAATTTTGATTTGTATAATTGATTGTAATTTGTGATATTTAATGAAGCGGCACTTATATAAGCTTAAAGCTTGTTGTTCCAATCCATATCCATGTAAATGCTTTCATGAATACAAATATATTCAAATCAATTACAAATGTTTCGAGTTTTTTATGATGTTCTCTCAAACTGAGAGATAAAATCATCCTTTAAATAATGCTTTTATGTGTTTTAATATTTTTCTTCAAATATGAAATTTTATTTTGATAATTATTTGCAAAATTGATTTTGATAAAACACTTAAGTTCATCAACAATGAACACATATTCTATGTGTAGGGCTTATGATAGTGTAAATGGTATTTCTTACCCTTGCCAGATACCAATTATTTTATTCAAAATATGTGTTATTGTAAACGTGCCATATTCAATTACATCACATGTCTTTTTAATATTTAGTAAATCTAAACAAACAGTTGTGAGTACTTTCTTTTGCCTGTATGACCTTTAGAAGTTTCTTTGTTGAAATCCTGAGGTTCTAAATTAAACAGCAGCAGTCAAAAGAACAAAACATGATTGACAACAAAAATTTTTTTTTAATTTTAATCATAACCTGTCACTGTATTTAATGATTTTAAAATTACCGACATTGCACTCCTTGTACTGTTAAGCAACAAAATCATTGAAATATACATGATCGTACATACAAACGGGTTTTTTCCCCTGTATTTCTCCACTATATAACTCTATCAGGCTTTCTCATCTTTTCGGAGCAAATATTAAATTATGCACATTACAATTGGACACAAAACAAATACACAGTTGCATTCACTGTTGTTTTTAATATGCATGACGACATAACATAAAAGATCACTCTCATGTGTAGTGTTGGTAAACATTAGAAAAGTTCTCGGTTGGTAAGCTCGGTTTTAATTTTTATTCCAAGCTTATTCCTGTTATCATAGCTCTGTTGTCAGGACCCCGTTGCCTTTCAGCCGCACCAGTTTCTTTCTGGAGTTTTGCACCACGTGTCGCCAAGTTACTCCCGTGCCTTTCTTTCAGAACTGTTTCTTTCTGCTTGATTGTACCGCCTCCACAGCGCTTGTCAATACCATGAATAAAATCAAGAGCCTGACCATATTTATAACCACGTCTAGTTATCTTTACTCTCTTGTCAAGACCCCACTGCTTTTCATCCGGACGAGTTTTTTTCTGCACAACTCGACCGCCTCCACAGCGTTTGCCAATACTACGACTAAAATCAAGAGTAAAGGCATTAGTCTTTTGTTCACCTTTACCTGACCCCAATCATTACCTGGAACATTTTCTTTCTGCACGATTCTACCGCCCCCACAGCGTTTGCCCAAAGGATGACCAGGAAGTGTTTCTTTCTGCACGATTCCACCGCCCCCACAGCGTTTGCCCAAAGGATGACCAGGAAGTGTTTCTTTCTGCACGATTCCACCGCCCCCACAGCGTTTGCCCAAAGGATGACCAGGAAGTGTTTCTTTCTGCACAATTCCACCGCCCCCACAGCGTTTGCCCAAAGGATGACCAGGAATTGTTTCTTTCTGCACAATTCCACTACCCCCACAGCGTTTGCCCAAAGTATGACCAGGAATTGTTTCTTTCTGCACAATTCCACCACCCCCACAGCGTTTGCCCAAAGGATGACCAGGAAGTGTTTCTTTCTGCACAATTCCACTACCCCCACAGCGTTTGCTAGAAGGATGACCAGGAAGTGTTTCTTTCTGCACGATTCCACCGCCCCCACATCGTTTGCCCAAAGGATGACCAGGACGTGGACCCCAATGGCTTCTCTCTAGGCCTGTTTCTTGCTTCCCATTAATTCCATCACGTCTAGTTATCTTTTTTCTCTTGTCAAGACTTGGGCCTCCCCGATACGGTCTGGTTTCCTTCTTATACAATACATCACGTCTAGTTATCTTGTCTCTCTTGTCAAGACTCGGGCCTCCCCGATACGGTCTGGTTTCCTTCTTATACAATACATCACGTCTAGTTATCTGGTCTCTCATGTCAAGACTCGGGCCTCCCCGATACGGTTTTTCCCTCTGGCTAAGACTCAAATGCCGTTTACCCGGAGCTGATTCTTTGTGCACTATTCCACCGCCTGAACAGCGTTTGCCAATACCACAACTTAAATCAAGAATGAGACCGTTTTTCTTTTTTTTTAGTCCATCGTCACAGCGAGGAACTAGTTCCTTGTTGTTTGCATACAAAGTCGAGGCAGAAGTAACCTCTTGGTTTTCTCTGCCTGCATTCGCACCATTGTATCGAACCAGAGCTACAAGATAAACCAATAACACATAAACGAATTATATTTGGAAATTTAAAAATTATAAAATGTGCAAAACCTAATCCATTAAAATAAGATTTTACATTTACATTCCTATTTTCAATAGCATTGACTTCTAGATGATCGTAGTTATGAGTCTTATATCGAGCAACATTCGACTTATTACCTAAGCATGTCCTCCCAAGAAGACTCACAGTTCACAGTGTGAATATTCAAGTTTTCCTAAAGCATACAGAAATAATATAACTGAGGCTTTTCAATCATTCTTACACTTATATCATGTCAAAACAAAGCTCGTTTGAAACAAGCGTTTAGTATAGGGTTTATGGCTTGAGTCAGCTTTTTTTGGAGAGTTTGCATCATTTAAATCATATATATCTTATAGTAAAATGGTCGAGGAAGAAATCAATCAAGCCAACATAAACATCAATCAAACCATCATAAACATATTAACAGGATGGTTCAAAATATCAGATCTTTACCTGCCAAGCTCACGATGATTAAAGTTCCGACTTGCATTCTGCCAGATTCAGAAACGAATTTTGTGCACTGTAAATATTCACTCGACACCTTCTTTTATAGCACATTCAAGTTGCATTTTAATTAAGGAAAATGTAATAAAAATATTGCTATGATGAACAACTGAACCGAGTGTTTTGTCATAATACTTCATCAGCTGAAACTGTTTCGCATCATATTTGATTATTATCGTTCATGATGTTAAAAAACTTGTCATTTTATTTTCAACATGCAGATTGTTGTTGAAGGACATTTGGATCACTATATCTGCAATAATGCGAATTCTTAAAAGTTTTTTTTAATAGAGACATGTCTTTGTCAAACACCTTAATGGAGACTGATAGTAAAATATCCCTACTCGTTACACCGCAAGTCTACTGGAACATTAATGGATATATTGGTAACGAGAGCAACTGGTTTTCTATAATTATGGTAAAAAAAATTATAATTTATCAGGCAAAATAAAGTACACTCACAATTTCTTTCAAGTTATTTGATAACATATGGTGCATTTGATTATGCAACGTTTACAGTATCACATCTTTGTAGTAGTATGTATAAAATATATGATATCTGACTAACGTTTTGTCCAAATATTTCTGTTTAAACACAAGTAGAATTGTATACATGTTAAACATGTAATGATACGAATTCGCGGACGTTTCTCTTCAGACATCTTGAATCTATACTTCATAATGGATTTTAACAGGAAAATATCCTAATTTGTTAGACCTCAAGTCTTATGGAAATTTAATGATTTTATGGTCCTTGGTTGAATATTTTCCATTTTATGGTAAACAAGTTGTAATAAACTACCGGGCAAAAGAAACACCCACTATTTGATACAAGTGAGTTAATTCTTTAAAAAATCAGCAATCACGTTTTTAAATGTTTCATATTTTCCCAAAGGTTTCAACTTCAGCGGCTTGTCATCATCATTAAATCTTCCAGACTTTTCTTGCATTAGTATACATGTATTGTCGATTGGCCTTATTGTGAACAAAATACCTGAACCTGAGCCATCTGACATCCTCTGACTTTCATTTTCGACACCTGCCTTGTTTTGACTTCAAAGCCCTTAACAGAAACTTCGACGTGCACAGGCAGAATTTGATCGCCATATGTCAGTAAGATAGTGTTTATTATAGTGTCATAGAATATATAACTTTATCATGCACTGAGATTTGTGAGTATATAGGCGACTCTATACAAATGCTCTTTATGTTCTTTTGAGCAGTATACATAGGCAAAGGGTTTGACTACATTTAGGTGAACAGGAACTCCCTGTCATTGGAACACATAACACTAATTACAACATTTCAGATTCTTATACTTATTTTCTGAACATTAATCTTCAAAATGAGTCATTTGTGCTAATGCTACATGTTAGAACACATTACACTCTGCCCTTCGAAGTAGCAAAAACACTGTTGTGTACCCGATACGGAGTGGACTAACCAAGATGGCAGACGGAACAACCAACAGAGGTAGGGGTCTGCTTTCAGAACTCCCTTCTCCTAATCGTTGAGGTTTAGATGGTCACCGTAAACCCTGGTAGTCAGGAATAGAACATTGAATGTATTCCCTTTGAGTTTTGGTGCACAAACCGCAAAACATTTGCGTATATGCGATTTTAAGTTAAAGTTTATCTCACTTTCATTTCGAGGTTAATGGGGTTTCTTCTTATAAACTCTCTTTATGTTTTATCACTGGTGTGAGGTTAACTACGACTGGAGTTTTTTACCAACCATTCAATTTTAAACTATATTAAAACATTAGTGAGACATACAAACTTCAAATTACACTTTCTAATTTCTCAATGTTTGCTACTCCATTTCCAAATTCATTTCTGTGAAAGTTGGATTCGATCCTGCAAAGCACAGCTGATGGTTGTTTCATTATGATTTGAATGTTGTATTAAATTCTACCTTTTTGGGGGCAGGTATATAATTTGATGTGCGCTTTACAATTGGATTTAAAACAAATACCCATTTGCAACTCACAGTTGTTTTAATATGCATTTAATAGAGAAGTGTTGGTAAAAATTAGAACAGTTCTTGGTTTGCAAGTTAGGTTTTACTTTTTATTCAAAGTTTCACCACTTTCGTTCTGCACTATTCCATCGCCTCCACAGCGTTTGCTCTTCTTTCCTAATGAAGCACGTCTTGTTAACTTGCCCGTCTTGTTAAGATGCCCTATCCTGTCACCAACAACATTTCCTGGCAGGTTGTTTATCTTTTCACAACCCCAATGACTTTTGTCTAGGCCTGTTTCTTGCTTCCCTGTAACTCCATCTCTTGTAATCTTGTCTCTCTTGTCAAGACCCCCGCCTCCCCCATCCAGACGGGTTTCCTTCTTATACAATGCACCACGTCTTGTTATTTTGTCTCTCTTGTCAAGACCGCCTCCCCGATACGGTCTGGTTTCTTTCTTATACAATACACCACGTCTAGTTTTCTTGTCTCTCTTGTCAAGACCACCGTGTCCCCCAGCCTGACTGGTTTCCTTCTTATACAATACATCACGTCTAGTTATCTTGTCTCTCTTGTCAAGACCCATGCCTCCCCCTAATACACCACGTCTAGTTATCTTGTCTCTCTTGTCAAGACCCCCGCCTCCCCCAACCTGACTGGTTTCCTTCTTATACAATACACCACGTCTAGTTATCTTGTCTCTCTTGTCAAGACCCCTGTCTCCCCCATCCGGACTGGTTTCCTTCTCATACAATACACCACGTCTAGTTATCTTGTCTCTCTTGTCAAGACCCCCGCCTGCCCCTTCCGGACTGGTTTCCTTCTTATACAATACATCACGTCTAGTTATTTTGTCTCTCTTGTCAAGACCCCCGCCTGCCCCTTCCGGACTGGTTTCCTTCTTATACAATACATCACGTCTAGTTATCTTGTCTCTCTGGTCAAGACCAAAGCCACCCCCACCCGGACTGGTTTCCTTCTTATACAATACATCACTTCTAGTTATCTTGTCTCTCTTGTCAAGACCCCTGTCTCCCCGATACGGTCTGGTTTCCTTCTTATACAATACACCACGTCTAGTTATCTTGTCTCTCTTGTTAAGACTCAAATGCCTTTTACCCGGAGCTGTATCTTTGTGCACGATTCCACCACCTCCACAGCGTTTTCCAATACCACGACTAAGATCAAGTGTATAGCCATTTGGCCCTTTTTCGAATCCACCGTCACAGCGAGGAACTAGTTCTTTGTTGTTTTCATACGAAGTCGAGACAGGAGTTCCCTCTTGGTTATCTCTTCCTTGATTCGCACCATTGTATCGAACCAGAGCTACAGAAATGACAATAACATGTTATATACGACAGATAACGAATGATATACTAAAAATTATAAAATGATGAAATGTTAAAAAGCTAGTCAATTAAGATAAGAATTCATACATTACATTATTGTTTTCCATAGCATTCAAAGTCTGAAGTCGAATACAGTATTCTTGATTTCCTGACGCATAGGAAATAATATAACTAAGGCTTTTCAAATCATTCTTCAAATTATATCATGTTCAAGTCTGGGAAGTGCTCGTATGAAACAAGAGGTAAGTGTAGGGTTTATGGCTTAAGTCTGCTATATTTGGAGAGATTGCATCATTTACATTATTTATATATATCCTAAACTAAAGAAAGAAAGAAAGAAGAAGCAAGAGATCAATCAAACCAACATAAACACCAACCAAACCATCATAAACATATTTAACAGAAAGGTTCAAAATATCAGATCTTTACCTGTCAAGCTCACAATGATTAGAGCCCCGACTTTCATTCTGCCATATTAACGAATCGTGTGCACTGTAAATATTTAGTCGACAATCCTCTTTTATAACACATTCAACATATTGCATTTTAATTAAGGAAACCGAATAAAAATATCGTTATGATTACAACAGAACTGAATGTTTTATATTAAGACTTCACCAGCTGAAACTGTTTCGCATCATATTGATTATTATCGTTCATGATGATAAAAAAACTTCTTGTCATTTTATTTCAAACATGAGCAGATTGTTGTTGAAGTACTTTAGGTTCACTATATCTGCAATAACGCGAATTCTTAAAACGTTTCAAAAGGAGATATTTTTTTTGTCAAACACCTTCATGGAGTCTGATAGTAAAATATCCTTACTCATTACACCGTAAGTCTAGCGGAAAATGAATGGTTATATTGGTAACCAGAGCCACTTGTTTTCAATTATTATGGTAAACAAATTTAATAATCTACCAGGCAAAATAAAGTACACTCACAATTTCTTTCAACTTATTTGATAACATATGGTGCATTTGATTATGCAACGTTTACAATACCACATCGTTGCAGTAGTTCGTATACAATATATGATATCTGATTAACGATTTTGTCCAAATATATTTGTTTCAACACATGCAGAATTGTTGTATACATGAAATTGGACAACTATATCTGCAATGATACGAATTTCTTGGACTTTTACGATTCCCTTTAGGCGTTTTTAATCTAAAATCCATAATTTATATCAACAGCAAAATATCTAAATTTTAGACCTTAAATCTTATTTAAGTTTGATTATATTGTGGTCCATGGTTGAACATTTTCCATGTTTATGGTAAACGAGTTGTAATAAACTACCGGGCAAAAGAAACACCCACTATTTGATTCAAGTTATTTAATTTAAAAAACAACAACATGTGATGCAATTGATTATTCCATACATTTATTATATGATCAGCGATGAAATACTGGGTTTTATCAGTGAAATAAACTGTCTATCAGACAACAGTGACGATATATTATATTTTCACTGTGACCACTGACGATCAGGTGCCGGAACTACTTTCAGCCATGTGAACAAAAGGGGGTAACTTTTCAGTCTTAAAGTCGTTTTAATTACATATTTCATTAAAAAATCATATAATAAATAGAATACTTAATGTAGTTTTCCAAATACCAGGTTTATTTCATCTTGTGACATGGGTAAAGTTGCGCCACTCGTGAAATATCAACTTTACCCATGACACTCTATGAAATAAACCTGGTATTTGGAAAACAACATTAAGAATCCTCTATATATTCAGTAGTTCGAGCAAGAAGGCCTTCTCTACCAACAGAGGTAGCTGATATCCTCCAATGTTATCCTCTGAGTTTTAAAATATTTCCGAAGTCTGATTGAATTCAATTAAAGTTTGTTGTACAGTCAGCAACGCAGCTTCAAAGGTATAATTCGAACAGACTCCGATGTTTAGTGTTTGGGAAGAGTAGGACATTGGCTTGATGAGCCAGATAAATTGTTTTGATTATCTTCTGCCATGGGATGCACACCGCAGGAACGTGTACGCCTGGACATCGTTGCTCAAGGAGGTGAACGCGTTTCTCTGCGAGATGGAATTTGTTTCTGTGCATTTTGTGTAGAGTTTAGGGTAAGAGTTCCAACCGTATTGCATGAAAACCTCGGAAAGTTAAAATTGTCAGAATTTAAACTGTCACTAGCACAAAAAGTAATTAATAATAATTAATTAATTAATTAATTAATAATTAATAATAATAAATAATTAATTAATGATTAATAACACTTTATTATCCTCAGTACATGTACATATTGGAAATTCGATTTGTGCCCATGGCACCCGGCAGCCACGGTGCAGCGCCAGTTAATGCGTTGTTCTGCCTTTACAATGCTGAGTGTCAAGCAAGACAGCAACAACTCCCAACTTTTAACGTCTTTTGGTATGACGCGACCGGGAATCGAACCCCGATCTTCCGGGTGACGAGCGGACACTCTACCTCTGAGGTGACTTTGGGCTACCTCTGGAAAGAAAAGCAAAGAAGCCAAACCTCACATTGTATGGTTTTACGCAAGCCACGCCCCTCTTAGTTATAACCTAAGTTAGTTTTTTAATTGTAATGAAGAGTAGTTTTACACAATCAAACGATAACACTCTTGTTTTTATTGCCACCTTTGACATCTGTAGATAGATCATATCAGATGTTGATGCCTCAAGCTTATCTATGTTAAGCATTTGACGGAGGATATATCTGCTTACCCTACACAAGGACTTCGCCTGGGAGTAGCTGAAGAGATAAGTATTTGTATATTGTTTTACTCCAGAGAGAACTCAACAAGAACTCATTCATTCGATATAGGTAAAACGAGCAAATCTGCATGGTTTTCAAATGAACAAAGTGCATTCAAAGTTTGATTTTTGTAAAACAAGTAGTCCTACACTGTTATATTTATTTATTGGAATAACCTTATCAGTTTTTGTTTATGATTCTAATTATCTATGCTTTATTATATTATTTCAGTTTATTCACTTATTAGTGACTGTCATGTTATGGAAATTATAATATAATGTTTATTTCTTTATAAAGTTACCATGCTTCAAATACTTGAATTAAAGGTTTACATTCGCTTGAATTTGACATTAACTAATCAAGTCAAATGAAATTGAAACTACAATCCAAACAAATTAGGCGAGTTTGAGTTGAGTGAATTATAAAAAGTTATTTCTCAGATCATAAACATAAAAAGTAGTCATTCAAAATATTGTTTTGTCACGGTTAAACATTTAAATAGAGTAGTTTTAAGATTAATCATTTGATTTAATGAAACCGCCCTTGCCTAACTACTTGCACAACAAAAGACAAAAAGACTTGATGTGAAAACAATGAGGGTTTGGATGCTTATTTCCATCACAGGTGAGAATCGATTCCTTGTTTTACATTTGTATATACTAATATCATAAGAATTTGTTGATAATGATGATAATAACCAGCTAGGCATTATAGATTTTGAACAAATGTAATAATTTAATAGTTGTATTTGATGAAGCCAAATCTTGTATCCTCTCCAGTAAGACAATAACAATGTGCATACTTATATTGCACCATTTCCACGTCCTAAGACATGCTCAAAGCGCTACATTATTACCCAAAGACATGCTCAAAGCGCTACATTATTACCGCTACATTATTACCGCTACATTATTACCCCGAAGGAGTGTACTTTCACAGTTGCTACTAAGCGCTTATCACGACCATGTAGGTCAGTACATCCAATTTTCAGGTACCCATTTTAACAGCTGGGTGCACTGAGTGCAATGTGGATGAAGTGCCTTGCCCAGGGACACAACATAGGATGAGAGCCAATGTGTGGTGTCTCCACCGGGATTCGAACCCGGGTCTTTGGCGTGAGAGGCCAGCATGCTAACCACTACACCACGGTGCTCTAATACTTTAATAAGTACTAGTATTAGTTATGTATTGTACCGACGTCTGAATAATTGTTGAGTTAAAAAACCTATCTCGAAGGATTAAAAGGTGTTCCCACCAAAAAGGCCACAGGATAACAAGATAAATATTATAAAATACGTAGTACAGTGTCTCATAACTGTATTGTTTCTTTTGGCAAATTGTAACACTTACCTTGTCTTTGTCATGTAAAAGTTTCAAATAACAATATAAATGTAATAAATATAATACACAATTAACAATTGCTTCAATCTCATTAAAATGATATCTTAATTGCTTCACTACGTTACGCAGATGAAAGATCTCACAAGGCCCCGTAAGTCCAGCCGTCAGGGTAACCTTTGACCGCTTGATGTGAGGAAGATTTCATCCATCATCAAATCGTACGTCCCTTTAAGGACAATTCAGGAGATCAAACCGTAAATAGGCACAGCCCTAATGATAAAATGATAACTTATGACCTTTCGAATTTCCCAAAAAGCAGTGTTAGGTAATTTTCATAGGTCGTATATTCATTTGTAATGTTTGACTATTTGACAGAACTAGATTCTTTCTAATCTGCATATGTTCATCGAATATGTGTGATATCAAATCAACAAGACTTGATCTAATGTTTTTATGTCACTTCTGGTCTTCTCATTTGTGTCAGTATATTTATGGATACAAAATACACCGAATTTAATGAACATGAATCGTTTCATATAAGATTTAAAGGGAAACGTTTATATAACGTAACTGTTCCAAAAATAGCATCTACAGCTTGCTGTTTGAATTTGCCCCGTTTACGGTGGTTTCTTCGATAATGATAACATTAAAGTATTTACCTGGACGATTTTGGACCAACAAATTGATAGGAGCGATATAAAGCAGTTTGAGTTATTCATTCGGGCATGACAGGAAATATTTGTTGTCGACATTTAGAAATAGTCGGAAATGTTCGTTTTTCGAGTTTTGAAGATTAGATATGAATACCCGTCACCAGCAACCCGAGTTACGGGGCAAAGTCGCTGATTGGCTGAGTTAAAGGATACTCTGACGGCTGTTATAACTGAGCCTGGTAAGATCTACATGCGTAGCGTAGTGTAGCAAATAGATCGTATTTTAATAAGATTGCAATTGCTTCAAATTGTATTAACGAGAAATGATTTCAATAGAGAGTTTTTAATTTCTTTTGTATCATTCTATTGTCACTTTTGAGTGCACAATTATAGTATTGTTTGATCTTGATTATTATGATTGGGTTAATTCTGATGATGATGGCATTTATAATATTGGTGATATTTGTAGGTCGTAGACATAGACTTCGATGTAGATAAAGGTGTAGATGTGAATATTGGAGAAGATGAAGACGTAGATGTAGATCTAGTTTAAGGTGAAAATGTAGACAGCAATATTCACGTAGATAGAGACATGCTAGTAAAGATGGAGATGTAGACGTTGATGTAAAGATAACTACATATGCACTAAGAAGATGTAGCTTTAGACACATGCATAGATATTGATATAAAGCAATATGTACACGATAATGTAGATGTAGAGATATCGAGATAGTGTGAATGGAGATGCCAATGTAGACGATGATGTTGATGAGGAAGATGTAATCATACGTTAAGGTTGACGTACATGAATGTGTTGATATAGAGGAGGTTGTTAAGATAGATGCCAGATTATTTCAGAAATTTAAGTAACAAAATACGTACCTATTTGCTAATAACAAAATGTATATTTTTATGTGACATACAGAGCAATTCTGGATAAGTACATGTGTATGATGATAGATTAACACTTTATAATTCTGTTATATTCAATTCTATTTTATTTATGTATTTGTTTCTCTTTGGAAAATGGTATTGGTAATAAGGACATCATTTAAAGAAGACAAATTAGTATGATAAATAATGATGTTGAAGCATATTTAAGAATAATTACATTTATATAATCTTACCTGAAAATGCATAAGTCTTTGTATGGCGATGCAGCTTTTTCTTGTTTAATGCTTTGGTTGTAATGTGCTTTTATATTCTTGAATGGAATATTTGAATGCTCTATTTTCAAATATTATATAATTTGTGATATTTATGAAAAGCATCAAAACTTCCCCAACATGATATTGAATATGGACTACGGTATAATTAGAAGATAAATAGTTGCGTTTGTAAAATTTCCGGGGTTCATTGTTATTCAACACCCGCAAATTTAGTTTAAAACCGACGGCAGGTGTTGAATAATAATGAACCCCTGAAATTTTACAAACGCAACTATTTATCGATATTGTAACATGACCGTTAGTTATTAAGCATTTTAAGAGCGAACTCTATTTTTGCGTAGGGAACTCTGAGTTGAAAGGATCTAACGACTGATCCATTAATTCCCAGGAATTCCCAGTGTTAAAGACATTAAAAAAGTGTTCTTATATTGCAAACCAGTTGCATTCATAAAGATAAGATCTTATAGTTTTCACTGTGAACTTTATGAGAGAGAAAATAGTTATATAATTCATAAACTAACAGAACAATCCCGACTGAACAAATATCTTAATCTCGCCCAGACCATTGTGACGGTGACGTGATCATTATGACGTCATAGAAAATGACAACAACAACAGAAACATGTGAATCGGGCACAAATATTGGGAGAATCAGAACATTTTAATGTTGAGGCGGACCAAATAATGTATCCTTTCGCGGTGATTCGCCTCAGCCAATTTGCGGGTGTTCATTGCCATTGAACACTGGAAAATCCTTCAAATCAACAAATCAGAAACGAGTATTTACCGAAGTCATGTTACATTAATGTTTAAAATGAATCTTGTGTGTCTTTTCTAGAATGTTAACATTTGATTTTCATTTTATTTGTTTTGCTTTTTGTGTTATGTTTAGGATGATAGGAGTTAACAATAAACGATTTTTTCTTAATTTTGTCATAATCTATAAGGCAATATTGATTTTCATGTACATGTGTGACCTTGGTAGTCAACACATGCTGTATTCATATTTGATGTGCCTTCTTTCTTTAACATACGGTTTATTAAGTATTTGTCAATGAGGAAAGCCACTGTGACATTCATTCTTTGAATCCATCTACCTTTTAGTAAAATGCCATCGAAATAAAATTCAGAAACAAAATAAACAATCCCTTGGGTTGTCTCATTATTTACAGTTTGGAACACATATCGTTCATTTTGGCAAAATTATTACAATTTGGGGCAATTTTTATTACAAATTGGAGTATTATTTATAACAAATTGGAGCATCATTTACTACAAATTGGAGCAGTTATTAATGCAATTTGGAGCATCGTTTATTCCAGTTTGGATTATGAATTACAATTCGGAGCTATTATTACAATTCGGTTTTTTTTCTCAAATTACTCAGTAGATAGTTAGTTCTTAGGAAGATTTTCTGTAACTCAATATATTAGTTTTATCTCATCTGGCTTGATATGGCAACCGTCAGTCTACATCTTCCTTGCTCAAATTTATTAAACAAGGGTCTAGAATGCTGATTTTTTGTAATCAGAGGTGATGAACCTTGATGTGCCACGCCCTCAAACGTATTTCCATTTTTTCCAGAAGCAAAAAGACTAGCAAGCTGAAATCTTGTGTACAAACTCCTTAGCAGATACGGATTATAATATATTGATTTTATGGGTCTGGGATTCCAAGATAGGGCTATTGGGACTAAAACAAATTATATGTGAATTTAAGCGCAAGCTATAAACAGCCATTTCAAATTTGTGATGTTGGTATAAAGATCCAACAACATACCCTTTTTCATTAAAAAGTAGATTCACAGACCTGACAGTTTTTATGATGCAGACAGTTGATATATTTAAGGCTTTTGTTTGTTTATGATAGTTCAATTTATTGTACTTGCATTTCTAAACCCTACTTAGAATGATATAGTTAAAGAACCAGTTACGTTGATAAAATCGAAATGGATATGTTACCCTTTTTCTGACAGTGACAAGATACATCATGCGTGCATCTAACATTTGTTTTTCAAAATAACGTTAACCAGATGTCTTATCTATGTTGAACTAGATCTATGCCTACCCCATCTTCCTACGCAGAGCCTAAAAGGCCAGTTTCCAAACTGTCATTTTATGCCTTGCTGCAGAGACTTTACTTTTCTGTGCTGCTATAGTGCCCCTACAGACTAGAGAGCAAGCACAGAAAACTAAAGGCTATGCAGCAAGGCATAAAATGACAGTTTGGAAACTGGCCTTTTAGGCTCTGCGTAGGAAGATGTGCCTACCCTTGGCCCGAGCTAAGATGCAAAGTGCCCTTCTGAGTAGCAAAAGAGAACAAAAAGTACCTCAGAGTTAATATTTTTGGTGATTTTCCAATAACTGACATAGCATTCTTTGTACTATTGGACAGCATAATCATGAAAAATACATGATTTTATGTACCTTCAGATACAAACGGTTTCTTTCTTTCCCCAGTATTTCTCTCCTATATAACTCTACAAGACTTTCTCATTTCATTTCAAGGTTAATTGGTTTCTTCTTATAAACTCTCTTTAGTTTTTTTCATTGATGTGAGGCTTACTACGACTGGATTTTTTTAACCAACCATTAACATTTAACACTATATCAAACATTAGTGAGCGTTCAAACTTCAAATTACACTTTCTAATTTCTCAATGTTTGCTACTCCATTTCCAAATTATTTGCTGTGAAAGTTGGATTCGATCCTGCAAAGCACAGCTGATGGTTGTTTCATTATGATTTGAATGTTATATTAAATTATACCTTTTTGGGGGCAAGAATATAATTTAATGTGCGCTTTTAAATTGGATTCAAAACCAATACACAGTTGCAACTCACAGTTGTTTTAATATGCATGACGACATAACATAGTGTAGTGTTGGTAAACGTTAGAACAGTTCTTGGTTTGCAAACTCGGTTTTACTTTTTATTCAAAGCTTCACCACTTTCTTTCTGCACGTTTCCACCGAATCCACCGCCTCCACAGCGTTTGGCAATCACACGATTGAAATCAAGAGCATGTCGGTACATAATACCATCGCTTTTCTTTTCTTTCTTGTCTTTCACACCTCTAACTGGCATCTTGTCTCCCTTGTCGTCACCAAGAACGTCCTGCTCGATTTTACCGCCTCCACAGCGTTTGTCAAAACTACGACTAAAATCAAGAGCATGACCATACAAAAAACCATCACTCTTTTTGTCTTTCTTTTCTAATGAACCACGTCTTATTAACTCGTCTCTTTTGTTAAGACCCCCTGTCCTGTCACCAGCAACAGTTCCTGGCCGGTTGTTTCTCTTTTCACGACCCCAATCGCTTTTGTCTAGGCCTGTTTCTTGCTTCCCTTTAAATCCATCTCTACTTATCTTGTCTCTCTTGTCAAGACCCCCGCCTCCCCCACCTCCCCGATACAGTCTGGTTTCTTTCTTATACAATACATCACGTCTAGTTATCTTGTCTCTCTTGTCAAGACTCGGGCCTCCTCGAGACGGTCTGGTTTCCTTCTTATACAATACACCACGTCTAGTTATCTTGTCTCTCTTGTCAAGACCCATGTCTCCCCCTAATACACCACGTCTAGTTATCTTGTTTCTCTTGTCAAGACTCGGGCCTCCCCGATACGGTCTGGTTTCTTTCTTATACAATACACCACGTCTAGTTATCTTGTCTCTCTTCTCAAGACTCCTGCTTCCCCCATCCGGACTGGTTTCCTTCTTATACAATACATCACGTCTAGTTATCTTGTCTCTCTTGTTAAGACCTGCGCCTCCTCCATCCGGACTGGTTTCCTTCCTATACAATACATCACGTCTAGTTATCTTGTCTCTCTTGTCAAGACTCGGGCCTCCCCGATACGGTCTGGTTTCTTTCTTATACAATACATCACGTCTAGTTATCTTGTCTCTCTTGTCAAGACTAGGGCCTCCTCGAGACGGTCTGGTTTCCTTCTTATACAATACATCACGTCTAGTTATCTTGTCTCTCTTGTCAAGACTCGGACCTCCTCGATACGGTCTGGTTTCCTTCTTATACAATACATCACGTCTAGTTATCTTGTCTCTCTTGTCAAGGCCCCTGTCTCCCCCATCCGGACTGGTTTCCTTCTTATTCAATACACCACGTCTAGTTATCTTGTCTCTCTTGTTAAGACTCAAATGCCTTTTACCAGGAGCTGTATCTTTGTGCACGATTCCACCACCTCCACAGCGTTTGCCAATACCACGACCAAGATCAAGTGTATTGCCATTAGTCCCTTTTTTGAGTCCATGGTCACAGCGAGGAACTAGTTCTTTGTTGTTTTCATACAAAGTCGATACAGGAGCTCCCTCTTGGTTCTCTCTACCTGGATTCGCACCATTGTATCGGACCAGAGCTACAATAAATGACAATAACATGTGAAATACGACAAATAACGAATGATATCTTAAAAATTATAAAATGATAAAATGTTAAAAAGCTAGTCAATTAAGATAAGAACTCATACATTACATTCTTGTTTTCGGTAACATTCAAAGTGTGAAGTCAAATACTAGATTTCCTGACGCATAGGAAATAATATAACTAAGGCTGTTCAAATCATTCTTCAAATTATATCATGTTCAAGTCTGGGAAGTGCTCGTATGAAACAAGAGGTAAGTGTAGGGTTCATGGCTTGAGTCAGCTATATTTGGAGAGATTGCAGCATTTACATTATTTATATATATCCTAAAGCAAAGCAAGAAAGAAGTAGCAAGAAATCAATCAAACCATCAGAAACACCAACCAAACCATCATAAACATATTTAACAGGATTGTTCAAAATATCAGATCTTTACCTGTCAAGCTCACAATGAATAAAGTCCCGACTTTCATTCTGCCAGATTCAGAAACGAATATTGTGCACTGTGAATATTCAGTCGACACCTTCTTTTATAACAAATTCAAGCTGCATTTTAATTAAGGAAAATGTAATAAAAATATCGTTATGATGAGCAACTGAACCGAATGTTTTGTAATAAGACTTTACCAGATGAAACCGTTTCGCATCATATAATTGATTATTATTGTTCATGATGTTAAAAAATCTTCTTGTCATTTTATTTTCAACATGTGAAATTTGTTGTTGAAGTACAATTGGATCACTATATCTGCAAGATTGCGAATTCTTAAAACGTTTCAAAAAGAGATATTTTTTTTGTCAAACACCTTCATGGAGACTGAAAGTAAAATATCCTTACTCTTTCGTAAGTCTAGCGGAAAATTAATGGTTATATTGGTAACGAGAGCCACTGGTTTTCTATTATTATGGTAAACAAATTTTAATAATCTACCCGGCAAAATAAAGTATGGTGCATTTGAATATGCAACGTTTACAATATCAAATCTTTGCAGTAGTTCGTATAAAATATTATGATATCTGATTAACGTTTTTGTCCAAATATATTTGGGTCAACACATGTAGAATTGTTGTATACATAAAATTGGACAACTATATCTGCAATGATACGAATTCGTGGACTTTTACGATCCCTTCAGACATTTTAAATCTAAAATCAACAATTTTTATCAACAAAAATTACCATATTTTAGACCTTAAATCTCATTTAAATTTTATTATTTTATGGTCATTGGTTGAACAAGTTATAATAAGCTACCGAGCAAAAGAAACACCCACTATTTGATTCAAGTTATCTAATTTACAAAACAACAACATGTGATGCAATTGATTATTCCACATATATATTCAGTAGTTCGAGCAAGAAGGCCTTCTCTACCAACAGAGGTAGCTGATATACTCCAATGTTATCCTCTGAGTTTTAAATTATTTCCGAAGTCTGATTGAATTCAATTAAAGTTTGTTGTACAATCAGCAACGCAGCTTCAATTATTGGAGCAGATTTACTCTGATGCTTAGTGTTTGGGAAGAGTAGGGCATTGACTTATATAATTAATGAGCCAGATATATTGTTTTGATTATCTTCCGCCATGGAATGCACATCGTAGGAACATGTACGCCTGGAAATCGTTGCTCAAGGAGGTGAACGCGTTTCTCTGCGAGATGGAATTTGTTTCTATGCATTTTGTGTAGGGTTTAAAGTAAGGGTTCCAACCTTATTGCATAAAACCCTCAGAAAATCGCGAATTAAAACTGTCACTAGCACAGAATGTAATGAAGAAAAGCAAAGAAGCCAAAACTCCTCTTAGTTATAACCTAGGTTAGTTTTTAGCTCACCTTTACAAAGTAAATGTGAGCTTATATCATGGCGCTTCGTCCGTCGTCCGTCTGTCCATCCGTCCGTCCGTCTGTCCGTCCGTCCGTAAACTTTCAGGAAAAAGACCACTCCTCCTAAACGAATCCAGATATCATTCTGAAATTGTAGTATGTTATACCCATGGTGATTCCTCACAGAAAGGTAGACGTTTCAGTTTTGAGAATCCAAGATGGCCGCCATGGCAGCCATATTGAATTTCAATTAGATTTCAGGAAAAAGACTACTCCTCCTAAACGAATCCAGATATCATTCTGAAATTGTAGTATGTAATACCTATAGTGATTCCTCCCACAAAGGTAGACGTTTCAGTTCTGAGAATCCAAGATGGCCGCGATAGCAGCCTTATTGACTTTTCAGCTGCAGATGACACATCATTATTACTAAATTTTAAGCTTTCATCAAGTGATCACTCGCACCATTTAAATTCTCTAATTTGAACTTACTAATCATAATATTATCTTGAATATGGAATATTTAAGATTGTCATGCAAGTTGTTCTATATTTTGAAGTGTTTCTAAAACATTAAGATGAAAGACAAACATAATTAAATAATTTGTTTAAAATATTTATGGCAACTAGCTGCAAAAACCCAATGACATTAAACATCATATTGAATTTTAAACAATGGTATCTCCCTTATATTCCTTTAAATACCACACAAAAGGGGTCAACCAGAGTTCAGATATTCCTGTTGAGTCCACTATGCATTTCTAATACACATCCCAATACAGGCTGCTAGCATCACAGTCTCAGCTGCTAGTCTGTTGCATAATCAACCTGACCCAATTGATATGGTTGAGCATTATGCTATATGGCCATGTGTATGCAATAAGAGTTATGGAAATTAGACTTGTATTCTCATGACAGTGATATGTTCTTTCTAAGAAAACAACTTACACAAAATTTGTCAACAATAATTTTGTGTTTAGCAATCTACATGATAAGTTGATGTGGAAAGAGTTATTTTGCATCAGGTTCCAGTTCCTGTGTTTTACTCATATATGTACCATTTCTATATTTAACAGAAGTTCTTCTTGACACAAAATCAATTTAGGACATAAGCTAACTATATTTTGTGAAATTATATATATTTTTCACAACAATTCATGTTCTCTCCCGTCAAGTCTTTAAATACCACACATAAGGGCTTAGCCAGAGTTCAGGTTTACATGCTCAGCACACTAGGGTGCTTCTCCAAATAGACGTACACAAAAATTGCTACACTCTCCTTAATCTGGGGCTAGCAGCCCTGCCTGCTTATATATTGCATAGTAATCCTGACCTAATTGATAAATAGAACATAATGGACTTTATGGAAAGTATACTTGTATTCTATAAATAGTATTACTTTTTACAAATAACAATTTAAACAAGTCAAGAAACAGCTTTTGTGTAAAACAATCTGCACGATGAGTTAATATTAACAAGTCAAGAATCTGCTTTTATGTACAATAATCTACATGATAAGTTAATAATAGAGGTATTTTGTATCAGGTTCCAGTTCCAATACCATGTGTTTTATAAATACCTGTAAAACTAAATGATAATTGTATCATGCTGAAGGGGTTCTGGGAACAACATGTCATCATAGAAGTCATTATTTTTCAATTAGATTTCAGGCCAAGTACTACTCCTACTAAATCAATTAAGATATCATTCTGAAAAGTGAGTATTTTTTTATATAGTGATTCCTGACAAAGACGCATTTATTTTATTATCAAGAATCCAAGATGGTCAATATGTCAATTATATTGAATTTTCAATTAGATTTCATGAAATTCATTGAAAAGAATGCATTTCCTGATCAATCAAATCAATGTCATTATATTTGTATTGATACGCTTGTTGTAATATTTATCAACACTATAAATACAGTTACAAAAAAATGTATGAATCATCTTTATCTGCGAACAGCCTGAAAACATGACTGTTTTAAAAAATCCTTTTTAATAAAACATAAAATGATAAAAGTTGTTCACTCAATCAGTGGGTTAGTTAATTCCTGACACTTCATATATGGCAAATAACATAGCCAGTGAGGGATAAATATACATTTTTTAATCATCTATATCTGATTACGGTCTGAACAATGATTATCTAGATAATTATAATGAATATTCAATTCAAACAAATCCTTTCAAAAGCATTTAAAATGATTAAATTTGTTCACTCCCAACACTAACTGTAAGGTTTTTTACTCCTTTGTTCTCATGCAATTAATTTATTCCAAACTAAATGATAATTGTATCATGCTGAAGGGGTTCTGGGAACAACATGTCATCATAGAAGTTATTATTTTTCAATTAGATTTCAGGCCAAGTACTACTCCTACTAAATCAATTAAGATATCATTCTGAAAAGTGAGTATTTTTTTATATAGTGATTCCTGACAAAGACGCATTTATTTTATTATCAAGAATCCAAGATGGTCAATATGTCAATTATATTGAATTTTCAATTAGATTTCATGAAATTCATTGAAAAGAATACATTTCCTGATCAATCAAATCAATGTCATTATATTTGTATTGATACGCTTGTTGTAATATTTATCAACACTATAAATACAGTTACAAAAAAATGTATGAATCATCTTTATCTGCGAACAGCCTGAAAACATGACTGTTTTAAAAAATCCTTTTTAATAAAACATAAAATGATAAAAGTTGTTCACTCAATCAGTGGGTTAGTTAATTCCTGACACTTCATATATGGCAAATAACATAGCCAGTGAGGGATAAATATACATTTTTTAATCATCTATATCTGATTACGGTCTGAACAATGATTATCTAGATAATTATAATGAATATTCAATTCAAACAAATCCTTTCAAAAGCATTTAAAATGATTAAATTTGTTCACTCCCAACACTAACTGTAAGGTTTTTTACTCCTTTGTTCTCATGCAATTAATTTATTCCAAATTGAAAATTTTGGTTAATGAATAACTAATTATCTTTTATTTTGTTTGTCATGCTAATAAAAGATATAATATTCATCTTCAAAACAGCATTCATTGAACAGCTGTCTGAACAATTCTTTTTTTACAAAGTCTTTCTCACACATTGTCTCTGTTAGTTAAGATACTTCAATAAACATATTACTGAGTTGACCCTCAGATTATTTCCATTGCAAACCTCTCTTTTACCCCCACCCCTTCTATCCCCTCCCCCCCTATCCTTCCAGCCCCTCTCCTGCAACTCTCCTCTAATGCCCCAGTCACACTTACGTTTATGAACGTAGTGATGCAGAACGTACTTTAACGCAGTAAACTGTACTTAAAGAGACACAGAGTATGTTGATATGATCACATATGTCAAATTTTGAAATCGATGTTTATACATCGGGAACAACTTACTGTTACTGAAAATAACAAGTTATAGGTCAATCAGTACATTAGAGCGAAAATACGACAATTCAAAGTCGGGTTTTTGATCGAAAACCGGACAATGTGACTCGAGTGGCGCGCGCAAATTCGCCAAACGTAATTTTGAAACCTTGTCATAAGCTGACGGGAAGATATATTCGATTCGATAGTGTTAATTAGGTATTGTAACTAATGGGTAGATTAATTGGATGCATAATTTCGAATAGTAAACGTATATGAGATGTTTTCTTGATTTTTCCATAAAATCAAGCATTTTAGAGATATTATGCATAAATGGATATATTTGCAAGTCCAGTGATGAGATATGAACTTCAATCAGCATATTAGATATTTTGTAGCTTATCAAAACCAAATAAAATTTTAAAAAAGATACTCTGTGTCACTTTAAGCCTAGTTATCCGTAGTTATACTTAGTTATCCTTGCTCAAAACATAGACATAGACGTGAGACAAACGTAGTTTGTGATTTAACTTTTGGACATGTTTAAAGTTTAGCATTTCCGAACTACGTTTCCAGAAACGTAGTTCAATGTAGTTGGACGTAGTTAATTGAAAATGTGAACTTAGTTCATCGTAGTTGAACCTAGTTAAGAACGTTCTTTAACGTAGTACAACTTTTCCACGATTTACTACACTTTAGTAGGTATCGAGTACGTTTTCGTACGTTTAAGTACATTCTACAACGTTGTACTACGTCTGACTGCTTTAAACTACGATAAACTATACTAGTTTCATCTGAGTTGAAGAACGTTTAAGTACACAAAACTAGGTATTAGTACGGTTAACTACGGTATCAACTACGTTTTGGTACGTTTCGTATTTAGACTTTGACGTTTAAGTACGTTACCCTACATCTAACTACACTTAAGTAAGCAGAACTACGTTGATCTACGATAAACTGCGCCTAACTAGGTAGATTTATTTATTTGTACCTTTGGTCACAATTGACTGAGACACCTGGTATGCGTTTTAACACTATTCATTTCACAACTGAGAGAGGATGAGTGAAAGGAAGGTGAAAATGATACAGCATTAGCTTCTATCAACAAAGAAATGATATGTTTTGCTCTCTATATTAAAAAAATCGAAATGGACGACGAAACGCAGAGAACAAGTAATTGTCACTAACGTGACCATGTCCCCCGCCGCAAGAGAGAAATTGACTAAAAGGGATTGCCGGTTGGTGTCTCAAAGTTACTCTTAAAACGATGTCAAGGTTATTGCGCTACCTAGGCTTTACGCACTGGTCAAAGTCCTGTCGTGACCTTGAAAATTAGGTCAATGTCACCAAACTGACTGTTTTCTGCGTATTCACCCAATGAAGACAAATACTAAGTTTGAAGGCTCTAGATAGAAGGGTTTGTGAGATGTCGCGCATATAAGGCTTTACACACTGGTCAAAGTCCCGTCCTGACCTTGAGAATTAGGTCAAGGTCACCAAGACCGAGATAACGCGCTAACAAGAAGCGAGACGGACGGATGGACGGACGGACGTACGGAGCTGAATACTATATGTCAAAACAATGAAGATGGTGGGTCCGTGACTTGCTCATTCGTAGGCCATTACACGGTCAATATCATACACGTATGTCCGAATTGGAGGTAGAATAAAATACATAAACTTGTGTCTTTATATACCCTACCACTGTAGTGCCGTGATTTACCCTACTTTAACGTACTTTGACTTACCTAAACGTGTTTCAACGCAGTTCAACCTACTTAGTTGTACTAATAAACGTTCTTAAATGTAGATCAACGTGGTTAAACGTAGACAAACGTAGGTAGTCAGTTGTTCAATAAACATAGTTATCCGTTGTTAAACCTAGTAAAACGTTCTTATATGTACTTAATCGTACTTACACGTAGTGAACGAACCTATAATGAAACGTTGTTTTACGTAGTTACTAAAATGCACTCATTTTCGGCACGATAGCAGTTTTGTGGCTACGTTCAATGAACTACGGTTGACTAGGTAAATGAACGTAAATGTGACTCCCCCATAAAGGGTATCTGTATTGCATATTGAAATGGGGGGAGGACACTCACTATATGGAATAACAGTAACTTACATAAGAGGATAAGTTACATAAGCTACATGCAGGTGCAAGAGGTCATCATAGGTCATCATATCTAGTAATTAGCATAAACCCCCATGTTGCTAGCCTATTCTGACCAATCAGATTGCACTAACATATGTCAAGATTTAAGATATTCAGAAATCTTCAGTTAGAATTACATGAGACATTGACCTGGACAGTTTACTTTGGCAATTGGACCTATCACTAGCTGAATTTGTGATTTGTGTCAGAGGGATATATTCCAAATGTTTATGTGCATCATCTTTTTAGTTCTTTGGAAGTTGAGAGTGTGACTAAATGAATACTCCTTAACCAATCAAGATATCATAATAAAATTAATACAGATGCCCACATAAAAGTAGTATTTTGAAGATTAAAAAGTCCAAGATGGTCACCAATTCAGCCATAGATATACACAAAAGTTATACAAAAACCTACTGCTTGTTAACAAATCATGATTATAATTATCATTCATGTATTAATGTTTGTTCAAGCTCTAGGGGTTTCCAACAGAAGAATAGCATTTTAAAAGATAAAAAAATCATGATGGCAGCCATAATCAATTATCATATAAAAGATGGTTACACAATTAAACCATATTACCACATCATTCATTTTAAGGTGAGCTTCTGTACCCTCGGTACTTTTATTTAATTGTAATGAAGAGTGGTTTTACACAAACAAACGATAACATTTTTGTGTTTATTACCATCTTTGACTTCTGTAGATAGATCATATCAGATGTTAATGCCTCAAGCTTATCTATGTTAAGCATTTGAGGAGGATATATCTGCTTACCCTACACAAGGACTTCGCCTGGGAGTAGCTGAATGAGATAAGTCTTTTATATACTGTTTTACTCAGGAGATAACTCAACAAGAACTCATTCATTCGATAAAGGTAAAACGAGCAAATCTGCATGGTTTTCAAATGAACAAAATGCATTCAAAGTTTGATTTTTGTAAAACAAGTAGTCCTACACTGTTATATTTATTTATTGGAATAACCTTATCAATTTGTGTTTATAATTCTAATTATCTATGCTTGATTATATGATTTCAATTAATTCACTTATTAATGACGTTCATGTAATGGAAATTATAATATAACGTTTATTTCTTTAAAAAGTTACCATGCTTCAAATACTTGAATTGAAGGTTTACATTCACTTGAATTTGACATTAACTAATCAAGTCAAATGAAATTGAAACTACATTCCAAACAAATTAGACGAGTTTGAGTTGAGTGAATTATAAAAAGTTATTTCTCAGATCATAAACATAAAAAGTAATCATTCAAAATATTGTTTTGTCACGGTTAAACATTTAAATAGAATAGTTTTAAGATTAGTCATTGATTTAATGAAACCGCCTGTCTGTCCTTGCACAACTAAAGACAAATATACTTGATGTGAAAACAATGAGGGTTTTGATGCTTATTTCCATCACAGGTAAGATTCGATTCCTTGTTATACATTTGTATATACTAATATCATAAGAATTTGTTGATAATGATGTTTATAACCAGCTAGGCATCATACATTTTGAACAAATGTAAAACTTTAATAGTTCTAATTGATGAAGCCAAAAAATCTTGTATCCTCTCCAGTATGATAATTCTTTAATAAGTACTGGGATTACTATGTATTACCGACGTCTGAAAAATTGTTGAGTTAAAATACCTATCTCGAAGGATTAACAGGTGTTCCCACCAAATTGGCCGCAGGATAACCAGATAATAATTACCAAATACGTAGTACAGTGTCTCTTAATTGTTTTGTTGTTGGACAAATTGAAACACTCACCTTGTCTTTCTTTTGTTAAGGTTTCAAATAACAACAAATGTAATATATATAATAACACAATTAATAATTGCTTCAAATTGTAATAACGAGAAGTCATTTTAATAAAGAGTTTAAAATTTAAAATGTTTCATTCTGTTGTCATTTTGAGTGCACAATTATAGTATTGTTTGATCTTGATTAATGTAATAAGGTTAATTCTGATGGTGCTGGCAATTATGATGTTGGTGATATTTGTAGGTCGTAGACATAGACTTCGATGTAGATAAAGGTGTAGATGTGAATGTATGAGAAGATGAAGACGAAGATGAAGATCGAGTTTAAGGGAAAATGTAGACAGCAATGTTCACGTAGATACAGACATGCTAGTAACGATGAAGATGAAGACGTAGATGTAAAGATAAGTACATATACAAACTAAGATGACGTGGATTAAGACACATGCATAGATATAGATAAATAGCAATACGTGTGGACCTACACGATAATGTAGATGTAGAGATATGGAGATAGTAAGTGTGAATGGAGATACAAGAGTCGATGTCAATGAAGAAGATGATGTTGATGAGGAAGAATATATTGTGAATGTCAGAAAAATGAAAATTAATGGTTCCAATTGAGATACGATGTATTTAAACAAAATGAAGCAGTAATCATTCAAATATATAATGTAAAGTTTAGCAATGCGATGATTACCTGTTCTAAAACAAACTGAATTAAAGGTGTTCAAACAAAATGGCCGCCAATGGATTTTATTTTTATTTATGGATGAATTATTTGTGTTTCGAGATTTTTGACACTGTCAAAAGAACAAAAAACAATCCCTTGGGTTATCTAATTATTTACAATTTGGAACACATATTGTTACGTTTTGAAGCAATTATTACAATTTAGGGAATTATTACAAATTGGAGTATCGTTTTTTACAAATTTGAGCATTGTTTATTTCAAATTGGAGCAGTTTTTAATACAATTTGGAGCAGTTTTTATTCCAGTTTGGACTATGAATTACAATTTAGAGCAATTATTACAATTCGGTGCACTTAATTGTTTTTCCCAAATTAGTTAAATTCTTATGAAGAATTTCTGTAACTCAATATATTAGTTTTATCTCATCTTGATATGGCAACCGCCAGTCTACATCCTCCTTTCTCAAACTTATTAAACAAGGGTCTAGAATGCTGAATTTTTGTGTTCAGAGGTGATGAACCTTGATGTGCCACGCACTCAAACGTATTTCCATTTTCTCCAGAAGGAAAAAGCATAGCAAGCTGATATCTTGTGTACAAACTCCTTAGCAGATACGGATTATAATTTATTGATTTGATGCGTCTGGGATTCCTAGATAGGGCTATAGGGACTAAAACAAATTATATGTGAATATAAGCGCAAGCGATAAACAGCCATTTCAAATTTGTGATGTTGGTATGAAGACCCAACAATATACCCTTTTTTATTAATAATTGGATTCACAGACCTGACAGTTTTTATGATGCAGACAGTTGATATATTCAAGGCTTTTGTTTGATTATTATAGTTCAATTCATTGTACTTGCATTTCTAAACACTACTATTAGAATGATATAGTTAAACAACCAGTAAAGTTGATAAAATGGAAATAGATATGTTACCCTTTTACTGACAGTGACATGATACATCATTCGTGCATCTAGCATATGTCTTTCATAATAACGTTAATCAGATGTCTAATCCATGTTGAACTAGATCTATGCCTACCCTTAGTCCGAGATTAGATGCAAAGGGCCCTTCTGGGTAGCAAAAAAACCACCTCACAGTTTATTTTTGTGATTTTCCAATAACTGACATTGCATTCTCTGTACTATTGGACAGCATAATCATGAAAGATACACGATTGTATATACCATCAGAAACAAACGGTTTCTTTCTTTCTCCAGTATTTCTCTCCTATGTAACTCTATCAGGCTTTCTCATTTCATTTCAAGGTTAATGGGTTTCTTCTTATAACCCCTCTTATAACCCCTTCTTATAACCCCTCTGTTGTGAGGTTAACTACGATTACAAAGCATTTAATTTAAAACTATATCAAACATTAGTGAGACATACAAACTAACTTCAAATAACACTCATTTCTGTGAAAGTTGGATTCGATCCTGCAAAGCACAGCTGATTGCTGTTTCATTATGATTTGAATGATGTATTAAATCCTACCTTTCTGGGGGGGCAAGTATATAATTTAATGTGCGGTTTAAAATTGGATTCAAAACAAATACACAGTTGCAACTCACAGTTGTTTTAATATGCATGACGACATAACATAGTGTAGTGTTGGTAAACATTAGAACAGTTCTTGGTTTGCAAGCTTGGTCTTACTTTTTATTCCAAGCTTCACCACTTTCTTTCTGCACATTTCCACCGAATCTACCGCCTCCACAGCGTTTGACAATCACACGATTGAAATCAAGAGCATGTCGGTACATAATACCATCGCTTTTCTTTTCTTTCTTGTCTGTCACACCTCTCTTGTCTCCCTTGTCGTCACCCAGAACGTTCTGCTCGATTTTACCGCCTCCACAGCGTTTGTCAAAACTACGACTAAAATCAAGATCATGACCATACAAAAAACCATCACTCTTTTTTTCTTTCTTTTCTAATGAACCACGTCTTGTTAACTCGTCTCTTTTGTTAAGATCCTCTGTCCTGTCACCAGCAACAGTTCCTGGCCGGTTGTTTCTCTTTTCACGACCCCAATAGCTTTTGTCTTGGCTTGTTTCTTGCTTCCCTTTAAATCCATCTCTACTTATCTTGTCTCTCTTGTCAAGATCCCCGCCTCCCCCATCCGGACTGGTTTCCTTCTTATACAATACACCATGTCTAGTTATCTTGTCTGTCTTGTCAAGACTCGGGCCTACCAGACACGGTCTGGTTTCCTTCTTATACAATACACCACGTCTAGTTATCTTGTCTCTCTTGTCAAGACCCCCACCTCCCCCATCCGGACTGGTTTCCTTCCTATACAATACACCACGTCTAGTTATCTTGTCTCTCTTGCAAAGACCCCCACCTCCCCCATCCGGACTGGTTTCCTTCCTATACAATACACCACGTCTAGTTATCTTGTCTCTCTTGTCAAGACCCCCACCTCCCCCATCCGGACTGGTTTCCTTCTTATACAATGCACCACGTCTTCTTATCTTGTCTCTCTTGTCAAGACCCCCACCTCCCCCATCCGGACTGGTTTCCTTCTTATACAATACACCACGTCTAGTTATCTTGTCTCTCTTGCCACGATCCCCACCTCCCCCATCCGGACTGGTTTCCTTCTTATACAATACACCACGTCTAGTTATCTTGTCTCTCTTGTCAAGACCCCCACCTCCCCCATCCGGACTGGTTTCCTTCTTATACAATACACCACGTCTTCTTATCTTGTCTCTCTTGTCAAGACCCCCACCTCCCCCATCCGGACTGGTTTCCTTCTTATACAATACACCACGTCTAGTTATCTTGTCTCTCTTGTCAAGACCCCCGCCTCGCCCATCCGGACTGGTTTCCTTCTTATACAATACACCATGTCTAGCTATCTTGTCTCTCTTGCCACGATCCCAGCCTCCCCTATCCGGACTGGTTTCCTTCTTATACAATACATCACGTCTAGTTATCTTGTCTCTCCTGTCAAGACCCCCACCTCCCCCATCCGGACTGGTTTCCTTCTTATACAATACACCACGTCTTCTTATCTTGTCTCTCTTGTCAAGACCCCCACCTCCCCCATCCGGACTGGTTTCCTTCTTATACAATACACCACGTCTAGTTATCTTGTCTCTCTTGTCAAGACCCATGCCTCCCCCTAATACACCACGTCTAGTTATCTTGTCTCTCTTGCCACGATCCCCACCTCCCCCATCCGGACTGGTTTCCTTCTTATACAATACACCACGTCTAGTTATCTTGTCTCTCTTGTCAAGACCCCCACCTCCCCCATCCGGACTGGTTTCCTTCTTATACAATACACCACGTCTAGTTATCTTGTCTCTCTTGTCAAGACCCATGCCTCCCCCTAATACACCACGTCTAGTTATCTTGTCTCTCTTGCCACGATCCCCACCTCCCCCATCCGGACTGGTTTCCTTCTTATACAATACACCACGTCTAGTTATCTTGTCTCTCTTGTCAAGACCCCCACCTCCCCCATCCGGACTGGTTTCCTTCTTATACAATACACCACGTCTAGTTATCTTGTCTCTCTTGTCAAGACCCTCGCCTATCCCATCCGGACTGGTTTCCTTCCTATACAATACATCACGTCTAGTAATCTTGTCTCTCTTGTTAAGACCCGCGCCTGCCCCATCCGGACTGGTTTCCTTCTTATACAAAACATAACGTCTAGTTATCTTGTCTCTCTTGTCAAGACTCGGGCCTCCCCGATACGGTCTTGTTTCCTTCTTATACAATACACCACGTCTAGTTATCTTGTCTCTCTTGTCAAGATTCGGGCCTCCCCGACCCATGCCTCCCCCAACCTGACTGGTTTCCTTCTTATACAATACACCACGCCTAGTTATTTTGTCTCTCTTGTCAAGACCCCCGCCTGCCCCATCCGGACTGGTTTCCTTCTTATACAATACATCACGTCTAGCTTTCTTGTCTCTCTTGTCAAGACTCAAATGCCTTTCACCCGGAGCTGTATCTGTGTGCACGATTCCACCGCCTCCACAGCGTTTGCCAATACCACGACCAAAATCAAGTGTATAGCCATTAGTATTTTCTTCGAGTCCATCGTCACAGCGAGGAACCAGTTCCTTGTTGTTGGCAAACAAAGTCGATACAGGAGCTCCCTCTTGGTTCTTTCTACCTGGATTCGCACCATTGTGTCGGATCAGAGCTACAATAAATGACAATAACATGTGAAAAACGACAATTAACGAATGATATCTTAAAAATTATAAAATGATAAAATGCTAAAAATCTAGTCCATTAAGAAATGAATTCATACACTACATTCTTATTTTATAGCATTCAAAGTGTGAAGTCGAATACGGTATTCTAGATTTCCTGACGCATAGGAACTAATATAACTAAGGCTTTTCAAATCATTCTTCAAATTATATCATGTTCAAGACTGGGAAGTGCTCGTATGAAACAGGAGGTTAGAGTAGGGTTTATGGCTTGAGTCAATTATATTTGGAGAGATTGCATCATTTAAATAATTTATATATATCCTAAAGTAAAGAAAGAAATCAATCAAACTATCATAAACACCAACCAAACCATCATAACATATTTAACAGAATGGTTCAAAATATCAGATCTTTACCTGTCAAGCTCACAATGATTAAAGTCCCGACGTTCATGCTGCAAGATTCAGAAACGAATCTTGTGCACTGTAAATATTCAGTCGACACCTTCTCTTATTACACATTCAGGTTGCATTTTAATTAAGGAAAATGTAATAAAAATATCGTTATGATTAACAACAGAACTGAATGTTTTGTATTAAGACTTCACCAGCTGAAACTGATTCGCATCATATTTGATTATTATCGTTCATGATGATAAACAAAACTTCTTGTCATTTTATTTTAAACATGTGCAGATTGTTGTTGAAGTACTTTTGGATCCCTATATCTGCAATAATGCGAATTCTTACAACGTAACCAAAAGAGATATTTTTTGTCAAACACCTTCATGGTGACCGATAGTAAAAGATCCTTACTCGTTACACCGTAAGTCTAGCGGGAAATTAATTGTTATATCGGTAACGAGAGCCACTGGTTATCTGTTATTATGGTAAACAAATTTAATAATCTACCTGGCAAAATAAAGTACACTCACAATGTCTTTCAAATTATTTGATATCATATGGTGCATATGATTATGCAACGTTTACAATATCACATCTTTGCAGTAGTTCGTATAAATATTTTAATTCATATCAACAACAAAATTACCAAACTTTATACTTTAGGTCTTATTTAAATTTGGTTATTTTATGCTCCTTGGTTAAACAAGTTTATGGTTAACAAGTTGTAATAAGCTACCGAGCAAAAGAAACACCCACTATTCGATTCAAGTTATTTAATTTTATACAAAAAGATGTGATGCATTTGATTATTCCACACATATATTCAGTAGTTCGAGCAAGAAGGCCTTCTCTACCAACAGAGGTAGCTGATATCCTCCAATGTTATCCTCTGAGTTTAAAAATATTTCCGAAGTCTGATTGAATTCAATTAAAGTTTGTTGTACAATTAGAAACGCAGCTTCAAAGGTATAATTGGAACAGACTTACTCCGATGCTAAGTGTTTGGGAAGAGTAGGACATTGGCTTAATGAGCCAGATAAACTGTTTTGCTTATCTTCTGTCATGGGATGCACACTGTAGGAACGTGTACGCCTGGAAATCGTTGCTCACGGAGGTGAACGCATTTTTCTGCGAGATGGAATTTGTTTTTGTGCATTTTGTGTAGGGTTTAGGGTAAAAGGTTAAAACCGTATTGCATAAAAACCTCAGAAACTCGCGAAATAAAACTGTCACAAGCACAGGAAGTAATGACTCTGGGCTACCTCTGTGGGAAGAAAAGCAAAAAAGCCAAAACTCAAAGTTACCATTCTTTATATACTCGAAATAAAGGTTTACATTCGCTTGAGTTTGATGATAACTAATCAAGTAAAATGAAATTGAAACTACATTCCAAACTAGTTCGGCGAGTTTGAGTTGAGTGAATTATAAAAAGTTATTTCTCAGATCATAAACATAAAAAGTAATAATTCAAAATATTGTTTTGTCACGGTAAAACATTTAAATAGAGTAGTTTTAAGATTAATCATTTGATTTACTGAAACCGCCCTTGTCTAACTACTTGCACAACAAAAGACAAATAGACTTGACTTGAAAACAATAAATGAGAACAAGTTATATGGATTTACAACTTCTTTATTGCAAGAGTGCGACGTTTCGGTGTAGGTACTAACACCGTTTTCAAGCAAGTGATGCAGAGCATGATATGGACGTGATTATATACATAATTGGTGAATATGTTTATACAATTAATTGGATTGATGTACAGAGATATAACAAGTTTGATGTACATGGTGATTGGATTGTTGTTATAGTACACAAAACAATGACGGTTTTGATGCTTATTTCCATCACAGGTGAGATTCGATTCCTTGTTATACATTTGTATATACCAATATCATAAGAATTTGTTGATAATGATGATAATAACCAGCAAGACATCATCTCTTTTGATCAAATGTAATAATTTAATAGTTCTTTTTGATGAAGCCAAAGACAAAAATTGTGTATCCTCTCTAGTATGACAATGCTTTAATACGAGGTTTGCTTACGTATAGTACCGAAGTCTGAAAAATCGTTGAGCTAAAATACCTATCTCGAAGGATTAAAATATGTTCCCACCAAAAAGGCCGCAGGATAACCAGATAATAATTACCAAATACGTAGGACAGTGTCTCTTAATTGTTTGTTTCTTTTGACAAATTGTAACACTCACCTTGTCTTTCTTATGTAAAGGTTTCAAATAACAACGAAGGTAATAAATATAATACACAATTAATAATTGCTTCAAATTGTATTTCCGAGAAATCATTTCAATAAAGAGTTTTTATTTTTTTGTATCATTCTATTGTCATTTTGAGTGCACAATTATAGTATTGTTTGATCTTGATTAATGTTAAGGGTTAATTCTGATGGTGATGACATTCATAGTATTGGTGATCGTTCCAGGTCGTAGACATCAACTTCGATGTAGATAAAGGTGTAGATGTGAATGTTGGAGAAGATGAAGACGAAGAACTCGATCTAGTTCAAGGTGAAAATGTAGAAAGCAATGTTCACGCAGATACAGACATGCTAGTAAATAAAGATGAATATGTAGACATATATGTAAATTGTAAAGATAATTACATATGTACTAAGAAGATGTAGATTTAGACAGATGTATAACTATAGATATATAGCAATAAATTTAGACGTACAGGATACTGTAGCTGTAGAGATATGGAGATAGTAAGTGTGAATGGAGATACAAGAGTCGAAATCAATTTAGACGATGATGTTGATGAAGAAGATGTAATCATACGTTTATGTTGATGTACATGACGTTGTAGATATAGACGAAGTTGTTAAAGGGGCAGTATCACGTTTTTAGGGGAATATATTGTGATGTCAGAAAAATGAAAATTAATGGTTCCAATTGAAATACGATGTATTTAAACTGAATAAGGCAGTAATCATTCAAATACATAATGTAAAGTTTAGCTATGCGATTCCTTTTTCTAACACAAACTGAATTACAAAATGGTTTACCAAGATACTGTCAAGATGACACGCTATTGTGAGAAATCGTTCTCGCAGCAACCACTGAGTGTAACAAACTGCCCTTGGAACTAAACACATGTAGAGATCTGTTATCTTTCGAGACTGCCCTAAAGACAACCCTGTTCTGTCTTGCCTATCCTTCTGCCTAAGAACTCTCTTCCTCCAGCGCTTTGAGCATGCTTAAGTGTGGAAAATGCGCTATCATAAGTATTTGGCAATGAGGAAAGCCAATGTAACATTCATTCTTTGAATCCATCTACCTTCAGGTAAAATGCCATCAAAATTCAGAAACAAAATAAACAATCCCTTAGGTTGTCTCATTATTTACAGTTTGGAACACATATTGTTTCGTTTTGGGGCAATTATTACAATTTGGGGCAATTTTTACTACAAATTGGAGAAGTGTTTGTCACAAATTGGAGCATCGTTTATTAAAAATTGGAGCACTTTTTAATACACTTTGGGGCAGTTTTTATTCCAGTTTGGATTGTGAATTACAATTCGGAGCAATTATATTAATTCGGTGCAATAAATTGTTTTTTCCAAAATTAGTTAAATTCTTATTTAGAATTTCTATAACTCAAAATATAAGTTTTATCTCATCTGGCTTGATATGGCAACCGTCAGTCTACATCCTCCTTTCTCTAAACAAGGGTCTAGAATGCTGAATTTTTGTGTTCAGAGGCGATGAACCTTGATGTGCCACGCCCTCAAACATATTTCCATTTTCTCCAGAAGCAAAAAGCATAGCAAGCTGAAATCTTGTGTACAAACTCCTTAGCAGATACGGATTATAATCTATTGATTTGATGGGTCTCGGATTCCTAGATAGGGCTATTGGGACTAAAACAAATTATATGTGAATATAAGCGCAAGCGATAAACAGCCATTTCAAATTTGTGATGTTGGTATAAAGACCAACAACATACCCTTTTTCATTTAAAAGTAGATTCACAGACCTGACAGTTTTTATGATTCAGACAGTTGATATATTCAATGCTGTTTATTATAATTCAATTCATTGTACTTGCATTTCTTAACCCTACTTAGAATGGCATAGTTTAAGAACCAGTAAAGTTGACAAACTGGAAATGGATATGTTACCTTTTTTTCTGACAGTGACATGATACATGATGTGTGCATCTAGCATATGTCTTTCAAAATAACGTTAATCAGATGTTTAATCTATGTTAAACTAGATCTATGCCTACCCTTAGTCCGAGATTAGATGCAAAGGGCTCATCTGAGTAGCAAAAAAACCCACCTCAAAATTAATTTGTTTTTTCAAATAACTGACATTGCATTCTTTGTACTTGCTAACTATGACTGGAATATTTTTACCAACCATTAAATTTAAAACTATATCAAACATTAGTGAGATATGCATGACGACATAACATAGTGTAGTGTTGGTAAACAATAGAACAGTTCCTAGCTTGTAAACTCAGTGTTACTTATTATTCAAAGCTTCACCACTTTCGTTCTGCACGATTCCCCCCGCCTCCACAGCGTTTGTCAATACCACGACTGAAATCAAGAGCATGTCGATACCTAATACAATCGTTCTTCTTTTCTTTCTTCTCTTTTACACCTCTAACTGGCATCCTGTCTCCCTTGTCGTCACCCAGAACGTTCTGCTCGATTTTACAGCCTCCACAGCATTTGTTAATACTACGACTAAAATCAAGAGCATGGCTATACAAAAGAACATCGCTCTTCTTTCCTTTTTTTTCAATTGAACCACGTCTTGTTAACTTGCCTCTCTTGTTAAGACCCCCTTTTCTCTCATCAGCAATAGTTTCTTTCCGCCCAATGTCACCATTTCCTGGCAGATTGTTTCTCTTTTCACAACCCCAATGGCTTTTGTCTTGGCCTGTTTCTTGCTTCCGTATAAATCCATCTCTTGTCATCTTGTCTCTCTTGTCAAGACCCCCGCCTCCCCCATAGCCACCTGGACTGCCTTCTCTCTTATATAATACACTGCGTCTTGTTATCTTGTCTCTCTTGTCAAGACCCGCGCCTCCACCATCCAGACTGGTTTCCTCTTTATATGATACACAACGTCTAGTTATCTTGACTCTCTTGTTAAGACCAAGATGCCTTTTACCCGGAACGGAATCTTTCTGCACGAATCCACCTCCTCCAAAACAGCGTTTTCCAATACCACGACTAAAATCAAGTGTATAGCCATTTGGCCCCTTTACGAGTCCATCGTCACAGCGAGTAACTAGTTCTTTGGTGTTTTCATACAAAGTCGATACAGGAGTTCCCTCTTGGTTCTCCCTACCTTGATTCGCACCATTGTATCGAACCAGAGCTACAAGAAATGACAATAGTATAAAAATGAATGTTATTTTTAAAATTACAAAATTATAAAATGTTAAAAAAAGCTAGTCCATTTAAATAAGATTTTTTATTTACATTAATCTTTTCACTAGTATGGATTCTAGATTATCGTAGTTTTGAGTCTCATATCGAGCAACACGCTATCCCTTTCATAAACCTTCTACACTAACCTCTGTTTTAAAACAAACACTTGTTTGGTTTCCTGCAGAGTCCCCTTTACGGCACAGCTTCAGCGGGCTTGCTTGGACCTTAGCTTATATCACGCTTCATATGTCTTTAAACGAAGTTTAAAGTGTGAAATCAAATCTCTAGTTTTTCTGAAGCATAGGGAAATAATATAACTGAGGCTTTTCAAATTATGCTTCCAGTCAATCATGTCAAAGCCTGGAAGTGCTCGTATGAAACAAGAGGTAAGTGTAGGGTCTATGGCTTGAGTAAGCTATATTTGGAGAGATTGCATCCTTTAAATTATATATATCTTCGAGCAAGAAGTCAACCAAACCATCATAAACATCAATCAAACCATCATAAACATCTTTAACTGAATGGTTCAAAATATCAGATCTTTACCTGTCAAGCTCACGAAGATTAAAGTTCCGACTTTCATATCGAAAACGAATCTTGTGAAATGTAAATAGTAAGTTGATACCTGCTTTTAAAACATATTTTATTCGCATTTTAATCCAGGAAAATGTAATAAGAATATTGAACCGAATACTGAACCGAATATTTAATCCACCAGCTGAAACGGTTTCGCATTGTGTTTGATTATTATCGTTTATAGAATTTAAGAATTGAAGAAAACTACATGTAAAAAAAAATTCAACAGGTGTAGAATTGCTGTATATATAATTAGATTACTATATCTGCAATAATGGAAAAATAATGGTGTAGAATTGTTGTATATCTAAATTGATATTGATAGTAAAATATCATTATCAATATCAACAATATCTATGCAGGTTTAAACATTGTATATGTGTGAAAATAGTTACATTTATTGGTTTTCAATTAAGAGTTGCGGTTGATAAGAAATTATTTGGGAACAATTCATTGAGATGAAATTTCATCTGAGATATCAAATACCACTGAGAAGGTATCTATGAATGAGTTTGTATTTTGAAATAAAAGTTTAAATAATAATAATAAATTCTTTTTAAAAAATAAAAAATCTGTGAATGAGTTAAAACCTGTAGTAGTGAGCTTAAGAAAGGGCCTAAAAATTTGAAATATTTGTAATTGAAAATCATATATTTGATAAATTCAACTGAGGCCTCGTAGTGTAGAACATAACCAGACAAGGAGGCATTCTATGTCAACAGGGAAAGCTGAAGTGATATCTTCCTTTGCTATCCTCTGTTAAGACAAAACATTTTATGGGCTCAACAGGGAAAAGCATGATTGTATGCAATGTAGGTCGTCAGTGACACCTTTTTAAAGAGATTATTCAAAACGTCTACCGCTTCCTTATGGTTTGAAAAAGTTAACTTTGTCACAACTATGCACTGTAAACTCGGGTTGTTTTGGAGAGAAAAATATCATGTAAGATGGCGTCACTGCATGAGCCTACTACGACGATAATATTAGGAACTTTAAAGCAGGTAATTCGCTAAAATGGCCAGATAGTTTATTTTAGGTAGGGATAGTTTACGAGACACAGAATCTATCCATAAATTTATACAAGATTCACAACGTTTTAAGTTATAATAAACGCCTTAATGTAAGATATTATAGAACTCCTTTATCTTGATGATTATCAACCGCTTATTATTGTGCTTTTTGTCGGCCAATGTGGAATTACTAACTTAATTACTTAGTGTAAATTTTTATTTGTATTATTGATTGTAATTTGTGATATTTGATGAAGCGGCACTTATATAAGCTTAAAGCTTAATGTGCTAATCCATATCCATGTAAATGTTTTCATGAATAAAAATATATTCAAATCAATTAAAAATGTTTCAAGTTTTTTATGTTGTTCTCGCAAACTGAGAGATAAATAATCATTTAAAGAAAACTTTTTTGTGTTTTAATATTTTTCTTCAAATATGAAATTTTATTTTGATAATTATTTGCAAAATTGATTTTGATAAAACACTTAAGTTCATCAACAAAGACCACATATTCTATGTGTAGTGGTAATGATAGTGTAAATTGTATTTCTTACCCTTGCCAGATACCAATTATTTTATTCAAAATATATGTTATCGTAAACGTGCCATATTCAATTACATCACATGTCTTTTTAATATTTAGTAAATCTAAACAAACAGTTGTGGGTACTTTCTTTTGCCTGTATGACCTTTAGAAGTTTCTTTGTTGAAATCCTGAGGTTCTAAATTAAACAGCAGCAGTCAAAAGAACAAAACATGATTGACAACAAAAATTTGTTTTTAATTTCAATCATAACCTGTCACTGTATTTAATGATTTTAAAATTACCGACATTGCACTCCTTGTACTGTTAAGCAACAAAATCATTGAAATATACATGATCGTAGATACAAACGGTTTCTTTCCCCTGTATTTCTCCACTATATAACTCTATCAGGCTTTCTCATTTCATTTCATAAATTAATTTCTTCTTATAACTTCTTTTTAGGATTTAGTGAGGTTTACTACGACTGGAGGTTTTATCAACTATTTACTAACTCCAACTAACATTCACTGTCTGATGTTTGCTATTCCATTTCCAAATTAATTTGCGGAAAGCTGGATTTGATCCTGCAAATCACAGATGATTGTTCTTTCCTTATAATTTGACTGTTGGATTTAATCCTATCTTTTGGGAGCAAATATTAAATTATGCACATTACAATTGGACACAAAACAAATACACAGTTGCATTCACTGTTGTTTTTAATATGCATGACGACATAACATAAAAGATCACTCTCATGTGTAGTGTTGGTAAACATTAGAAAAGTTCTCGGTTGGTGAGCTCGGTTTTAATTTTTATTCCAAGCTTATTCCTGTCATCATAGCTCTGTTGTCAAGACCCCATTGCCTTTCAGCTGCACCAGTTTCTTACTGGAGTTTTGCACCACGTGTCCCCAAGTTACTCCCGTGCCTTTCTTTCAGAACTGTTTCTTTCTGCTTGATTTTACCGCCTCCACAGCGCTTGTCAATACCATGAATAAAATCAAGAGCCTGACCATATTTATAACCACGTCTAGTTATCTTGACTCTCTTGTCAAGACCCCACTGCTTTTCATCCGGACGAGTTTCTTTCTGCACAACTCGACCGCCTCCACAGCGTTTGCCAATACTACGACTAAAATCAAGAGTAAAGGCATTAGTCTTTTGTTCACCTCTTCCTGACATCTCGTCTCTATTGTCAAGACCCCAGTCATTACCTGGAACATTTTCTTTCTGCACGATTCCACCGCCCCCACAGCGTTTGCCCAAAGGATGACCAGGAAGTGTTTCTTTCTGCACGATTCCATCGTCCCCACAGCGTTTGCCCAAAGGATGACCAGGAATTGTTTCTTTCTGCATGATTCCACCGCCCCCACAGCGTTTGCCCAAAGGATGACCAGGAATTGTTTCTTTCTGTTCGATTCTACCACCTCCACAGCGTTTGCCCAAAGGATGACCAGGAATTGTTTCTTTCTGCACGATTCCACCGCCCCCACAGCGTTTGCCCAAAGGATGACCAGGAATTGTTTCTTTCTGCACGATTCCACCGCCTCCACAGCGTTTGCCCAAAGGATGACCATGAATTGTTTCTTTCTGTACGATTCTACCACCTCCACAGCGTTTGCTATAACCAGGATTAAAATCAAGAGGTTGGCCATTAAAAAAAAACGTTGCTCTTTTTTTCTGTCTTTTCTAATGGACTATGGGTTGTTCTCTTGTTTCTCTTCTTAAGACCCCCTTTCCTATCATCAGCAATAGTTTCTTTCTGGTCTAGTCCGTCACTATCCAGCATCTCGTCTCTCTTGTCAAGACCCCAATGGCTTCTCTCTAGGCCTGTTTCTTGCTTCCCATTAATTCCATCACATCTAGTTATTTTCTTTCTCTTGTCAAGACTTGGGCCTCCCCGATACGGACTGGTTTCCTTCTTATACAATACATCACGTCTAGTTATCTTGTCTCTCTTGTCAAGACTCGGGCCTCCCCGATACGGTCTGGTTTCCTTCTTATACAATACATCACGTCTAGTTATCTTGTCTCTCTTGTCAAGACTCGGGCCTACCGGATACGGTCGGGTTTCCTTCTTATACAATACATCACGTCTAGTTATCTTGTCTCTCTTGTCAAGACTCGGGCCTCCCCAATACGGTCTGGTTTCCTTCTTATACAATACATCACGTCTAGTTATCTTGTCTCTCTTGTCAAGACTCGGGCCTCCCCGATACGGTTTTTCCCTCTGGCTAAGACTCAATTGCCGTTTACCCGGAGCTGATTCTTTGTGCACTATTCCACCGCCTCCACAGCGTTTGCCAATACCACGACTTAAATCAAGTATGAGGCCGTTTTTCTTTTTTTTTAGTCCAGTGTCACAGCGAGGAACTAGTTCCTTGTTGTTTGCATACAAAGTCGAGGCAGAAGTAACCTTTTGGTTTTCTCTGCCTGGATTCGCACCATTGTATCGAACCAGAGCTACAAGATAAACCAATAACACATAAACGAATTATATTTGGAAATTTAAAAATGATAAAATGTGCAAAACCTAATCCATTAAAATAAGATGTTAAATATACATTCCTATTTTCAATAGCATTGACTTCTAGATGATCGTAGTTATGAGTCTTATGTCGAGCAACATTCGACTTATTACCTAAGCATGTCCTCCCAAGAAGACTCACAGTTCACAGTGTGAATATTCAAGTTTTCCTAAAGCATACGGAAATAATATAACTGAGGCTTTTCAATCATTCTTACACTTATATCATGTCAAAACAAAGCTCGTTTGAAACAAGCGTTTAGTATAGGGTTTATGGCTTGAGTCAGCTGTATTTGGAGAGGTTGCATCATTTAAATCATATTTATCTTAAAGTAAAATGGTCGAGCAAGAAATCAACCAAGCCAACATAAACATCAATCAAACCATCATAAACATATTTAACAGAATGGTTCAAAATATCAGATATTTACCTGTCAAGCTCACAATGATTAAAGTCCCGACGTTCATGCTGCAAGATTCAGAAACGAATCTTGTGCACTGTAAATATTCAGTCGACACCTTCTCTTATTACACATTCAGGTTGCATTTTAATTAAGGAAAATGTAATAAAAATATCGTTATGATTAACAACAGAACTGAATGTTTTGTATTAAGACTTCACCAGCTGAAACTGATTCGCATCATATTTGATTATTATCGTTCATGATGATAAACAAAACTTCTTGTCATTTTATTTTAAACATGTGCTGATTGTTGTTGAAGTACTTTTGGATCCCTATATCTGCAATAATGCGAATTCTTACAACGTAACCAAAAGAGATATTTTTTGTCAAACACCTTCATGGTGACCGATAGTAAAAGATCCTTACTCGTTACACCGTAGGTCTAGCGGGAAATTAATTGTTATATCGGTAACGAGAGCCACTGGTTATCTATTATTATGGTAAACACTCACAATGTCTTTCAAATTATTTGATATCATATGGTGCATATGATTATGCAACGTTTACAATATCACATCTTTGCAGTAGTTCGTATAAATATTTTAATTCATATCAACAACAAAATTACCAAACTTTATACTTTAGGTCTTATTTAAATTTGGTTATTTTATGCTCCTTGGTTAAACAAGTTTATGGTTAACAAGTTGTAATAAGCTACCGAGCAAAAGAAACACCCACTATTCGATTCAAGTTATTTAATTTTATACAAAAAGATGTGATGCATTTGATTATTCCACACATATATTCAGTAGTTCGAGCAAGAAGGCCTTCTCTACCAACAGAGGTAGCTGATATCCTACAATGTTATCCTCTGAGTTTAAAAATATTTCCGAAGTCTGATTGAATTCAATTAAAGTTTGTTGTACAATTAGAAACGCAGCTTCAAAGGTATAATTGGAACAGACTTACTCCGATGCTAAGTGTTTGGGAAGAGTAGGACATTGGCTTAATGAGCCAGATAAACTGTTTTGCTTATCTTCTGTCATGGGATGCACACTGTAGGAACGTGTACGCCTGGAAATCGTTGCTCACGGAGGTGAACGCATTTTTCTGCGAGATGGAATTTGTTTTTGTGCATTTTGTGTAGGGTTTAGGGTAAAAGGTTAAAACCGTATTGCATAAAAACCTCAGAAACTCGCGAAATAAAACTGTCACAAGCACAGGAAGTAATGACTCTGGGCTACCTCTGTGGGAAGAAAAGCAAAATAGCCAAAACTCAAAGTTACCATTCTTTATATTCTCGAATTAAAGGTTTACATTCGCTTGAGTTTGATGATAACTAATCAAGTAAAATGAAATTGAAACTACATTCCAAACTAGTTCGGCGAGTTTGAGTTGAGTGAATTATAAAAAGTTATTTCTCAGATCATAAACATAAAAAGTAATAATTCAAAATATTGTTTTGTCACGGTAAAACATTTAAATAGAGTAGTTTTAAGATTAATCATTTGATTTACTGAAACCGCCCTTGTCTAACTACTTGCACAACAAAAGACAAATAGACTTGACTTGAAAACAATAAATGAGAACAAGTTATATGGATTTACAACTTCTTTATTGCAAGAGTGCGACGTTTCGGTGTAGGTACTAACACCGTTTTCAAGCAAGTGATGCAGAGCATGATATGGACGTGATTATATACATAATTGGTGAATATGTTTATACAATTAATTGGATTGATGTACAGAGATATAACAAGTTTGATGTACATGGTGATTGGATTGTTGTTATAGTACACAAAACAATGACGGTTTTGATGCTTATTTCCATCACAGGTGAGATTCGATTCCTTGTTATACATTTGTATATACCAATATCATAAGAATTTGTTGATAATGATGATAATAACCAGCAAGACATCATCTCTTTTGATCAAATGTAATAATTTAATAGTTCTTTTTGATGAAGCCAAAGACAAAAATTGTGTATCCTCTCTAGTATGACAATGCTTTAATACGAGGTTTGCTTACGTATAGGACCGAAGTCTGAAAAATCGTTGAGCTAAAATACTTATCTCGAAGGATTAAAATGTGTTCCCACCAAAAAGGCCGCAGGATAACCAGATAATAATTACCAAATACGTAGGACAGTGTCTCTTAATTGTTTGTTTCTTTTGACAAATTGTAACACTCACCTTGTCTTTCTTATGTAAAGGTTTCAAATAACAACGAAGGTAATAAATATAATACACAATTAATAATTGCTTCAAATTGTATTTCCGAGAAATCATTTCAATAAAGAGTTTTTATTTTTTGTATCATTCTATTGTCATTTTGAGTGCACAATTATAGTATTGTTTGATCTTGATTAATGTTAAGGGTTAATTCTGATGGTGATGACATTCATAGTATTGGTGATCGTTCCAGGTCGTAGACATCAACTTCGATGTAGATAAAGGTGTAGATGTGAATGTTGGAGAAGATGAAGACGAAGAACTCTATCTAGTTCAAGGTGAAAACGTAGAAAGCAATGTTCACGCAGATACAGACATGCTAGTAGATAAAGATGAATATGTAGACATATATGTAAATTGTAAAGATAATTACATATGTACTAAGAAGATGTAGATTTAGACAGATGTATAGATATAGATATATAGCAATAAATTTAGACGTACAGGATACTGTAGATGTAGAGATATGGAGATAGTAAGTGTGAATGGAGATACAAGAGTCGAAATCAATTTAGACGATGATGTTGATGAAGAAGATGTAATCATACGTTTATGTTGATGTACATGACGTTGTAGATATAGACGAAGTTGTTAAAGGGGCAGTATCACGTTTTTAGGGGAATATATTGTGATGTCAGAAAAATGAAAATTAATGGTTCCAATTGAAATACGATGTATTTAAACTGAATAAGGCAGTAATCATTCAAATACATAATGTAAAGTTTAGCTATGCGATTCCTTTTTCTAACACAAACTGAATTACAAAATGGTTTACCAAGATACTGTCAAGATGACACGCTATTGTGAGAAATCGTTCTCGCAGCAACCACTGAGTGTAACAAACTGCCCTTGGAACTAAACACATGTAGAGATCTGTTATCTTTCGAGACTGCCCTAACAACCCTGTTCTGCCTTGCCTATCCTTCTGCCTAAGAACTCTCTTCCTCCAGCGCTTTGAGCATGCTTAAGTGTGGAAAATGCGCTATCATAAGTATTTGGCAATGAGGAAAGCCAATGTAACATTCATTCTTTGAATCCATCTACCTTCAGGTAAAATGCCATCAAAATTCAGAAACAAAATAAACAATCCCTTAGGTTGTCGCATTATTTACAGTTTGGAACACATATTGTTTCGTTTTGGGGCAATTATTACAATTTGGGGCAATTTTTACTACAAATTGGAGAAGTGTTTGTTACAAATTGGAGCATCGTTTATTAAACATTGGAGCACTTTTTAATACACTTTGGGGCAGTTTTTATTCCAGTTTGGATTGTGAATTACAATTCGGAGCAATTATATTAATTCGGTGCAATAAATTGTTTTTTCCAAAATTAGTTAAATTCTTATTTAGAATTTCTATAACTCAAAATATAAGTTTTATCTCATCTGGCTTGATATGGCAACCGTCAGTCTACATCCTCCTTTCTCTAAACAAGGGTCTAGAATGCTGAATTTTTGTGTTCAGAGGCGATGAACCTTGATGTGCCACGCCCTCAAACATATTTCCATTTTCTCCAGAAGCAAAAAGCATAGCAAGCTGAAATCTTGTGTACAAACTCCTTAGCAGATACGGATTATAATCTATTGATTTGATGGGTCTCGGATTCCTAGATAGGGCTATTGGGACTAAAACAAATTATATGTGAATATAAGCGCAAGCGATAAACAGCCATTTCAAATTTGTGATGTTGGTATAAAGACCAACAACATACCCTTTTTCATTTAAAAGTAGATTCACAGACCTGACAGTTTTTATGATTCAGACAGTTGATATATTCAAGGCTGTTTATTATAATTCAATTCATTGTACTTGCATTTCTAAACCCTACTTAGAATGACATAGTTTAAGAACCAGTAAAGTTGACAAACTGGAAATGGATATGTTACCTTTTTTTCTGACAGTGACATGATACATGATGTGTGCATCTAGCATATGTCTTTCAAAATAACGTTAATCAGATGTTTAATCTATGTTAAACTAGATCTATGCCTACCCTTAGTCCGAGATTAGATGCAAAGGGCTCATCTGAGTAGCAAAAAAACCCACCTCAAAATTAATTTGCTTTTTCAAATAACTGACATTGCATTCTTTGTACTTGCTAACTATGACTGGATTTTTTTTACCAACCATTAAATTTAAAACTATATCAAACATTAGTGAGATATGCATGACGACATAACATAGTGTAGTGTTGGTAAACAATAGAACAGTTCCTAGCTTGTAAACTCAGTGTTACTTATTATTCAAAGCTTCACCACTTTCGTTCTGCACGATTCCCCCCGCCTCCACAGCGTTTGTCAATACCACGACTGAAATCAAGAGCATGTCGATACCTAATACAATCGTTCTTCTTTTCTTTCTTATCTTTTACACCTCTAACTGGCATCCTGTCTCCCTTGTCGTCACCCAGAACGTTCTGCTCGATTTTACAGCCTCCACAGCATTTGTTAATACTACGACTAAAATCAAGAGCATGGCTATACAAAAGAACATCGCTCTTCTTTCCTTTTTTTTCAATTGAACCACGTCTTGTTAACTTGCCTCTCTTGTTAAGACCCCCTTTTCTCTCATCAGCAATAGTTTCTTTCCGCCCAATGTCACCATTTCCTGGCAGATTGTTTCTCTTTTCACAACCCCAATGGCTTTTGTCTTGGCCTGTTTCTTGCTTCCGTATAAATCCATCTCTTGTCCTCTTGTCAAGACCCCCGCCTCCCCCATAGCCACCTGGACTGCCTTCTCTCTTATATAATACACTGCGTCTTGTTATCTTGTCTCTCTTGTCAAGACCCGCGCCTCCATCATCCAGACTGGTTTCCTCCTTATATGATACACAACGTCTAGTTATCTTGACTCTCTTGTTAAGACCAAGATGCCTTTTACCCGGAACGGAATCTTTCTGCACGAATCCACCTCCTCCAAAACAGCGTTTTCCAATACCACGACTAAAATCAAGTGTATAGCCATTTGGCCCCTTTACGAGTCCATCGTCACAGCGAGGAACTAGTTCTTTGGTGTTTTCATACAAAGTCGATACAGGAGTTCCCTCTTGGTTCTCCCTACCTTGATTCGCACCATTGTATCGAACCAGAGCTACAAGAAATGACAATAGTATAAAAATGAATGTTATTTTTAAAATTACAAAATTATAAAATGTTAAAAAAAGCTAGTCCATTTAAATAAGATTTTTTATTTACATTAATCTTTTCACTAGTATGGATTCTAGATTATCGTAGTTTTGAGTCTCATATCGAGCAACACGCTATCCCTTTCATAAACCTTCTACACTAACCTCTGTTTTAAAACAAACACTTGTTTGGTTTCCTGCAGAGTTCCCTTTACGGCACAGCTTGCTTGGACCTTAGCTTATACCACGCTTCATATGTCTTTAAACGAAGTTTAAAGTGTGAAATCAAATCTCTAGTTTTTCTGAAGCATAGGGAAATAATATAACTGAGGCTTTTCAAATTATGCTTCCAGTCAATCATGTCAAAGCCTGGAAGTGCTCGTATGAAACAAGAGGTAAGTGTAGGGTCTATGGCTTGAGTAAGCTATATTTGGAGAGATTGCATCCTTTAAATTATATATATCTTCGAGCAAGAAGTCAACCAAACCATCATAAACATCAATCAAACCATCATAAACATCTTTAACAGAATGGTTCAAAATATCAGATCTTTACCTGTCAAGCTCACGAAGATTAAAGTTCCGACTTTCATATCGAAAACGAATCTTGTGAAATGTAAATAGTAAGTTGATACCTGCTTTTAAAACATATTTTATTCGCATTTTAATCCAGGAAAATGTAATAAGAATATTGAACCGAATACTGAACCGAATATTTAATCCACCAGCTGAAACGGTTTCGCATTGTGTTTGATTATTATCGTTTATAGAATTTAAGAATTGAAGAAAACTACATGTAAAAAAAAAATTCAACAGGTGTAGAATTGCTGTATATATAATTAGATTACTATATCTGCAATAATGGAAAAATAATGGTGTAGAATTGTTGTATATCTAAATTGATATTGATAGTAAAATATCATTATCAATATCAACAATATCTATGCAGGTTTAAACATTGTATATGTGTGAAAATAGTTACATTTATTGGTTTTCAATTAAGAGTTGCGGTTGATAAGAAATTATTTGGGAACAATTCATTGAGATGAAATTTCATCTGAGATATCAAATACCACTGAGAAGGTATCTATGAATGAGTTTGTATTTTGAAATAAAAGTTTAAATAATAATAATAAATTCTTTTTAAAAAATAAAAAATCTGTGAATGAGTTAAAGCCTGTAGTAGTGAGCTTAAGAAAGGGCCTAAAAATTTGAAATATTTGTAATTGAAAATCATATATTTGATAAATTCAACTGAGGCCTCGTAGTGTAGAACATAACCAGACAAGGAGGCATTCTATGTCAACAGGGAAAGCTGAAGTGATATCTTCCTTTGCTATCCTCTGTTAAGACAAAACATTTTATGGGCTCAACAGGGAAAAGCATGATTGTATGCAATGTAGGTCGTCAGTGACACCTCTTTAAAGAGATTATTCAAAACGTCTACCGCTTCCTTATGGTTTGAAAAAGTTAACTTTGTCACAACTATGCACTGTAAACTCGGGTTGTTTTGGAGAGAAAAATATCATGTAAGATGGCGTCACTGCATGAGCCTACTACGACGATAATATTAGGAACTTTAAAGCAGGTAATTCGCTAAAATGGCCAGATAGTTTATTTTAGGTAGGGATAGTTTACGAGACAAAGAATCTATCCATAAATTTATACAAGATTCACAACGTTTTAAGTTATAATAAACGCCTTAATGTAAGATATTATAGAACTCCTTTATCTTGATGATTATCAACCGCTTATTATTGTGCTTTTTGTCGGCCAATGTGGAATTACTAACTTAATTACTTAGTGTAAATTTTTATTTGTATTATTGATTGTAATTTGTGATATTTGATGAAGCGGCACTTATATAAGCTTAAAGCTTAATGTGCTAATCCATATCCATGTAAATGTTTTCATGAATAAAAATATATTCAAATCATTAAAAATGTTTCAAGTTTTTTATGTTGTTCTCGCAAACTGAGAGATAAATAATCCTTTAAAGAAAACTTTTTTGTGTTTTAATATTTTTCTTCAAATATGAAATTTTATTTTGATAATTATTTACAAAATTGATTTTGATAAAACACTTAAGTTCATCAACAAAGAACACATATTCTATGTGTAGTGGTTATGATAGTGTAAATGGTATTTCTTACCCTTGCCAGATACCAATTATTTTATTCAAAATATGTGTTATTGTAAACGTGCCATATTCAATTACATCACATGTCTTTTTAATATTTAGTAAATCTAAACAAACAGTTGTGAGTACTTTCTTTTGCCTGTATGACCTTTAGAAGTTTCTTTGTTGAAATCCTGAGGTTCTAAATTAAACAGCAGCAGTCAAAAGAACAAAACATGATTGACAACAAAAATTTGTTTTTAATTTCAATCATAACCTGTCACTGTATTTAATGATTTTAAAATTACCGACATTGCACTCCTTGTACTGTTAAGCAACAAAATCATTGAAATATACATGGTCGTAGATACAAACGGTTTCATTCCCCTGTATTTCTCATCCCTATAACTCTATCAGGCTTTCTCATTTCATTTCATAAATTAATTTCTTCTTATAACTTCTTTTTAGGATTTAGTGAGGTTTACTACGACTGGAGGTTTTATCAACTATTTACTAACTCCAACTTACATTCACTGTCTGATGTTTGCTATTCCATTTCCAAATTAATTTGCGGAGAGCTGGATTTGATCCCACAGATGATTGATCTTTCCTTATAATTTGACTGTTGGATTTAATCCTATCTTTTTTAGGAGCAAATATTAAATTATGCACATTACAATTGGACACAAAACAAATACACAGTTGCATTCACTGTTGTTTTTAATATGCATGACGACATAACATAAAAGATCACTCTCATGTGTAGTGTTGGTAAACATTAGAAAAGTTCTCGGTTGGTGAGCTCGGTTTTAATTTTTATTCCAAGCTCATTCCTGTCATCATAGCTCTGTTGTCAAGACCCCATTGCCTTTCAGCCGCACCATATTCTTTCTGGAGTTTTGCACCACGTGTCGCCAAGTTACTCCCGTGCCTTTCTTTCAGAACTGTTTCTTTCTGCTTGATTTTACCGCCTCCACAGCGCTTGTCAATACCATGAATAAAATCAAGAGCCTGACCATATTTATAACCACGTCTAGTTATCTTGACTCTCTTGTCAAGACCCCACTGCTTTTCATCCGGACGAGTTTCTTTCTGCACAACTCGACCGCCTCCACAGCGTTTGCCAATACTACGACTGAAATCAAGAGTAAAGGCATTAGTCTTTTGTTCACCTCTTCCTGACATCTCGTCTCTATTGTCAAGACCCCAGTCATTTCCTGGAACATTTTCTTTCTGCACGATTCTACCGCCCCCACAGCGTTTGCCCAAAGGATGACCAGGAATTGTTTCTTTCTGCACGATTCCACCGCCACCACAGCGTTTGCCCAAAGGATGACCAGGAATTGTTTCTTTCTGCATGATTCCACCGCCCCCACAGCGTTTGCCCAAAGGATGACCAGGAATTGTTTCTTTCTGCACGATTCCTCCGCCGCCACAGCGTTTGCCAAAAGGATGACCAGGAATTGTTCCTTTCTGCACGATTCCACCGCCCCCACAGCGTTTGCCCAAAGGATGACCAGGAAGTGTTTTTTTCTGCACGATTCCACCGCCCCCACAGCGTTTGCCCAAAGGATGACCAGGAATTGTTTCTTTCTGTACGATTCTACCACCTCCACAGCGTTTGCTATAACCAGGATTAAAATCAAGAGGTTGGCGATTAAAAAAAACGTTGCTCTTTTTTTCTGTCTTTTCTAATGGACTATGGGTTGTTCTCTTGTTTCTCTTCTTAAGACCCCCTTTCCTATCATCAGCAATAGTTTCTTTCTGGTCTAGTCCATCACTATCCAGCATCTCGTCTCTCTTGTCAAGACCCCAATGGCTTCTCTCTAGGCCTGTTTCTTGCTTCCCATTAATTCCATCACGTCTAGTTATTTTTCTCTTGTCAAGACTTGGGCCTCCCCGATACGGTCTGGTTTCCTTTTTATACAATACATCACGTTTAGTTATCTTGTCTCTCTTGTCAAGACTCGGGCCTCCCCGATACGGTCTGGTTTCCTTCTTATACAATACATCACGTCTAGTTATCTTGTCTCTCTTGTCAAGACTCGGGTCTCCCCGATACGGTTTTTCCCTCTGGCTAAGACTCAATTGCCGTTTACCAGGAGCTGATTCTTTGTGCACTATTCCACCGCCTCCACAGCGTTTGCCAATACCACGACTTAAATCAAGTATGAGGCCGTTTTTCTTTTTTTTTAGTCCAGTGTCAGCGCGAGGATTTACTTCCTTGTTGTTTGCATACAAAGTCGAGGCAGAAGTAACCTCTTGGTTTTCTCTGCCTGGATTCGCACCATTGTATCGAACCAGAGCTACAAGATAAACCAATAACACATAAACGAATTATATTTGGAAATTTAAAAATTATAAAATGTGCAAAACCTAATCCATTAAAATAAGATGTTAAATTTACATTCCTTTTTTCAATAGCATTGACTTCAAGATGATCGTAGTTATGAGTCTTATGTCGAGCAACATTCGACTTATTACCTAAGCATGTCCTCCCAAGAAGACTCACAGTTCACAGTGTGAATATTCAAGTTTTCCTAAAGCATACGGAAATAATATAACTGAGGCTTTTCAATCATTCTTACACTTATATCATGTCAAAACAAAGCTCGTTTGAAACAAGCGTTTAGTATAGGGTTTATGGCTTGAGTCAGCTGTATTTAGAGAGTTTGCATCATTTAAATCATATATATCTTAAAGTAAAATGGTCGAGCAAGAAATCAATCAAGCCAACATAAACATCAATCAAACCATCATAAACATATTTAACAGGATGGTTCAAAATATCAGATCTTTACCTGCCAAGCTCACGATGATTAAAGTTCCGACTTGCATTCTGCCAGATTCAGAAACGAATCTTGTGCACTGTAAATATTCACTCGACACCTTCTTTTATAACACATTCAAGTTGCATTTTGATTAAGGAAAATGTAATAAAAATATCGCTATGATGAACAACTGAACCGAATGTTTTGTAATAATACTTCATCAGCTGAAACTGTTTCGCATCATATTTGATTATTATCGTTCATGATGTTAAAAAACTTGTCATTTTATTTTCAACATGCAGATTGTTGTTGAAGGACTTTTGGATCACTATATCTGCAATAATGCGAATTCTTAAAAGTTGTTTTTAATAGAGACATGTCTTTGTCAAACAACTTAATGGAGACTGATAGTAAAATATCCCTACTCATTACACCGCAAGTCTACTGGAACATTAATGGATATATTGGTAACGAGAGCCACTGGTTTTCTGTAATAATGGTAAAACAAAATTATAATCTACCAGGCAAAATAAAGTACACTCACAATTTCTTTCAAGTTATTTGATAACATATGGTGCATTTGATTATGCAACGTTTACAATATCACATCTTTGCAGTAGTTCGTACATCCTCGATAATCCAGCACTTTCGTTCTGATAAATCTACACTACAAGCCGTGGAAAACTTTACGGGGTTTTACCTCAAATCCAATTACCTCCCTTTACATACATGTTATCCAATCAGAAACGAAACGCAGACACCAAGTGTGTAAATAACTCGACCGTCCGCGACATCAAGTGAGTGAGTGAATTGGGGTTTAACGTGTTATCATAAATTTTTCAGCTTTTTGACACGTGGATATTTCCATCCAAAAAGAGTAGACAGATCAGGGAGAAAGGGATCGAATTTGAAAGGACGAGAGAAAAGGCGGAATGACAGGCATAGTGAGAGATAGAAAGCTGGTTTTAAAAGTGATCTTATTGGTTGTTAGAAAGCAAGCGTTTTGCTGAGTCATTGCAAAGGGAGGTAAATTGGTTTGAGGTAAAACCCCGTAAAGTTTTCCAGGGCTTGTAGTGTAGATTTATCGGAATGAAAGCGCTGGATTATCGAGGATGTAGTTCGTATAAAATATATGATATCTGACTAATGTTTTGTCCAAATATTTTTGTTTCAACACATGTAGAATTGTTGTATACATGTAATACTTGAATGATGCGAATTCGTGGACCTTTACGTTTCCCATCAGACATTTTGAATCAGCTTCATTATGGATTTTAACAGGAAAATATCCTGATTTGTTAGACCTCAAGTCTTATGGAAATTTAATGATTTTATGGTCCTTGGTTGAATATTTTCCATTTTATGGTAAACAAGTTGTAATAAACTACCGAGCAAAAGAAACACTCACTATTTGATTCAAGTAATTTAATTTTTTTTTTAAATCATGTGATGCAATTGATTATTCCACACATATATTCAGTAGTTCGAGCAAGAAGGCCTTCCTCCCAACAGAGGTATATCCTCCAAAGTTATCTACTTAAAGCAAATTTTTAAATGTTTCATATTTTCCCAAAGGTTTCAACTTCTGAGGCTTGTCATCATCATTAAATCTTCCAGACTTTTCTTGCATTAGTATACATGTATTGTCGATTGACCTTATTGTGAACAAAATACCAATAACTTGCTAGCTTGCAATGAATTTAACCAAAATACACTACTCAAAAAAGTTCAGGAACACAAGTAGTAATATCATTTGCACCAATCTTAAATGTCAGCAGAGCTCTACAAGAGAATTTTTATGTTTTAAGTTTTGCTCATTCTAATATGCGAACCTGACATTGATCTACTTAAACTTTAAAGATTTTTTGAAAATTTAGATTTTTTTTAAAATCATTTTTTATCAAGGAAATGCCTTCAACTTTTTCACTACCAGGGAAAGCGATAAAGTCACCAAAACAAGACTGCAATGTTTCGAACCTGAGCCATCTGACATCCTTTGACTTTCATTTTCGACACCTGCCTTGTTTTTGAGTTCAAAGCCCTTAACATAAACTGTGACGTGCACAGGCAGACTTTGATCGCCATATGTCAGTAAGATAGTGTTTATTTCATATCATGCACTGAGATTTGTGAGTATATAGGCGACTCTATACAAATGCTCTTTATGTTCTTTTGAGCAGTATACATAGGCAAAGGGTTTGACTACATTTAGGTGAACAGGAACTCCCTGTCATTGGAACACATAACACTAACTACAACATTTCAGATTCTTATACTTTTTTTTCTGAACATTAATCTTCAAAATGAGTCATTTGTGCTAATGCTACATGTTAGAACACATTACACTCTGCCCTTCGAAGTAGCAAAAACCTCGTTGAGGTTTAGATGGTCACTGTAAACTCTGGTAATCAGGAATAGAACATTGAATGCATTCCCTTTGAGTTTTGGTGCACAAACCGCAAAACATTTGCGTATATGCGATTTTAAGTTAAAGTTTATCTCACTTTCATTTCGAGGTTAATGGGTTTCTTCTTATAAACTCTCTTAATGTTTTATCACTGGTGTGAGGTTAACTACGACTGAAGTTTTTTTTACCAACCATTCAATTTTAAACTATATTAAAACATTAGTGAGACATACAAACTTCAAATTACACTTTCTAATTTCTCAATGTTTGCTACTCTATTTCCAAATAATTTGCTGTGAAAGTTGGATTCGATCCTGCAAAGCACAGCTGATGGTTGTTTCATTATGATTTGAATGTTATATTAAATTCTACCTTTTTGGGGGCAGGTATATAATTTGATGTGCGCTTTACAATTGGATTTAAAACAAATATACAGTTGCAACTCACAGTTCTTTTAATATGCATGACGACATTTAATAGAGTAGTGTTGGTAAAAATTAAGATGCCCTATCCTGTCACCAACAACAGTTCCTGGCAGGTTGTTTCTCTTTTCACAACCCCAATGACCTTTGTCTAGGCCTGTTTCTTGCTTCCCTGTAACTCCATCTCTTGTCATCTTGTCTCTCTTGTCAAGACCCCCGCCTCCCCCATCCGGATGGGTTTCCTTCTTATACAATGCACCACGTCTTGTTATTTTGTCTCTCTTGTCAAGACCGCCTCCCCGATACGGTCTGGTTTCTTTCTTATACAATACACCACGTCTAGTTTTCTTGTCTCTCTTGTCAAGACCACTGTGTCCCCCAACCTTACTGGTTTTCTTCTTATACAATACATCACGTCTAGTTATCTTGTCTCTCTTGTCAAGACCCATGCCTCCCCCTAATACACCACGTCTAGTTATCTTGTTTCTCTTGTCAAGACCCCCGCCTCCCCAAACCTGACTGGTATCCTTTTTATACAATACACCATGTCTAGTTATCTTTTGTCTCTTGTCAAGACCCATGCCTCCCCCTAATACACCACGTCTAGTTATCTTGTCTCTCTTGTCAAGACCCTCGGCTATCCCATTCGGACTGGTTTCCTTCTCATACAATACACCACGTCTAGTTATCTTGTCTCTCTTGTCAAGACCCATGCCTCCCCCTAATACACCACGTCTAGTTATCTTGTTTCTCTTGTCAAGACCCCCGCCTCCCCCAACCTGACTGGTATCCTTTTTATACAATACACCATGTCTAGTTATCTTTTGTCTCTTGTCAAGACCCATGCCTCCCCCTAATACACCACGTCTAGTTATCTTGTCTCTCTTGTCAAGACCCTCGGCTATCCCATTCGGACTGGTTTCCTTCTCATACAATACACCACGTCTAGTTATCTTGTCTCTCTTGTGAAGACCCCCGCCTGCCCCATCCGGACTGGTTTCCTTCTTATACAATACATCACGTCTAGTTATCTTGTCTCTCTTGTCAAGACTCGGGCCTCCCCGATACGGTCTTGTTTCCTTCTTATACAATACACCACGTCTAGTTATCTTGTCTCTCTTGTCAAGATTCGGGCCTCCCCGACCCATGCCTCCCCCAACCTGACTGGTTTCCTTCTTATACAATACACCACGCCTAGTTATTTTGTCTCTCTTGTCAAGACCACCGCCTGCCCCATCCGGACTGGTTTCCTTCTTATACAATACATCACGTCTAGTTTTCTTGTCTCTCTTGTCAAGACTCAAATGCCTTTCACCCGGAGCTGTATCTTTGTGCACGATTCCCCCGCCTCCACAGCGTTTGCCAATACCACGACCAAAATCAAGTGTATAGCCATTAGTATTTTCTTCGAGTCCATCGTCACAGCGAGGAACCAGTTCCTTGTTGTTGGCAAACAAAGTCGATACAGGAGCTCCCTCTTGGTTCTTTCTACCTGGATTCGCACCATTCTGTCGGATCAGAGCTACAATAAATGACAACAACATGTGAAAAACGACAATTAACGAATGATATCTTAAAAATTATAAAATGATAAAATGTTAAAAATTTAGTCCATTAAGAAAGGAATTCATACACTACATTCTTATTTAATAGCATTCAAAGTGTGAAGTCGAATACGGTATTCTAGATTTCCTGACGCATAGGAACTAATATAACTAAGGCTTTTCAAATCATTCTTCAAATTATATCATGTTCAAGACTGGGAAGTGCTCGTATGAAACAGGAGGTTAGAGTAGGGTTTATGGCTTGAGTCAATTATATTTGGAGAGATTGCATCATTTACATAATTTATATATATCCTAAAGTAAAGAAAGAAATCAATCAAACTATCATAAACACCAACCAAACCATCATAACATATTTAACAGGATGGTTCAAAATATCAGATCTTTACCTGTCAAGCTCACAATGATTAAAGTCCCGACGTTCATGCTGCAAGATTCAGAAACGAATCTTGTGCACTGTAAATATTCAGTCGACACCTTCTCTTATTACACATTCAGGTTGCATTTTAATTAAGGAAAATGTAATAAAAATATCGTTATGATTAACAACAGAACTGAATGTTTTGTATTAAGACTTCACCAGCTGAAACTGATTCGCATCATATTTGATTATTATCGTTCATGATGATAAACAAAACTTCTTGTCATTTTATTTTAAACATGTGCAGATTGTTGTTGAAGTACTTTTGGATCCCTATATCTGCAATAATGCGAATTCTTACAACGTAACCAAAAGAGATATTTTTTGTCAAACACCTTCATGGTGACCGATAGTAAAAGATCCTTACTCGTTACACCGTAAGTCTAGCGGGAAATTAATTGTTATATCGGTAACGAGAGCCACTGGTTATCTATTATTATGGTAAACAAATTTAATAATCTACCTGGCAAAATAAAGTACACTCACAATGTCTTTCAAATTATTTGATATCATATGGTGCATATGATTATGCAACGTTTACAATATCACATCTTTGCAGTAGTTCGTATAAATATTTTAATTCGTATCAACAACAAAATTACCAAACTTTATACTTTAGGTCTTATTTAAATTTGGTTATTTTATGCTCCTTGGTTAAACAAGTTTATGGTAAACAAGTTGTAATAAACTACCGGGCAAAAGAAACACTCACTATTTGATTCAAGTAATTTTTTTTTTTTTTAAATCATGTGATGCATTTGATTATTCCACACATATATTCAGTAGTTCGAGCAAGAAGGCCTTCTCTACCAACAGAGGTAGCTGATATCCTCCAATGTTATCCTCTGAGTTTAAAAATATTTCCGAAGTCTGATTGAATTCAATTAAAGTTTGTTGTACAATTAGAAACGCAGCTTCAAAGGTATAATTGGAACAGACTTACTCCGATGCTAAGTGTTTGGGAAGAGTAGGACATTGGCTTAATGAGCCAGATAAACTGTTTTGCTTATCTTCTGCCATGGGATGCACACTGTAGGAACGTGTACGCCTGGAAATCGTTGCTCACGGAGGTGAACGCATTTTTCTGCGAGATGGAATTTGTTTTTGTGCATTTTGTGTAGGGTTTAGGGTAAAAGGTTAAAACCGTATTGCATAAAAACCTCAGAAACTCGCGAAATAAAACTGTCACAAGCACAGGAAGTAATGACTCTGGGCTACCTCTGTGGGAAGAAAAGCAAAATAGCCAAAACTCAAAGTTACCATTCTTTATATACTCGAATTAAAGGTTTACATTCGCTTGAGTTTGATGATAACTAATCAAGTAAAATGAAATTGAAACTACATTCCAAACTAGTTCGGCGAGTTTGAGTTGAGTGAATTATAAAAAGTTATTTCTCAGATCATAAACATAAAAAGTAATAATTCAAAATATTGTTTTGTCACGGTAAAACATTTAAATAGAGTAGTTTTAAGATTAATCATTTGATTTACTGAAACCGCCCTTGTCTAACTACTTGCACAACAAAAGACAAATAGACTTGACTTGAAAACAATGAATGAGAACAAGTTATATGGATTTACAACTTCTTTATTGCAAGAGTGCGACGTTTCGGTGTAGGTACTAACACCGTTTTCAAGCAAGTGATGCAGAGCATGATATGGACGTGATTATATACATAATTGGTGAATATGTTTATACAATTAATTGGATTGATGTACAGAGATATAACAAGTTTGATGTACATGGTGATTGGATTGTTGTTATAGTACACAAAACAATGACGGTTTTGATGCTTATTTCCATCACAGGTGAGATTCGATTCCTTGTTATACATTTGTATATACCAATATCATAAGAATTTGTTGATAATGATGATAATAACCAGCAAGACATCATCTCTTTTGATCAAATGTAATAATTTAATAGTTCTTTTTGATGAAGCCAAAGACAAAAATTGTGTATCCTCTCTAGTATGACAATGCTTTAATACGAGGTTTGCTTACGTATAGGACCGAAGTCTGAAAAATCGTTGAGCTAAAATACCTATCTCGAAGGATTAAAATGTGTTCCTACCAAAAAGGCCGCAGGATAACCAGATAATAATTACCAAATACGTAGGACAGTGTCTCTTAATTGTTTGTTTCTTTTGACAAATTGTATCACTCACCTTGTCTTTCTTATGTAAAGGTTTCAAATAACAACGAAGGTAATAAATATAATACACAATTAATAATTGCTTCAAATTGTATTTCCGAGAAATCATTTCAATAAAGAGTTTTTATTTTTTTGTATCATTCTATTGTCATTTTGAGTGCACAATTATAGTATTGTTTGATCTTGATTAATGTTAAGGGTTAATTCTGATGGTGATGACATTCATAGTATTGGTGATCGTTCCAGGTCGTAGACATCAACTTCGATGTAGATAAAGGTGTAGATGTGAATGTTGGAGAAGATGAAGACGAAGAACTCGATCTAGTTCAAGGTGAAAATGTAGAAAGCAATGTTCACGCAGATACAGACATGCTAGTAGATAAAGATGAATATGTAGACATATATGTAAATTGTAAAGATAAGTACATATGTACTAAGAAGATGTAGATTTAGACAGATGTATAACTATAGATATATAGCAATAAATTTAGACGTACAGGATACTGTAGATGTAGAGATATGGAGATAGTAAGTGTGAATGGAGATACAAGAGTCGATGTCAATGAAGATGATGATGTTGATGAAGAAGATGTAATCATACGTTTATGTTGATGTACATGACGTTGTAGATATAGACGAAGTTGTTAAAGGGGCAGTATCACGTTTTTAGGGGAATATATTGTGATGTCAGAAAAATGAAAATTAATGGTTCCAATTGAAATACGATGTATTTAAACTGAATAAGGCAGTAATCATTCAAATACATAATGTAAAGTTTAGCTATGCGATTCCTTTTTCTAACACAAACTGAATTACAAAATGGTTTACCAAGATACTGTCAAGATGACACGCTATTGTGAGAAATCGTTCTCGCAGCAACCACTGAGTGTAACAAACTGCCCTTGGAACTAAACACATGTAGAGATCTGTTATCTTTCGAGACTGCCCTAAAGACAACCCTGTTCTGCCTTGCCTATCCTTCTGCCTAAGAACTCTCTTCCTCCAGCGCTTTGAGCATGCTTAAGTGTGGAAAATGCGCTATCATAAGTATTTGGCAATGAGGAAAGCCAATGTAACATTCATTCTTTGAATCCATCTACCTTCAGGTAAAATGCCATCAAAATTCAGAAACAAAATAAACAATCCCTTAGGTTGTCTCATTATTTACAGTTTGGAACACATATTGTTTCGTTTTGGGGCAATTATTACACTTTGGGGCAATTTTTACTACAAATTGGAGAAGTGTTTGTTACAAATTGGAGCATCGTTTATTAAAAATTGGAGCACTTTTTAATACACTTTGGGGCAGTTTTTATTCCAGTTTGGATTGTGAATTACAATTCGGAGCAATTATATTAATTCGGTGCAATAAATTGTTTTTTCCAAAATTAGTTAAATTCTTATTAAGAATTTCTATAACTCAAAATATAAGTTTTATCTCATCTGGCTTGATATGGCAACCGTCAGTCTACATCCTCCTTTCTCTAAACAAGGGTCTAGAATGCTGAATTTTTGTGTTCAGAGGTGATGAACCTTGATGTGCCACGCCCTCAAACATATTTCCATTTTCTCCAGAAGCAAAAAGCATAGCAAACTGAAATCTTGTGTACAAACTCCTTAGCAGATACGGATTATAATCTATTGATTTGATGGGTCTCGGATTCCTAGATAGGGCTATTGGGACTAAAACAAATTATATGTGAATATAAGCGCAAGTGATAAACAGCCATTTCAAATTTGTGATGTTGGTATAAAGACCAACAACATACCCTTTTTCATTTAAAAGTAGATTCACAGACCTGACAGTTTTTATGATTCAGACAGTTGATATATTCAAGGCTGTTTATTATAATTCAATTCATTGTACTTGCATTTCTAAACCCTACTTAGAATGACATAGTTTAAGAACCAGTAAAGATGACAAACTGGAAATGGATATGTTACCTTTTTTTCTGACAGTGACATGATACATGATGTGTGCATCTAGCATATGTCTTTCAAAATAACGTTAATCAGATGTTTAATCTATGTTGAACTAGATCTATGCCTACCCTTAGTCCGAGATTAGATGCAAAGGGCTCATCTGAGTAGCAAAAAAACCCACCTCAAAATTAATTTGTTTTTTCAAATAACTGACATTGCATTCTTTGTACTTGCTAACTATGACTGGATTTTTTTTACCAACCATTAAATTTAAAACTATATCAAACATTAGTGAGATATGCATGACGACATAACATAGTGTAGTGTTGGTAAACAATAGAACAGTTCTTAGCTTGTAAACTCAGTGTTACTTATTATTCAAAGCTTCACCACTTTCGTTCTGCACGATTCCCCCCGCCTCCACAGCGTTTGTCAATACCCAGACTGAAATCAAGAGCATGTCGATACCTAATACAATCGTTCTTCTTTTCTTTCTTATCTTTTACACCTCTAACTGGCATCCTGTCTCCCTTGTCGTCACCCAGAACGTTCTGCTCGATTTTACAGCCTCCACAGCATTTGTTAATACTACGACTAAAATCAAGAGCATGGCTATACAGAAGAACATCGCTCTTCTTTCCTTTTTTTTCAATTGAACCACGTCTTGTTAACTTGCCTCTCTTGTTAAGACCCCCTTTTCTCTCATCAGCAATAGTTTCTTTCCGCCCAATGTCACCATTTCCTGGCAGATTGTTTCTCTTTTCACAACCCCAATGGCTTTTGTCTTGGCCTGTTTCTTGCTTCCGTATAAATCCATCTCTTGTCAAGACCCCCGCCTCCCCCATAACCACCTGGACTGCCTTCTCTCTTATATAATACACTGCGTCTTGTTATCTTGTCTCTCTTGTCAAGACCCGCGCCTCCACCATCAAGACTGGTTTCCTCCTTATATGATACACAACGTCTAGTTATCTTGACTCTCTTGTTAAGACCAAGATGCCTTTTACCCGGAACGGAATCTTTCTGCACGAATCCACCTCCTCCAAAACAGCGTTTTCCAATACCACGACTAAAATCAAGTGTATAGCCATTTGACCCCTTTACGAGTCCATCGTCACAGCGAGGAACTAGTTCTTTGGTGTTTTCATACAAAGTCGATACAGGAGTTCCCTCTTGGTTCTCCCTACCTTGATTCGCACCATTGTATCGAACCAGAGCTACAAGAAATGACAATAGTATAAAAATTAATGTTATTTTTAAAATTACAAAATTATAAAATGTTAAAAAAAGCTAGTCCATTTAAATAAGATTTTTTATTTACATTAATCTTTTCACTAGTATGGATTCTAGATTATCGTAGTTTTGAGTCTCATATCGAGCAACACGCTATCCCTTTCATAAACCTTCTACACTAACCTCTGTTTTAAACCAAACACTTGTTTGGTTTCCTGCAGAGTCCCCTTTACAGCACAGTTTCAGCGGGATTGCTTGGACCTTAGCTTATACCACGCTTCATATGTCTTTAAACGAAGTTTAAAGTGTGAAATCAAATCTCTAGTTTTTCTGAAGCATAGGGAAATAATATAACTGAGGCTTTTCAAATTATGCTTCCAGTCAATCATGTCAAAGCCTGGAAGTGCTCGTATGAAACAAGAGGTAAGTGTAGGGTCTATGGCTTGAGTAAGCTATATTTGGAGAGATTGCATCCTTTAAAATATATATATCTTCGGGCAAGAAGTCAACCAAACCATCATAAACATCAATCAAACCATCATAAACATCTTTAACAGAATGGTTCAAAATATCAGATCTTTACCTGTCAAGCTCACGAAGATTAAAGTTCCGACTTTCATATCGAAAACGAATCTTGTGAAATGTAAATAGTAAGTTGATACCTGCTTTTAAAACATATTTTATTCGCATTTTAATCCAGGAAAATGTAATAAGAATATTGAACCGAATACTGAACCGAATATTTAATCCACCAGCTGAAACGGTTTCGCATTGTGTTTGATAACAGGTGTAGAATTGCTGTATATATAATTAGATTACTATATCTGCAATAATGGAAAAATAATGGTGTAGAATTGTTGTATATCTAAATTGATATTGATAGTAAAATATCATTATCAATATCAACAATATCTATGCAGGTTTAAACATTGTATATGTGTGAAAATAGTTACATTTATTGGTTTTCAATTAAGAGTTGCGGTTGATAAGAAATTATTTGGGAACAATTCATTGAGATGAAATTTCATCTGAGATATCAAATACCACTGAGAAGGTATCTATGAATGAGTTTGTATTTTGAAATAAAAGTTTAAATAATAATAATAAATTCTTTTTAAAAAATAAAAAATCTGTGAATGAGTTAAAGCCTGTAGTAGTGAGCTTAAGAAAGGGCCTAAAAATTTGAAATATTTGTAATTGAAAATCATATATTTGATAAATTCAACTGAGGCCTGGTAGTGTAGAGCACATCCAGACAAGGAGGCATTCTATGTCAACAGGGGAAGCTGAAGTGATATCTTCCTTTGCTATCCTCTGTTAAGACAAAACATTTAATGGGCTCGACAGGGAAAAGCATGAGTGTATGCAATGTAGGTCGTCAGTGACACCTCTTTAAAGACATCATTCAAAACGTCTACCGCTTCCTTATGGTTTGAAAAAGTTAACTTTGTCACAACTATGCACTGTAAACTCGGATTGTTTTGGAGAGAAAAATATCATATAAGATGGCGTCACTGCATCAGCCTACTACCACGATAATATTAGGAACTTTAAAGCAGGTAATTCGCTAAAATTGGCCAGATAGTTTATTTTAGCTAGGGATAGTTTACGAGACACAGAATCTATCCATAAATTTATACAAGATTCACAACGTTTTAAGTTATAATAAACGGCTAAATGTAAGATATTATAGAACTCCTATATCTTGATGATTATCAACCGCTTATTATTGTGCTTTTTGTCGGCCAATGTGGAATTACTAATTTACTTACTTTGTGTAAATGTTGATTTGTATTATTATTATTATTATATTATTGTAATTTGTGATATTTAATGAAGCGGCACTTATATAAGCTTAAAGCTTGTTGTTCCAATCCATATTCATGGACAAGCTTTCATGAATAAAAGTATATTTAAATCAATTACAAATGTTTAAAAGATTTTTATGATGTTCTCTCAAACTGAGAGATAAAATCATCCTTAAAATAATGCTTTTATGTGTTTTAATATTTTTCTTCAAATATGAAAATTTATTTTGATAATTATTTGCAAAATTGATTTTGATAAAACACTTAAGTTCATCAACAAAGATCACATATTCTATGTGTAGTGGTTATGATAGTGTAAATTGTATTTCTTACCCTTGCCAGATACCAATTATTTTATTCAAAATATGTGTTATCGTAAACGTGCCATATTCAATTACATCACATGTATTATTATTATTTCTTGTAAATCTAAACAAACAGTTGTGAGTACTTTCTTTTGCCTATATGACCTTTAAAAGGGTCTTTGTTGAAATCCTCAGGTTAAACAGCAGCAGCCAAAAGAAAAAAACATGATTGACAACAATTTTTTTTTTCAATTTCAATCATAACCTGTCACATATTTTGTTAATGATTTTTAAAATTACCGACATTGCACTCCTTGTACTGTTAAGCAACAAAATCATTGAAATATACATGGTCGTAGATACAAACGGTTTCATTCCCCTGTATTTCTCATCCCTATAACTCTATCAGGCTTTCTCATTTCATTTCATAAATTAATTTCTTCTTATAACTTCTTTTTAGGATTTAGTGAAGTTTACTACGACTGGAGGTTTTATCAACTATTTACTAACTCCAACTTACATTCACTGTCTGATGTTTGCTATTCCATTTCCAAATTAATTTGCGGAAAGCTGGATTTGATCCTGCAAATCACAGATGATTGATCTTTCCTTATAATTTGACTGTTGGATTTAATCCTATCTTTTCGGAGCAAATATTTAATTATGCACATTACAATTGGACACAAAACAAATACACAGTTGCATTCACTGTTGTTTTTAATATGCATGACGACATAACATAAAAGATCACTCTCATGTGTAGTGTTGGTAAACATTAGAAAAGTTCTCGGTTGGTGAGCTCGGTTTTAATTTTTATTCCAAGCTTATTCCTGTCATCATAGCTCTGTTGTCAAGACCCCATTGCCTTTCAGCCGCACCAGTTTCTTTCTGGAGTTTTGCACCACGTGTCGCCAAGTTACTCCCGTGCCTTTCTTTCAGAACTGTTTCTTTCTGCTTGATTTTACCGCCTCCACAGCGCTTGTCAATACCATGAATAAAATCAAGAGCCTGACCATATTTATAACCACGTCTAGTTATCTTGACTCTCTTGTCAAGACCCCACTGCATTTCATCTGGATGAGTTTCTTTCTGCACAACTCGACCGCCTCCACAGCGTTTGCCAATACTACGACTGAAATCAAGAGTAAAGGCATTAGTCTTTTGTTCACCTCTTCTTGACATCTCGTCTCTATTGTCAAGACCCCAGTCATTACCTGGAACATTTTCTTTCTGCACGATTCTACCGCCCCCACAGCGTTTGCCCAAAGGATGACCAGGAATTGTTTCTTTCTGCACGATTCCACCGCCCCCACAGCGTTTGCCAAAAGGATGACCAGGAATTGTTTCTTTCTGCATGATTCTACCGCCCCCACAGCGTTTGCCCAAAGGATGACCAGGAATTGTTTCTTTCTGCACGATTCCACCGCCCCCACAGCGTTTGCCAAAAGGATGACCAGGAATTGTTTCTTTCTGCACGATTCTACCGCCCCCACAGCGTTTGCCCAAAGGATGACCAGGAATTGTTTCTTTCTGCACGATTCCACCGCCCCCACAGCGTTTGCCCAAAGGATGACCAGGAATTGTTTCTTTCTGCACGATTCCACCGCCCCCACAGCGTTTGCCAAAAGGATGACCAGGAATTGTTCCTTTCTGCACGATTCCACCGCCCCCACAGCGTTTGCCCAAAGGATGACCAGGAATTGTTTTTTTCTGCACGATTCCACCGCCCCCACAGCGTTTGCCAAAAGGATGACCAGGAATTGTTCCTTTCTGCACGATTCCACCGCCCCCACAGCGTTTGCCAAAAGGATGACCAGGAATTGTTTTTTTCTGCACGATTCCACCGCCCCCACAGCGTTTGCCAAAAGGATGACCAGGAATTGTTCCTTTCTCCACGATTCCACCGCCCCCACAGCGTTTGCCCAAAGGATGAGCAGGAATTGTTTCTTTCTGTACGATTCTACCACCTCCACAGCGTTTGCTATAACCAGGATTAAAATCAAGAGGTTGGCCATTAAAAAAAACCTTGCTCTTTTTTTCTGTCTTTTCTAATGGACTATGGGTTGTTCTCTTGTTTCTCTTCTTAAGACCCCCTTTCCTATCATCAGCAATAGTTTCTTTCTGGTCTAGTCCATCACTATCCAGCATCTCGTCTCTCTTGTCAAGACCCCAATGGCTTCTCTCTAGACCTGTTTCTTGCTTCCCATTAATTCCATCACGTCTAGTTATTTTTCTCTTGTCAAGACTTGGGCCTCCCCGATACGGTCTGGTTTCCTTCTTATACAATACATCACGTCTAGTTATCTTGTCTCTCTTGTCAAGACTCGGGTCTCCCAGATACGGTTTTTCCCTCTGGCTAAGACTCAATTGCCGTTTACCCGGAGCTGATTCTTTGTGCACTATTCCACCGCCTCCACAGCGTTTGCCAATACCACGACTTAAATCAAGTATGAGGCCGTTTTTCTTTTTTTTTAGTCCAGTGTCAGCGCGAGGATTTACTTCCTTGTTGTTTACATACAAAGTCGAGGCAGAAGTAACCTCTTGGTTTTCTCTGCCTGGATTCGCACCATTGTATCGAACCAGAGCTACAAGATAAACCAATAACACATAAACGAATTATATTTGGAAATTTAAAAATGATAAAATGTGCAAAACCTAATCCATTATAATAAGATGTTAAATTTACATTCCTATTTTCAATAGCATTGACTTCAAGATGATCGTAGTTATGAGTCTTATGTCGAGCAACATTCGACTTATTACCTAAGCATGTCCTCCCAAGAAGACTCACAGTTCACAGTGTGAATATTCAAGTTTTCCTAAAGGATACGGAAATAATATAACTGAGGCTTTTCAATCATTCTTACACTTATATCATGTCAAAACAAAGCTCGTTTGAAACAAGCGTTTAGTATAGGGTTTATGGCTTGAGTCAGCTGTATTTAGAGAGTTTGCATCATTTAAATCATATTTATCTTAAAGTAAAATGGTCGAGCAAGAAATCAATCAAGCCAACATAAACATCAATCAAACAATCATAAACATATTTAACAGGATGGTTCAAAATATCAGATCTTTACCTGTCAAGATCACGATGATTAAAATCCCGACTTTCATTCTGCCAGATTCAGAAAAGAATCTTCCTCACTGTAAATATTCAGTCGACACCTTCTTTTATAACACATGCAAGTTGTATTTTAATCAAGGAAAATGTAATAAAAATATCGTTATGATGAACAACTGAACCGAATGTTTTGTATTAAGACTTCATCAGTTGAAACTGTTTCGCATCATATTTGATTATCATCGTTCATGATGTTAAAAAAAACCATCTTGTCATTTATTTTCAACATATCTAGATTGCTGTTCAAATACTTTAGGATCATTATAATGCAAATTCTTAAGCGTTTTTCTAATAGAGAACTTTCTTTGTCATACACCTTCATGGAGACTGATAGTAAAATATCCTTACTGAAAATTAATGGTTATATCCGTAACGAGAGCCACTGGTTATGGTAAACAAATTGTAATAATCTACAAGGCAAAACCAACAATAATTTGTTTCAAGTTTTTTTACATTATGTGGTGCATTAAAGGGGCAGTAGCACGTTTTTTGATAATTTTATAATTTGAATTTCTCACTGATAATTGTTAGTGAATGCTAAATGTATTATTTTGACAGTGTCAAAAATCTCATTACACAAGCCAATCATCCATTGTCAGAGGACAAAGAATGAAGATTCACATCAAATCCATTGGCGGCCATTTTTGTGTGAACACCTTTAATTCATTTTTGTAAGAAAAAGGAATCGCATGGCTAAACTTATCGTTATATACTGGAATTATTACTGCTCCATTTAGTTTAAATACCTTGTCTTTCAATTGAGACCATTAATTTTCATTTTCCTTCCATCACCCTATATTCCCCCTAAAAACGTGCTACTGCCCCTTTAAGCCACGTTTTCAATAACATATATTTGCAGTAGTTCGAATAACATGAATGAAATCTTTTTAACGTTTTGTCCAAATATATTTTTCAACACATGTAGAAGCATTGTTTACATGTAAATGGACAACTATATCCTCGATGACACGAATTCGTGCACTTTTACGATTCCCTTCAGACATTTTGAATCTATAATTCATAATTGATATTAACAGGAAAATATCCTAATTTGTTAGACCTCAGGTCTTATGGAAATTTAATGATTTTATGGTCCTTGGTTGAATATTTTCCATTTTATGGTAAACAAGTTGTAATAAACTACCGGGCAAAAGAAACACCCACTATTTGATTCAAGTGAGTTAATTCTTTAAAAAATCAGCAAGCAAGTTTTTAAATGTTTCATATTTTCCCAAAGGTTCTGCGGCTTGTCATCATCATTAAATCTTCCAGACTTTTCTTGCATTAGTATACATGTATTGTCGATTGGCCTTATTGTGAACAAAATACCAATAACTTGCTAGCTTGCAATGAATTTAACCAAAAATACACTACTCAAAAAAGTTCAGGAACACAAGTAGTAATATCATTTGCACCAATATTAAATGTCAGCAGAGCTCTACAAGAGGTCTTATGGAAATTTAATGATTTTATGGTCCGTGGTTGAATATTTTCCAATTATATGGTCAAGATAAGATAAGATAAGATAAGACTTTATTATCCAGAAGGAAATTTTGGTTACATCGTAAACACATTCAAACAATACAAAACAATGAGTGACAATGGTTAACAAGTTGTAATGAACAAGCGGGTAAAAGAAACACCCACAATTTGATTGGAGTAAGTTAATTAAAATAAACATCATGTGATGCACCTGATTGTACCACATTAACACATACATTATATTCAGTAGTTTGAGTAAGATGGTCCTCTCTACCAACAGAGGTTGCTGATATCCTTCGGTCAATATTGTTTTTCTCGGGTCTCTATAAAACAGGTATTGACCTCACCACCAGTCTATAATTGTATAATGTTATCCTGATTGTCTGATAAGTCTGATTGGATTCAATCAAAATCTGTTGTGCAAGAGTTTGGTTTTACGCAAGCCATGTCCTTCTTAGATATTACTTACAATGTAGCTTAGTTTTTTAATTGTATTGAAGAGTAGTTTGACCCAACCGACACTAACAAACTTTTCGATTGCCATCTTTATGTAGATCCTCTTAAGCTGATCTATGTTAAGCATTTGACGGAGGATATATCTTCTTATACCACGACTCTATTGTTTGGACCCGTGGTATAACTAACCAAAATGTTAGTTATACTACACCAGAGAATCAGCCGGAACTACTTTAATTTAACCCTTCTCATGACAGACTAAAAACAGAATGGATCACGATCTATGTAACTGCAACGGTTTGACAAATACCTCCAAAATATCAAATAACGACAAACGACCATGGGACAACTTTTATTAGAGCTTTTTACATTTTTCATATTTTGTTAATTGTAAGGGTTCTGTCGGAAGCCTTGTCATCGTTTGAGGTAGTCGTTACAGCCGGAGGACGTCGTCTTGACCTCAGAAATACTGCTGACCATTTCTTCGTTTTGGCGAAGAGTTGAGACCAACAAGTCTCTCTTCTCTTCACACAAACTATTTTACCCATATGAATCTTTTCCGTTTTAGGGAAAAAAAATTCTTTTCTCCTGGACAGGCGTCATGTTTGTCGTTCCATAGAGGACCTGGAAAGAGTTAAAATTGTTATGTTAACCTGAATCATGTAGAGAATGAGATGGAGAATATTTTCAGAAGCCTAAATACATAATGAACTGAACATTTTCTTCATTGTACGATTTTGTAATTCCCGTCATCCTTCTGATGACTTATATGCTATATTTTAATTATGAACTGTGATTTCTTCCTTAGTTCGACAAAACAATTCTCTACCCACAGCCCTAACAATAACAACATTGTAATTTTTGGGAGCAAATTCTTATTTTTTATTTTTTTGCGAGACTGTTCCATAATTCGGATACCAATAACTACTGCAAATAGTATCTAAATTTGATTAAATGATCAGTGACAGAAACCTCATTATCTAGCCATGACAGACCAGGGCCACTTTAAGTTGCCTTAAACCATTTAGACATCTGTACTGTTAAACAGACAGTCCGTGATAATTATGGTAATTCATTCAAAACATTTCGCATGTTCATGCGAATGCCAAAATAACGTAAACGAATAGATGTTAATTTTCTTCTTGAAAACGTTATTGAACATCAAAAGCTATGACTAGTCGATATAGACTGTTCTTACAATAGTAGATAACTTCCTCATAGGTAATAACTTAAACATCTTAGTAAATAAAATCCTGCCTACTTCGTCAAGTGTATCGGACACGAAAATATATGCAATGAAGAGACAAAGTTACAAACTTATTGTAGTTCCTTCAAAAGACAATGTAATGCTCTCGTCAATACAACGGTGATAAATAACACAAAACGACATGTGTGCCTTATGTGCCACCTTCAAACGCATTCTTTACATAAACAGCCTGTAAAGTTAAGGAAATGAATTGCAGCGGCGATTAAGTATGGAAATGTTAAAAGTATGTAAAATACAGTCCACGTTGATTGGTTATTAAAGAGACAGGAAAATTCAATGAATGTGGGTCAATCGTGTATAACAAAATTTGTAAAGGCAGTCTTCTGCCAGTTCTGCCATATCGTATATCTTATTTACTTCAAGACTGCACTCTTGTCAGTAGAAACACTTCCAAATTGTAAATTTGTATGTTAAATTCATCGAGAGGAAAGAAATCACCTGTCATTTTGGGGGCATCATCCATGTTTGTAGAGAAATTCTGCCTACGTCCTCACCTTCCATTGTACACAGTAACAATGTCGCCTTCTCCGAATGTCGTTTTCATCATGGAGTGCACGTGCAAAGCATGACCCATGCGCTGTTGTTGTTACCGTAGTTTTCTACTTAACTGCTGCTCAAAAGACAGATTTTTAAAGTCACGAAGGATAAGGTAACTAAAGAGCGTATATTAGAGAATGTTTGGTAGCTTCTAAAAGCGTGATGAGGCTCATTGTTTGGTATAGAGAACATAGTTCAACGCATTTTTACAATTTGTGTATAGTAATTTAAAAGATATGTTTTGTATTTATATGTCGTTGTGTTGGTCGTGGTATAAGTAAGTTATACGACTCGTATTGGTCGTCTAGTCCACGACATGGTTGGTTATACGACTCGCCGCTCCGCGGCTCGTCGTATAACCAACCATGTCGTGGACTAGACGACCAATACTCGTCATATAACTATTACTTACCCTACACAGGGACTTCGCCTGGGAGTAGCTGAATGAGGTAATAATTTTGTGTATTGTTTTACTCAGGAGAGAACTCATCAAGAACTCATTCGTTTTGATAAAGGTAAAATGGGCAAGTCTGCTTAGTTATGGAATGACCAAAATGCATTCAAAGTTTCATTTTAGTAAAACAAGTAGTTCTACAATGTTCCTTTTAGTGGATGAAAACCCATATCAATTTTTGTTTATAATTCCTATTATCTATGCGTGATTATTTCATTTCAGATAATTCACTTATTAATGACTTTCATGTAATGGAACTTATAACACAACGTTTATTTCTTTAAAAAGTTTCCACGCTTCAAATATTAGAATTAAAGGTTTACATTCCCTGGAATATGACAATAACTACTAAAATAATATTGAAACTACATTCAAAAGTGATTATGAGAGTTTAAGTTGAGTTAATAGGAAAGGAGTTATGTCTCAGATCATAAACATAAAAAGTGATAGTTCAAAATATTGTTTTGTCAAGGTTAAGTATTTTAAATAGAACAGTTAGTGGATTAATCATTTAGTTTAATGAGATTTGGTAACCCACCTGTGTTTAACTACTTGCACAGCAAAATACCTATAGACTTGATGTGAAAACAATGAGGCTTTTGATGCTTATTTCCATCACAGGTGAGTTTGGATTCCTTGTTATACATATATATATAAACTTGTATATACTAATATAATTTTTAAATGTTGATAACGATAATAATAAACAGCCAGTTTGTTTAGATATACTTGATTTTTAAGAGGCATGTGATGTATTAAGTTATTGCACCTTATTATTAAGAAAGAGAGAGAGAGAGAGAGAGAGAGAGAGAGAGAGAGAGAGAGAGAGAGAGAGAGAGAGAGAGAGAGGGGGGGGGGGATGAGAGAGAGGGGGAGAGAGAGAGATAGAGAGAGGGGAGAGAGAGGGGGGGGGAGAGAGAGAGAGGGGGGGAGAGAGAGAGAGGGAGAGAGAGAGGGGGGAGAGAGAGAGAGAGAGGACGGGGGAGAGAGAGAGAGAGAGAGAGAGAGAGAGAGAGAGAGGGGGAGAGAGAGAGAGAGGGGAGAGAGAGAGAGAGGGGGAGAGAGAGAGAGAGAGAGAGGGGAGAGAGAGAGAGTGGGGGGGGGGGGGGGGGGAGAGAGGGAGGGAGAGGGGGGAGAGAGAGAGAGAGAGGGGAGAGAGAGAATGGGGGGGGGGGGGAGGGGTGGAGAGGAGAGGAGCGGAGTCGCGGCGATCTAGCGCAAGAGACCGCATTACCAGAAGTACTGTTTTCATGTTGAATGGTACTGGTACAGGTAATAATATACACCACGTTGGAGCGGTTATCGGGTCAATCTCAGCAGGTAGTTAATTATTAAATAACTGACCTCAGATCCACTTGGAGGTTGGTTATCACGAGGTTGGTTATCTGATAACCAACCTCTTGATAACTGACCTCTCGGTTCGATACACCGTATCGAACCTCGAAAAAACTTACCCTCGGCTTACGGGTCTAAATGACTTTATATATTCTTCAGAATTTGTTGTCATTTTCACCTGTGCATTCAGATATAGTATGTCTTTATTTCAATATGCCATTCTAAAGAATATCAAAGGCCGCAAGAACGATAATAAAAGAGAAAAAAAGACTCTTTATTACAGATAACTTTTGTAGTCATTTTCATATTACATGTTCATGCTGCTTTTAATTCTTTCTATTTGGTTTCCTTGAAACATTTACATGTATCAAACTCTCCCACACACAATCCCGTTGGGCCTCAGTATCTATGCTAGTGTTCTCTTCAATTAATGTTTCAAATTCTTCATAGGAAGTCAATTGTCGGGAGGTCACAAGCATTTGAAATGGTCCTTTTGAAACAATGCACAAGAAAGCGGACTTCAGTATCAGCAAACATTTAACTGTCCAGCTATCATCCATGCGTAGTTCCTGAAACATTCAAAGGTTTAACGCTACTTACAGTCTGATTTCAAGTGCTGACAAAAACACATTTCCATTTACATATATGCATATTTCATATCATCACGCTTTCCCCTAGATAGTAACTTAAGTTTGGAACTGTCCTTTCTAACATCGAATTTTGAATGATTTAGTATCTTATTGTTTAATGGACGATTGATTGTTTCAACCTTCACACGAAATTTATTGAAGATAATATCATACCAAACTGATCTCAAAGTCAGAAATCTAGCTAATACCCATATGTGTCTGCATTTTATATACATATTACAATACTAAGAAGCATTTCAAAAGCAGAAAATGCGTACACGCATATTTTGATTCCTTGTAATGCTTTAAACATAATTCCGAGTCTATGTTGACGTATACCTCTCCTCTCTCTTTTCAACGTCGGATAATATGTCGAAGTTTTATTAAAGACATATTTATTTTTTTATTATTTTATTTTCGTCTAAAAATCTACGTGTATCATTTCTTTTTCTAGATATACGTTTACGCGGAAACAACTCCACCCAAGACTCAGACAATTGGGGAAGATTTCCAAGTAGTAATAGAAACACCTACAATCAGTTTAGAAGAAGACGCGATAGATATAAGACAATCTACAATACGTTTAGATGGAAGTTGCACTCTTGAAGAAGGTGTACATATAAAATCGTTAACAATAAGTTTGTAAGGAACCAGCACTCACGTAGAAGTGATAGATATAAGTTTAAAGGAAGTAGATATCTTAAAGATAAAGGAGCATCTACAATCAAAATGGAATGTAGTAAAACTCTTGAAGACGGGGTTTGTATAATAATGGGGATATTTATATCGCGCTATTGCCAGCTACTAGCTCAAAGCGCTTCTACATCATTTCCCTGGAGGAATTGTACTATCAAAGCTGCAATCAAGCGCTAAGCGCGACCAAGTTGGTCCGTACATCCTATGATGAGTGCAATGTGTATGAAGTGCCTTGCATTGCCCAGGAAAACAACACAGACTGAGACCCAGGTCACAACAAATTATTCAAATTCAATATCAAAATAGAACTGAATGAACATTTCCATAATTATCATATATCTTGTGCCCAGGTATAATATTTTTCCAATGACGTGGATGTTGGAATTACTTGAAAAGAATAATTACGATCTATAAAAAACAGTTTCCGAATAATCGATCAAGATTTGTTTCGTAGCTTAAATCTTTAAAACAATATACGAAATACGAATAAATTAATCTTTTATTAAATGAATATTTCATGAGAACGTTTGTTCCAAATGAAGCTGTGGTTGACATGCTTCAAATACTTCAATGAACGCCAACCTTGCTTACTCTGCTATGGCAAAACAAATTGAATCAAAACTTCATATTTCACTACACAGTTTCAGTTCAGAGAAATTCTTTGTTTTAGAAAATCAACATAAAAATGAAAGACAGTATAATCCTGTATAATTAAGGGTTCGTAAATGAACCATTGATGGAGGTATCATATATAATGATAAATGTCATATATCTAGCTGCTAGTAACCTTCAACCCATAAGGCAGAAAGACTCTCAAACTTGAAGACTATGAAACTGTTGATGTTTTACGCTGCAGGTAAGATTCTGTTTTTCTGTTACTAATGTAAACAATTTTATGTTTTTTTCAACCTATTCATACCATACTCATTTAATTTTTAAAAGACAAAAATCGCAGTTAAATCCCTGTTACAAGTTTTCAAATCTGTATACAATATTCTATATCTCGTAAGAAATTTAAGAACTTATGAACTTAAGTGATGATATACATAATGCGTATACTTTTCCATATTTGTTACCTTAACCAAACAGATTGCTCAAAATTTCATACTGTTATACCATCAAATTGGCGTTCATTTTACCCTTAATTGCTTTAAGATTTGCTCTTTTGACTTTGATTTTGTTAGTATTTGTCAACCAACATGTTCATTGTCTTGAACATTTCGAGTCACCATTTTTGGTATGAACATTGAGATTTTGTCCCACACATTCTCATTAAAAATAACTTTTAACCTGATGTCATTGTTCAATTCATGAACCATTGCCCCCACCAAAAACATCCAACTCCTTACAAGATGAAAGGTATGATTTTGTCGTCTGAAAGTTGTACAAACATTTGCCTAAAAGAATATCTGGCTCAGTATACCATAAATAAGCTATCCTGAATATAGAAAAGAAATTCATGAATACACATCGCATATATGCTCAAGTGTATTTAAAATGGGTTTAAATGAAACTAAAAAACTAACCAAGTTGCATCTATTCCATATTCCAGTGCTTGTCTTCTGGGCAACCGGATATGGCACACTCGTTGAAGCTGTAAGTACGATTTTGAATGTCAGAGAGTCACATTTCTATTTTTTTATGAAATATACAAATCCATAAATCCATGGATATGGATTACAAAAACTAAAAAAGGACAATCTTGACACTTTTACTTCTTTCTCTCTGTTAAGTTTTATTTGAAATTAAGTACCCTTCAACATGACAACCCGAGATAAAGGATCATGGAAAAACAGATTTATGTCTGGAAAAAGCATTTTCAAATGTTCAATGAAATACAAAAAAATGAGGGGCAGAACAGGAACTTTTGATCGAGTAAAGATCATCAATAACGTCATGTACAAGAATGGGATATTCAAGGTATCGCTATAGTAGATTTCCTTTTGATTCCATGGACAGATTGCAAATACTTTTTTTCTCATTCCAATAACTTGCAAACTTCTTGACAAGCATCTCCATAAATATTCTAGTTATTCACAGTTGTTTCTCTGTAACTCATTGCATTTAAGAATTTTTTCTTCTTTTTAATTATAGAAGAGCTTATCAACCAATGAATTTGAAGACAGAAAAAGTCATCTTGAGAAAGTTGATAAGAGATCGTCTGCAGGAGGTGGCAGCTCCATAAACAGTGACGAGTCTAAAGAAATTAGCGGTAGCTTTGAACGACGAGATGCTTCTGTGAGCTTGGAGGAAGATAAGAGATCGTCTGAAGGGGGTGACAGCTCCATAAACAGTGACGAATCTGATGATAGTAGTGGTGGCTTTGAACGACGAGATGCTTCTGTGAGCTTGGAGGAAGATAAGAGATCGTCTGAAGGGGGTGACAGCTCCATAAACAGTGACGAATCTGATGATAGTAGTGGTGGCTTTGAACGACGAGATGCTTCTGTGAGCTTGGAGGAAGATAAGAGATCGTCTGAAGGAGGTGGCCGCTCCATAAACAGTGACGAGTCTGATGATAATAGCGGTAGCATGGAAAGTGATTGAAACTGAGGACAGCGTCATGCTTCCGAAGAAAGTGTCGGATCATCAAAATGGTGGACCGTTGACAAACAGTTTTATTTGGTCATAAAATCGATTGCATTAACATTTTCAAAAACTATTTAATATGAAAGATCTTTTGAAATAAAGTAACGGAATGAATTTAAATGCTGGCTTCTTTATCTTTTTGGGTTTTTCATTTTAGATAAATAAACCAAAATGAAATTGATTTTTCAAATGTAGATTTCTGTAACTTGTATGATGCCGTATGTTTTAAATAGTCTATAATAAAAATGCAATATCAACAATGTTTGCAGATATTACACCAAATGTCCGGTTTAAAATAGAAAATCAATTAGAAATAATGTTAATAATATTATAAAGAGGTGGGCATAAATAAATGTATTTCATACCCTGGTAACAATTTCAGATACCAAAATAACATCATCTGCAAATGACAGTTCAAATACTTCTGAAACACCTATACAAAATGTTTACCATCACAATAACATTTAATAATGAAAAATGAGAAAAGAACTGGACTTACGAAACATCCATGTCTAAGTCCCATTCCTTACAATTTCTAAAAATTGTATATCTCATATATTCAAGACGCTATTTTTCTCCTTTTTTTGGTGTCAATTTCAAAGTAGCTGCACATCATTGCAAACAACTTGGTCCGGTAGGTCCATTTAATGACACTATACGACCATGTTAAAAAAGTTTTGTTGTCTCCATTGGGTTTTAAACCATTTTTAAAGCATACAACTACGCCATTCGTTCCAGGGTACACATTAACCTCAACGCTAGCCATATTGATGATTGATGAAAATTCTTTAATTGAATTGGAACAGAACTCTTCAATGAATGCATTCAAAATTTTAATATACATATCATCAACATTACATAATGTTTTATGTTTCACCGACTTTCAGTTCTTTCAAATAAAATCAAACATGGAATCTTAATTTAATTACAATGTTTATTTAAAGTTCCACTCGACAAATTCGTGCAAATTTGTGTAAAACCCTCGCTATCGCTTGGGTAATACAACAATTTACACTAATTTCGTAAAATTCATATGACACACCTCGGAAAATAATCTGTACATAGGCATTCATGGTTCAAATTCAGACAACCATCGTACCGGAGATACCCAACTACTGCATGGTGGACAGCGGCACGCTTTAGCAAAGTCACTTAACCCAGGTGACACCACAAGTCGTCAAAGTCAAAGAGTTTATTGTATTTAAGGCCTCCGGCCCATATACAAATGTACATAAAGAGTAACATAATGCAAAAAATACATATACATATAAACACTTGACAAGACCCACAAAATGGTCGAAATGAATTCATCGTATTAAAGAAGATTGATCCAGTCTGAACTATCTGATGTTTACTCTTTCCCATATACAACCTTTCTTCACGTGAGAAACCAACTCTCCTTATTTAAAACATATAAACAGTAATACATATTTCAAATATTTGATAACACAATGACAATAAGAAGATCTTATTTCAGCTCTTGGGGCGAATTTCATTTCTTAAAAGTTCATTTCTACGTTTTATACTACACTGAATACCAAAAGAAACTTTGCAATTTTAAAACTGAAATTTTGAAAACGATTTCATATCTAAATTTTCATTTTAGTTGGCAATGACATAGTTGAAACCCACACTTTCAAGTTTAAAACTTTTAATTGAGCAATATTCATACATGTTTGTAGAAATAGCAAAAATGTCATAATCACGTGACGTTTCTGCTGGAACTGAGTCACGTGACGAAAAAGTTTAATAACTGTCCATAATGAATGTTTGTCACTCCAATAGTGAAAAAACCACCTAAAAAGCAGTAAACGGTATAGCAAAAATATCGCAAATCCCCTTTGAAAATTGACAAAATTGATAAAAAACAGCCCTTTTTACAAGAATCGGTAGTGTTCCTTCATTTCTAATGGTAACTTGATCCTGCTATACTGAAAGGTTATGAGGATTGCTGACAACCCTGAAACACAATAAACAGTTGTTTTTTCACTGCATGAGAGCCGATATCTGTGACGTTAGACCACCGCCAACGTTGTCTCTTAGTGACGTCAGAGATAGCAAACATCAAAGGTCGGCATGTTGTTATGTTCTCGTGGACTTTATAAACTTGGACAGATCTAATCAGAGCTCGTCGACTGCTAAGATGATAGATATTTGTCACTAAACATCGAAACATGGCAATTTTATAAAAAAAAATTATAACGTCAGTAGGGGCATGCAAAAACAAGATTTAATTGCGATTGTTGAGCTCTTAAAGCTGGTTACCATTTGTACGGCTCAAAGATGTGTCAATTGTCAAGTTAGACTTGTGTCCACACATTCCCATTAGTGGAAAAGCTTCTATGCAGACAAAACGTAAAGTTGAACCTGCTGACAGCAGACGTAATTTAACGTTTGACCCTTTTTGTTTATCATGGCAGATTTGGAAGTTATAACACTCGGGCTGCTCAAACCTGGTACTAAAGTAGCACATTTTAGTACTTTAACGAAATTATTGCGAAAACATCATTTCAACGAACGTCTGAACAACCAAAATTTTGACCCCTGCCCACTTCAGATCAAATAAGTGCAAAACTGGATTTCCAGCCTTTAATTTGGATTCGCTGGTTGTTTACACAAATGATTGAGTAATAAGAGGTACCTTGTTTTAAATTTCTATCGTTTTTCATTCTTCAATCAGAATCATTACAAAATGGTGCAAAGTTTCTTTTGGCATTCAGTTTATGTTTGATAAATAACGACAAATTAAGAATAACATTTTCAGTTTGAGAACTCAATAGGGATGTAAAAGCAACAGCAGGTGGTTTTGATATAAAAAGGCGGTAAAGATGCTGTATCATACTTGCAAGCGGTTCAGGATGACATTTAACTATTGAGAAAAGAAATACATCACTTTGTAGATAAATCTTTCGTCGAAATTTTGATATCATATTAAGATTGTTTACTCAACAATAACATACTTGTTTCGACGCTCAAAGCACAGTACCCCCTTGTGGAAAGGGCATAGCATTAAACGAACCCGCTTTCGGTGACGTAATCATTATGCTTGTAGGATTTACACCGTGTCTCAACTACCGTAATTGCGTTCGATGGGTATCAACTTTGACAGCAACAAATACCTAATTCGGAGAAAACGAAAATAAAATCTTGTTGAGCGCGACAAAGACGGTTTTCAAGCGAACATTTAGAAACCGGAAGTTGTGAGATTGCCACACTTGATTCGCCCTTATGTCGACTGCCGTTTCGGTATTTTTCGGTAAATTATCTCCTATTTAATGAATTTTGGTCCGATTTTCTCAAGGTTGGTCGCTAAATTTTTCTAAAAATACTACGAATACATTAAAAATACTTTTTAAAATATTGCAAGTATGATACAGCATCTTTAACTCATATCTCAGTGTTGCTGAACTACTCTTGACAGTGGTCAACTTAGCTATGCATAGGACAATGCCTCCACAACATGCATTCAAAACATTTTCAATATGCATGATGACATAACAAAAACAACCGCTGGTGTAAATTGAGTAAAGTTCTTGGTTGGTAAGCTTCGTTTTACTTTTTGAGTTAAGCCGCCCCGCGACCAGCATCTCGTTTGTCATTACCCCCTTCTTTTCTTCACGATTCTCTCTCCGCCGAAGCATTTGCCATTATCAAGAGCATTATATCATGAATAGATCCATCGGCCTTTTTTCTTTCTTATCTAATCCACCAAGTCTTGTTAACTTGTTTCTCTTGTCAAGACCCCATTTTATCTCATCAGCAAGAGTTTCTTTCTGTCCGATTTCCCCACTTTCTGGTAGTTCGTTTCTCTTGTCAAGACCCCAATGCCTTTTGTCTAGGCCTGTTTCTTGCTTCCCTGTAACTCCATCTCTTGTTATCTTGTCAAGACCCCAATGCCTTTTGTCTAGGCCTGTTTCTTGCTTCCCTGTAACTCCATCTCTTGTTATCTTGTCAAGACCCAAATGCCTTTTGTCTAGGCCTGTTTCTTGCTTCCCTGTTACTCCATCTCTTGTTATCTTGTCTCTCGTTTCAAGACCCAAATGGCTTTTACCCTGAACTGTATCTTTCTGCACGATTTCAACGTTTCCACAGCATTTGCTAATATCATGACTAGAATCAAGAAAAAAGCCACCGCCATGGAAACTGCGAGGAACTAGTTCTTTGTTGTTTGCATACGAAGTCGATACAGGAGCTCCCTCTCGGTTCTCTCTACCTGAATTCGCACCATTGTATCGAACCAGAGCTACAAGATAAAAACATATACACGAATGATACTTAAAATTTATTAAAGGATAAATTGTTTGAAAAGCTAGCTCACCGTAATCAGTGAAGTACAATAAGATGATAAATGAAATCCATAGTCTTGACTACTAGATGATCGTAGTTTTGTGTTCCATATCGAGGAACTTCTGCCTCAACAGAGGTATCTCCTTTCATAAACTCCTACACACACCTATATTTTAAAACAAACATTTCCGGCAGACTCCCCTTGCGGCTTACTCGCTATTGATCATTGCATATACCAGGATTCGCCGTCTCTTAACCTTACCGTGTCCTACCAAAAAGACACAAATTTAAAAGCGTGACGTTGAATGTTCTTGTTTTCCAAAAGCATACGGAAGTAGTATGGCTGCATTCTCTCCCCAAAGAGGCAGATCAAGTCATGAAATGTTGATACAGCCTCTGTTCTATTATGCCGAGTTTGTGGGATAGAATGGGAGATTTCTGATTGGAGGCAATCAAACTTAGTTGAGCAATCAGCGACGCCGTTCTTAAATCATCATTTTGGCTACTGAATCATTGCAAAGGCATTGTTATATGAACCACCCTTTTCATGAGAGAAGCGCTGTCATTTGATAAAGAAATTCAAATGAATTGTGGTACAATTCTATTCTGCCAGGGGAAACAGCCGGAACCCACTGATTTCGGCGTAATATAACAGCGGCTGTATCAACATTTCATGACTTGATCTCCCTCTGTGTGGAGAGAATGGATCTGCCTCTGTGTGGAGAGAATGGTATTACTGAAGCTTATCCAATCATTCTTTCACCGATATCATGTTCAAGCCCGGGAAACAAGAAGGTAAGCATGGTTGTTTTGGGCTTGAGTAAGCAAAATTGGGAGAGAATGCATCATTTAAATTATAAATCTTTAAGTGGATACGAAATCAATCAAACCATAACAAATATAGCTAACAGGATGGTTTAAAATAACAGATCTTTACCTGTCAAGCTCACGATGATTAAAGTCCCGACAATCATTCTAAAGGTTTACATAATCTTTGCACTGTAAATATTCAGTCGACACCTTCTTTTATAACACATTGAAGTTGCATTTTAATCAAGGAAAAACATAATTAAAATATTGTTTTTATGAACAACTGAACCGAATGTTTTTGAACACTTTCACCAGCTGAAACCGTTTCGCATCATAATTAGTTTTAACGTACTTAATATTTGAGAATATCAATGTCAATTTATTTTCAATATGTGTAGATTAGTTGTATGTGTAATTTGATCACTATGTTTGCAATAATGCGAATTCTTGTAGATTTCTGAGTCCCATGGATATTTTGAGCCTATGCCATCATGGATGTTGATAGTAAACGGATTCTAAATAGTAGATTTTATGAAAAAACTTTAAAAACCTAATTTCATCTTCTTCTCCAGTTCCAAAAGGTCTAGAGAGCTGAAACGTTGTGTGTTGACTCATTGGCCAATGAAGATTTTAAATTGTAGATTTGGTTACGACATGACCCAAAATGGGGTCACAACAAATTATATCTATTTCATATTTTACATTGACATTTTGAATTTAACAGCACAATAAAATGCATTTTTTAAAATGATAAATTCTTTTTTTTTTTCAAATATCATTGTGTGTATTCTTAGCTTAATTATACAAATGGGTTGACAGTGACAAATCACACAACTAAAACATTGGGTTTGTAAACAACACGAGAGGAAGGTGTGGAAGATAAATTTTACTTGAGAATCTCTAATTTAAGGGTGTAAACTTTTATATACATATTGTTGAAATATACGATATCGTTTAAATCATAACATAATTTTGGAAATCAGTTAAAAGATTAAAGCTTGCAAATAATTTCGTATCACCCACATCGTCACATGGGTAACAATTTGTAACAGCTCTGTCAATTGGTCGTTCGAAAAACCAGGATCCGCATAACCCTCACGCAGTATCGTGGGGCCTTTGGGGCCCGTTACATGTTTGACATTACCCAGAATCAACACATTTGAAATAAGCGACTTCTCACTTCATTTATTCCTCGATTAGTATGTTTTCTAAGGCTACGTATGACGTCATAACTGTAGACAAGATATTGCTTTTTTAATTGACGTTTTAAGAAAATACATACGTTTGCTGTAAGCTCGGGCCTCAAAGGCCCAGGGTAAACCCTTGTATCAGTACAAAATATACAAAATCGCAATAAAATGATAAATAAATAATACTCCTTGAGATTACTTCATGATGTAGATAAACCAAAATCCGAGAAATGCTCTCATAGCAAAAATAATATACTCTCCCAAAACTGAAACGCATATGTAATTTTCAAGAGCATCTATAAAAAACAAAAATGTTACATAATTTCAATGATATCAAAGTGAAAATTAATATGTCAAAAGTAAAAGCGCCCAACAAAGCCTAGTTTTAGGTTTGTTTCCGTATTCTGTTAATCACAAGGTGGCGTTGAAGTCAGTCATATGAATTCATAGCATTTGCAAAAATTCTTGCTTGACTTCTCTTTGGAAATCAATGTACAAATTGATGGAGTCCCCATTATGCAATTCTACCCCCACTCTTTCTGCAATGCAATAAACAGTTGTCGGTGTGTCTTGGGCGTATTGTCACGCTGACGTACACGTTTATTTAATTCATACCATTGATGTTTTGTTTGGCTTTAAATCTAGTGTTTGAGAAGGCATAACAACTTCTTTACTTAGGAAGGCAGTGTAATGAGCCATCTGACGTTCTGCAAGTAAATTCAAGTCATATCGATAGAAGCACTACCTTTGTCGGTCAATAATCTGATGCAAGTGACGTTCATGGACGTTATCGAAATTGTGATTTGCGTCTCAACTTCTTCAAAACCATCAATTAACCACACCTTTGTGTGCTAAATATTGTATCCAACCCAATCACACTGTCTCAACCGAATCTGTTGACTTTTGCCAATAACAATGGGCAACATTTTCCTTTTTCCAAATTAAAACTATACAAAGTAACGTTATTTTTTGTTATTGACGAATTTGTGAGATTTTGGTTTTAAGGTTCAATATCATGACCGTAAAATGCCAGTTCATATGATTGAGTTCTTTGAAGCCATCAAAAACAAGGACAATAACTGGCCTTCATGGTCAAATACCTCATTCATGCAAGCGCATGGTGGCAACTTTTAATGCACACATGCTTCTTAAGCTGTTTTGGTCGGAATTGGCCTGTAGGAACGAACCAATAATGCGAAATATGGCGATAATGAATATTATAATGCCAGACTACTGTGAATCATGCAACTTCGGTTTCAATTTCACGTTCGACAGCGTTCTGACACTCTGGCGATGCATAATGGTAACCTTTGTTCCATGTAGACTTGAAAATTTGAACAATTATTGTGGTGGTGTTATTAACGATACTGCGTGAGGGTTAAAACAAAAATCATTGGCTGAAACTTCTCCTTGAAGTTACCATGAATAATACAGAGAGAACTGCAATTAGTTAAAAATACCAAATGTTAATTAACCTGGGAGCTATTGTGTCCCATGCACTAAGTATACCCTTAGTTTATACCCTCTTAGTGTATTGAAGAGTAGTTTGTGAAGACTTACATATGAAGATTCAGTATTATTGGAAGTCGGTATATTGCAATACACAAACAACAGTATACGTTTCGGTTCACACTTTTGAAAATATCAATTATATACGGAAGCGTATTAGTGTCACGGTGAAAAAATATTTTAGAACTCTCTCCTACGTAGGAGATACTATCTCCTACGTAGGACTTAGTATCTCCTACGTAGGACTTAGTATCTCCTACGTAGGAGATAGTTTCTCCTACGTAAGAGATAGTATCTCCTACGTAGGACTTAATAACCTAATACTTACTATCTCCTACGTAGGAGATAGTATCTCCTACGTAGGAGATAGTACCTCCTACGTAGGACTTGGTATCTCCTACGTAGGACATAGTATCTCCTACGTAGGACTTAGTATCTCCTACGTAGGAGATAGTATCTCCTACGTAGGAGATAGTTTCTCCTACGTAGGACATAGTATCTCCTACGTAGGAGATAGTTTCTCCTACGTAGGACTTAGTATCTCCTACGTAGGAGATAATTTGTTTCAGAAATTGTTCATTTAAGTGTTTTTTTGTGTGTTTGCCTGTGTCTTTACTATTTCTTATTTGTATGTTGATGTTAATATTACATGATGTTCAAAGTTTAAATATCGAATGAATCATCGTTAACATCTGTATTAAAGTTTGTTGGTCACAAATGGATTATGTATCTAACAGTTAACGTTATGTTATATTGTCTAGAGAGCATTAGCCTTTATTTTACTCGATCTTGTCATTACAATAAGTTCAATAACTGTGACTTAAGTGTGTTCATTTTAAAACCCAATTTCATAAAGGGATGGTACGGAAGCGTATTAGTGTCACGGTGAAAAAATATTTTAGAACTATCTCCTACGTAGGAGATAGTAATTCCTACGTAGGAGATAGTAGGAGATAGTAATAAAATATTTTTTCACCGTGACACTAATACGCTTCCGTAATTACGCTTCCGTAGAGGACAAAGTATGAAGATTCACATAAAATCCATTGGCGGCCATTTTGAGTGAACACCTTTAATTCATTTTGTGAAAGTAAAGGTAATCGCATGGCTAAACTTTACGTTATATATTTGAATTAGTACTGCTCCATTTAGTTTAAATACATTTTCTGTAAATTGGAACCATTTATTTTCCTGACATCACCTTATATTCCTCCTAAAGTCATGGGTTTTATCACTTGATTTTTTAAAAAGGACACGTTTAATAAATTCATTCAAATTGTGATAATGTATTACCACCATAATGCTAAATGGTACAACTGTCTTCAGTTCTTTCAATTAAAATGAAACATACTTACTTTAATCAAATTGTATACTTTTTATTTGCGTTTGTCAAGCAATAACAAATTTCACTGAACACGTATTGAAATAATAAGCGTAACATAAGCTCTTACATTATTTGTTTATTTAATTGAAAACAATAATTGAAAACCTAGAAACAATAATCAAATTATTAGAAATCTTTTGTGAAAAAAAGTATGTATTTGACATTTTTTAAATGCTTGAATTAAAAGTTCTTTTTAGTCACTGTATTTTGATATTAATTAATAATATAATCTATATATACAAAGATGTATTCAAATTCGATTTATTTTTTTACAGGCAAGTTGTAGTTTACTGTTATATTAAGTGTCATCAACACGAACAAAAAATATCGTTTTGTCACAGTTATGTTTTATAAATTAAACTTTGAAGCATTAATTTTTGTAATGATTGGATTTTCGAATCGAGATGCTATTTAGTAAGCTGTTTAACACAAGGCTTAGGTATTCGCTCAGTTGAAGACCATGAAGCTGTTGATGGTTTTTTGTGCAACAGGTGAGATTTTAAATTCTACAGAAGCTAAAGTTTGTAGCATTCTTAAGGGGTAATAGGATATTTCGTTAGAATGTTATTTTCTTCAAATTCTCCACATTTAATATTATCTAATATTTTACCCACAGAAGATTAAACGGACATCACTCATCCTAAAAAACATCTCAATTTAGGAAACAAAAAATATGAGTGAATCGCTTTAACTTAACATATAAACCTCAGGTATCATAATCGTGTCATTTCGGAGATAATTCTTTTCGCGGGTAAACCTGCTTTCAATGTCAAATATCTTCTCAACGGGACATTCTAGAATATCCCAGGGACATTCTAGAATAATTTTTATTTTTACTTTACTTTTGTATATATTTTACATTTTATACAAAACTCATAGCTTGTAAACATTACGAAACAAACAAATGGATTTGTAAAATTTGAATTTTAAGCAAATTCTGATTTAACGTTTCAAGCGGGATTCGAACCCGCAAACTCTATGTTAAACAGCGCTCTTACGAACAAAGAAATCACTGTTGAGCGATATGTTAAAGTAAAAGTATCTAAAGATGACAACAGCGTTTGACTTGAGTTCATTTCGATAACGCTGTTAACAGTCCTTGTCCCGCATTACAAGATACTATTCGTATGAGCGGCTTTGATTGACAATTTCACAGTTTTAAAAGGGGCAGTAGCACGTTTCTTGATAATTTTAGATTTCAAAATTTTCACTGATATTTGTATATTATTGATAAATGTATTAGTTTGATAGTGTCATGAATTTCATTACACAAGCCAATCAGCCATAGTCAGAGGACAAAGTATGAAGATTCGCATAAAATCTATTGGCGGCCATTTTGTGTGAACACCTTTAATTCATTTCGTGTAAGAAAGAGGAATCGCACTTTTATACGTTATATATTTAAAGTATTACTGCTCCATTTAGTTTAAATACATCGTCTTTCAATTGGAACCAATAATTTTCATTTTCCTGACAGCACCTTATATTCCCCAAAAAAACGTGCTACTGCCCCTTTAAGGCAACGCACGTGACTTTTCAGCGTCACGAGTCTCATTGTTGGTTGAAACTTTCAAAGATCTATTAATGACCCTGAAAATAATAATAATAAGACTCAAATAGTGTTTGATTGGTATTAAATTTCCTCAACAAATACCAAGAAAATTTGTCGAATCCTGTTTTACTTTTGACAATCTTAATATGTATCTCCGAAGTTTGTAAACGATTTGAATAAAGTATTTTTTTCTTTTTCAGTAGTCTGTATCTGTTCGTTTGGCAAACTTGTACAATCGGTAAGTATTTCGTTGTATTATGTGTATAGTAAACATCATAAACAAAGACAAGGAGAGATGTGTAAAAACTTTTTAGTGAATAGAATTGTAATCAATATCTTCTTGATGATCTTCGTATTTCAGAATCTCCTCTCTCTTATGTTACGTTTCAAGATCAAATTCTTCTTAAAGAAGTTAAATAGTTACCTTAAAGGTAGGGCAGTAGCACGTTTTTTGAAAATTTTATATTTTAAATTTTTCACTGATGATTGTACGTTTTGATGGCGTCAGAAATCTCAATACACAAACAAATCATCCATAGTCAGAAAACAAATTATAAAGATTCACATTAAGTCCATTGGTGGCCATTTTTGTGTGGACACCATTAATTCATTTGTGTAAGAAAATGGAATTGCATGGCTGATTTTTACATTACATGTCTGTAATTGATTTATGACTGCTTCATTTAGTCTAAATACATTGTCTTTCAATTTGAACAATTAATTTAATTTTCCTGACATCACCTTATATTTCCGCTAAAAACGTGCTACTGTCACTTTAAACTTAAACCAACGGATATAGTGAAAAGGGGTGAAGGACAGGGTTTCCAAAACATAGTTTAAGTTTGCTACAAAGAAAAGTATGTTTGCATTCTCTTCCCGTCAAGTTCATTTCCATCCAGATATATTTATATGAAGAAAACCATTAAGTCTCCAGATAAAATTCACAAGCCATTAAAATAAGCATTTTATTCGTATTTATTATACCCCGCTGAGAAACAGTCGGGTATAAAGCGGTCAATGCGTCCGTCCGTCCCTCTGATGGTCCGTCATTCTGTTTGTTCCTCTCATAACTTGGATCCTATGTGTTCAAATGTTACGAAATTTCATATATTTAATCACGTTGTTCCCTTGATGTGCCTTTTGTATTTTTCTGTCAGATGCCCTCATTATGTTTTTAGTTTTTTGCCTTCTTTTTTTTTGTAGAAGTGACTGAAGTGAGTTAGGAAGTATTTTTTGTTCCGCTCATAAATCTGATACTATTTGGTCAAATGTGATAAAACGTAAAAGGTGTATATTTCTGTAAGGTACCCAAATTATTTGTTTGCAATTTACACATCTTACTTATAAACACAAGTGACAATAAACCTGCAACGCTCTTCTCACCTGAATTTGCAGTTGCACGTGCGTTGCCAAGGCAACTCTGCAATTGACAACAGAAGTTATGAATTAACTCGTAAGAAAAGTAGTTTGTAACACGCGTTTATGTCTGGAAACTTTAGTGAAACCACGCTCTTATTCAATTATTTTATGAAATTTTTAAACAACATAAAATAGGAATAGTAGAGGACATAACATAATTATAAAACTATTGTATATTAAACAATGTATTTTAACAGACGGTACTGAGATTACAGATAATTTACATACTATAGCTTGCATCAGAAACATACATTTTGACTTTGAAATAATTTGGGATATTTAATTTATTAATATTTTGAGATGTTAAACTTGTCTCTTATAACTACTATGATATAGTCATATTTATAGGACATTGGAGGGTTTTGTATACAATAATGACTTTTTAAGAATCAGTTTGTCCCAAAAGGCATAGTCAGTTTCATACAGCTGACATATTTTGCAACCAGAAATTCTATACCTGCATTTTTATTCACTTGTAATTCTATATTGATTAAAACAGTTTTGCAATTTTGATGGAATCCTAACTCAAAGTAGTATCTTAGTGTCGATGATCACGTAAAAACGTTTTCTCATTTATCTTTGGTACGCCTTACAATAGTTGTATCCTTGATATCATCCTCCTATTTTGTTCTCTTATTTTGGTTATGTAGAAATATCTCTCCACTGGAAATGATGATTCTCGCGGACACAAGGGTTTGGGTAAACAACGTAGCACCCTAGAATGGCGTGATGCCTTTGACGGCGGCTTGCAAGAAGATGATAGCAATCGAGGACGGCGTGGTGGCTCTGAGGAAGGGCTGGAAGAAAGTGGAAAAATCCTGGAAGGGCTTGAAGCCTTTGGCAGCGGCTTGGAAGAAGGTGGTCGCAATCGAAAACGGCGTGAAGCATCTGAAAGCGGCTTGGAAAATGGTGGTAACAATCTAGAACGACGTGAAGTCTCTGACAGTGGCTTGGAAGAAAGTGATATCAATCCAGAACGGCGTGAAGTCTCTGACAGCGGCTTGGAAGAAGGTGGTAGCAATCTAGAACGACGTGAAGTCTCTGACAGCGGCTTGGAAGAAAATGATATCAATCTAGAACGACGTGAAGTCTCTGACAGCGGCTTGGAAGAAAGTGATATCAATCTAGAACGGCGTGAAGTCTCTGACAGCGGCTTGGAAGAAAATGATATCAATCTAGAACGACGTGATGTCTCTGACAGCGGCTTGGAAGAAAGTGGTAGCAATCTAGAACGACGTGAAGTCTCTGACAGCGGCTTGGAAGAAAGTGATATCAATCTAGAACGACGTGGAGTCTCTGACAGCGGCTTGAAAAAAAGTGGTAGCAATCTAGAACGGCGTGAAGTCTCTGACAGCGGCTTGGAAGAAAGTGATATCAATCTAGAACGGCGTGAAGTCTCTGACATCGGCTTTGAAGAAAGTGATATCAATCTAGAACGACGTGAAGTCTCTGACAGCGGCTTGGAAGAAAGTGATATCAATCTTGAACGACGTGATGTCTCTTATAGCGGCTTGGAAGAAACTGATATCAATCCAGAACGGCGTCAAGACTCTTACAGCGATTCGGAAGGAAGTGATAGCAATCCAGATACCCTGTTTGGCTTTTGACAATCTGAATATGTATCTTCGAAGTATGTAAACAATTTTAATAAAGTATTTATCCTTTTTCAGTAGTCTGTATCTGTTTGTTTGGCAAACTTGTACAATCGGTAAGTATTTCGTTGTATTATTTGTATAGTAAACATCATAAACAAAGACAAGGAGAGAGTCGTAAAAACTTTTTAGTGAATAGAATTGTAATCAAATTCTACTTGATGATCTTGGTATTTCAGAATCTCCTCTCTCTTATGTTTCGCTTCATGATCAAACTCTTCTTAAACAAGTTAAATAGTTACCTTAAAGTTAGGGCAGTAGCACGTTTTTTGAAAATTTTATATTTTTTAATTTTTCACTGATGATTGTACGTTTTGATGGCGTCAAAAATCTCAATACACAAACAAATCTTCCATAGTCAGAGAACAAATTATAAAGATTCACATAAAGTCCATTGGTAGCCATTTTTGTGTGGACACCATTAATTCATTTGTGTAAAAAAGTGGAATTGCATGGCTGGTTTTTACATTACATGTCTGTAATTGATTTATGACTGCTTCATTTAGTCTAAATACATTGTCTTTAAATTGAAACCATTAATTTAATTTTCCTGACATCACTTTATATTTCCCCTAAAAACGTGCTACTGTCCCTTTAAACTTAAACCAACGGATATATTGAAAAGGGGTGAAGGACAGGGTTTCCAAAACAGTTTAACTTTGCTACAAAGAAAAGTATGTTTGCATTCTCTTCCCGTCAAGTTCATTTCCATCCAGATATATTTATATGAAGAAAACCATTTAGTCTCCAGATAAAATTCACAAGCCATCAAAATAAGCATTTTATTCGTATTTATTATACCCCTGCTGAGAAACAGTCGGGTATAAAGCGGTCAATGCGTCCGTCCGTCTGATGGTCCGTCATTCTGTTTGTTCCTCTCATTACTTAGATCCTATGTGTTCAAATGTTACGAAATTTCATATATTTAATCACTTTGTTCCCTTGATGTGCCTTTTGTATTTTTCTGTCAGTTGCCCTCATTATGTTTTTAGATTTTTGCCTTCATTTTTTGTAGAAGTGACTGAAGTGAGTGAGGAAATATTTTTTGTTTCGCTCATAAATCTGATACTATTTGGTCAAATGTGATATCAGGTAAAAGGTGTAATATTTTTTCTCCAAAGCTGTGCCTTTTGTATATTTCACTAAGGTACCCAAATTATTTGCATGCAATTTACACATCTTACTTATAGACACAAATGACTGTACGAGGATATTATTTGTTTCCCTTCGATCAAAACCCAAACAATAACTAGAAACTTAATCAATGAATATATATCTAGATGTGCCTTTTGCATGTCTTGTTCTCTAATTATTTTGAGATGTTAAACTTTTTTCTTATACCTACTATGATATAGTCATATTTATAGGACATTGGAGGGTTTTGTATACAATAATGACCTTTTAAGAATCAGTTTGTCCCAAAAGGCATAGTCAGATTCATACAGCTGACATATTTTGCAACCAGAAAATCTATACCTGCATTTTCATTCACTTGTAATTCTATATTGATTAAAACAGTTTTGCAATTTTGATGGAGTCCTTACTCAAAGTAGTATCTTAGTGTCGATGATCACGTAAAAACGTTTTCTCATTTATCTTTGGTAGGCCTTACAATAGTTGTATCCTTGATATCATCCTCCTATTTTTTCTCTTATTTTGGTTATGTAGAAATATCTCTCCACTGGAAATGATGATTCTCGCGGACACAAGGGTTTTGGTAAACAACGTAGCACCCTAGAATGGCGTGATGCCTTTGACGGCGGCTTGCAAGAAGATGATAGCAATCGAGGACGGCGTGGTGGCTCTGAAGAAACTGGAAAAATCCTGGAATGGCTTAAAGCCTCTGACGGCGGCTTGCAAGAAAATAATGGCAATCGAGGACGACGTGGTGGCTCTGAAGAAGGGCTGGAAGAAAGTGGGAAAATCCTGGAATGGCTTGAAGCCTTTGACAGCGGCTTGGAAGAAGGTGGTAGCAATCGAAAACGGCGTGAAGCATCTGAAAGCGGCTTGGAAGAAAGTGATATCAATCCAGAACGCCGTGAAGGTTCTGCCAGCGGCTTGGAAGAACATAATATCAATCTAGAACGACGTGAAGTCTCTGACAGCGGCTTGGAAGAAAGTGATATCAATCTAGAACGGCGTGACGTCTCTGACAGCGGCTTGGAAGAAAGTGATATCAATCTAGAACGGCGTGAAGTCTCTGACAGCGGCTTGGAAGAAAGTGATATCAATCTTGAACGACGTGATGTCTCTGATAGCGGCTTGGAAGAAAGTGATATCAATCTAGAACGGCGTGACGTCTCTGACAGCGGTTTGAAAGAAAATGATAACAATCTAGAACGACGAGAAGTCTCTGACAGCGGCTTGGAAGAAAGTGATATCAATCTAAAACGGCGTGAAGTTTCTGACAGCGGCTTGGAAGAAAGTGATATCAATCTAGAACGGCGTGACGTCTCTGACAGCGGCTTGGAAGAAAGTGATATCAATCTAGAACGGCGTGAAGTCTCTGACAGCGGCTTGGAAGAAAGTGATATCAATCTTGAACGACGTGATGTCTCTGATAGCGGCTTGGAAGAAAGTGATATCAATCTAGAACGGCGTGACGTCTCTGACAGCGGTTTGAAAGAAAATGATAACAATCTAGAACGACGAGAAGTCTCTGACAGCGGCTTGGAAGAAAGTGATATCAATCTAAAACGGCGTGAAGTTTCTGACAGCGGCTTGGAAGAAAGTGATATCAATCTAGAACGGCGTGAAGTCTCTGACAGCGGCTTGGAAGAAAGTGATATCAATCTAGAACGACGTGATGACTCTGATAGCGACTTGGAAGAAAGTGATATCAATCTAGAACGGCGTGAAGTCTCTGACAGCGGCTTGGAAGAAAGTGATATCAATCTAGAACGGCGTGAAGTCTCTGACAGCGGCTTGGAAGAAAGTGATATGAATCTAGAACGGCGTGAAGTCTCTGACAGCGGCTTGGAAGAAAGTGATATCAATCTAGAACGGCGTGAAGTTTCTGACAGCGGCTTGGAAGAAAGTGATATGAATCTAGAACGGCGTGAAGTCTCTGACAGCGGCTTGGAAGAAAGTGATATCAATCTTGAACGACGTGATGTCTCTGATAGCGGCTTGGAAGAAAGTGATATCAATCTAGAACGGCGTGACGTCTCTGACAGCGGCTTGGAAGAAAGTGATATCAATCTAGAACGGCGTGAAGTCTCTGACAGCGGCTTGGAAGAAAGTGATATCAATCTAAAACGGCGTGAAGTTTCTGACAGCGGCTTGGAAGAAAGTGATATCAATCTAGAACGACGTGATGACTCTGATAGCGACTTGGAAGAAAGAGTTATCAATCTAGAACGGCGTGAAGTCTCTGACAGCGGCTTGGAAGAAAGTGATATCAATCTAGAACGGCGTGAAGTCTCTGACAGCGGCTTGGAAGAAAGTGATATGAATCTAGAACGGCGTGAAGTCTCTGACAGCGGCTTGGAAGAAAGTGATATCAATCTAGAACGGCGTGAAGTTTCTGACAGCGGCTTGGAAAAAAGTGATATCAATCTAGAACGGCGTGAAGTCTCTGACAGTGGCTTGGAAGAAAGTGAGGGGAGAAGTGGGTTTGAGGACCGAATAGATAGCTTATACGGCGAGAGTCTGGATGAATTTAAGAGAAACGAAAACCGCTGGGGCGCCTCTGTCACGACCATGCAAGATGATGAAGATGGTAAACGATATTTTGATGAATGAACATAGATTCAGGATTTATTGTATTGTGAAAATGAGTGATAAGTAGAATCACATTTTCAGATAAAGTAATTAAATAAATGTTAATGTTTGTTTCAAGCTTGTTAGATTTGTCTATTTCAATGAAACTCTTGTTTTGTTGTGTATTATCGTCTATGACGTCTAATACTATCTAACTGATCGTAAAGGATAGATGAGGCAACTGTGGCAGATGATAATGGTAATCAGTCACATTGATAACTTCTTTTTAGAAGTTGGGAATACAATAGAGTGGACAAGGAATGATAATAGGAGGACGCAATTAACAAGGAATGATAAACAAGGAATCCTCAATCACATATTGTTTTCATTGTTAATCGGTTTTGTTAATTCTTTTGTGTATTGCCACTGCAACTGGCTGTCTGTAACCCTTGATCGCTTGACAACGACACAAGGACCTGTGTCGAAACATCGCCTAACATGAATAAAGAAGTTGTCATTCATATAATCCTCTTCCTTAAAGTAACATTGATGTCGATAGTATATAAAAGAGGCACACACGCTTGACATTTTTTCATCTTAATATTTTGTTAATATTCGTTTTTGCCAAATGTATTAACTACATAGATTCAAACATATAAAGAGTAAAGTAGGAGATAACAAGCGAAAACTGCAGGAAACTATTTGGGTGAGAACACCTTTGAATCATGTGAGGTAGGATTCACTAAGCTTATAGGCATGATGAACTTCATGTTGTCATTCAAATACATTATAATGCAACTGGTATCATCTATTGGCAGGTAAATACATGCGTAGTTCTAAATAGATGACGTTTGTTGCAGAATATTGTTCAATGTTACGGACGTTGTTTCTCATGAAATATACTAAAATCCAAAAGAAACGAACCGTCTATATTTGATTCTCGATTCTCGATAGACCAAAAAAATAACAAAACGATATGTTTGTACCTTAACCACTGCATTTTGTGCGTTTAAGCGATGTGTTTCTTCAGATAGTGCCTTGACATATATAAGAATGGTGTCATTTTTTTATTATGTTTCGTGATTTTTTATGTGTGTAAAAAAACAAAAGGGGACGTTTCTTTTGGATTTTAGTTTAGTTCATGTTTATACAGATTCTCTAAAACACTTTCTACGTGAATTTGAAGTGAAACTTAGAGTTGTTCATCTTCTCCCTGTACAAGGCATCAAACTGCTCGCTCTGTGCTACCGTAAACCAGTCCTCCCATCCTCCCGTGCCTCCTGCAAGAAAAGATTCTTACATTATTGTTATTGTTTATTATTATTACAAAACAGAAGGAAAAAAGTCGTCATGCGCCAGGGCGAAGTGTTCCGATCAAAGGGCAAGATTTTCAAAACCCTTTTAGCACTGAAAGAATAACAAATTAGAGTGCAGTCTATGTAAACCTATCATCAATAATACTCGCTAAACTACCGATATTGAGTCTAGCTAGATACAGTACATGTAAGAGGTCGCGTCAGCCGATCAATCGAAAAGACCAATCAGGAGACATCTAACCAAGCTGCAATAGTTTCAGACTGCATTTGCACATAATGTTCAAATTTAAAATGATACTGAAAGTAGCCGCTTTATGATCTTTATGATCCTTATATCTCAAATTTGAATAAAGGGTCTAAAGGTCGCCGATAGGTCGACTGATAAGCGACCTCTTACTGTATCTAGCGAGTAATATTACTTAGACTGTTAATTTATGGTACTTACAATGTCCTTAGCATTAACAGAGCTTCGTAATACTAGTCTAATCCATAGCCAAAATGTTCGAGACTCTTAACACCGAGAGCGGGAATGTTTATTGATGGTACGTACAACGGCAATCTCATTAAAATGATATCTTAATTGCTTCACTACGTTACGCAGATTAAAGCAAATATATCATATTTTAATAAGATTGGTACAACGGTTTTTGCAGAAATTTAATTCCTGCATGCAATACTATCACTTGCACCCCCTCCTTCGAGTCTTGTGAGACATTCAAACCCCAATTTCAAATAGAAGTCTCCGGTATACATAATTGGCATATTCAAGTCTTGTTTTCGTAGTCTGAATGCACCGTCATAAATGGCAATAAGTTACAACATCAAGAAGTTTTCTGACAGGAGATGGAGAATATCGCAAAATATGTCTTGCTGTGGAAATGTTCAAACAAATGCATCGACTTGTGTTGATAAATTTGCGCCTTGATATGGTTGTCATTCATTCGTTTGTGTTCAAAATTGGTTTTCATACCAAATGAACGTATCTGTTTCATTGTCTGACTACATCAAAATGCTAGTACTATTAGTAGCGGATTACTACAGTGTAAATAATTGAGACATAAATGTTACATACACTGATTATTGAAATTGCCTCCCAATATTAAAAACCGTTAATCCCCTCTTCGGCTTCCTGTAAGGCCTTAACATGATAATTTTGGTATTTATGATATTTCTATTGACATACAAATTCTTCAATCTTAGTATTTCAATGATGAGGAGTCAAATGTATTTCAATGTTTAATTTGAAAGAAAATGACATCATCTTGATTCGTTGTCTTATAGGATATAAAAACTGCATATTCCATATCAAGATCTTGTCAATAACGGCAACACGTGTACCTTTTCTGTAGAAGACAGGGTTACCATCAGCCCCCAGCAGTTCTCTCCCTTTCTGCTTCCTCATGTGGTCTAGGTTGCATTTGTCTCGAACTAGTTCCAGGAACTCACTAGAATACTCTTTTCCCAGGAACTTTGTCATTCGACTTATTTCTTTCATCGGGTCCTTAAAAAATATGAAAACATAGAGGGTTAAAATCTAGCCATTGTGCCACTATAACAAATGTTGAAATGTCCAAAGGTCATTGGTCTTATTTCGTTCAACGGGTCCTGCAGAAATATGAGAGACATATTGACCGTTGAAAGTTGTGTCCAAGAGATATTTGCCTTATTTCCTTCGTCGGGTTGAGAGTAGCATCTAAGCATGTATAAATTTTGACAGACATATTAACCGTTGAAATGTCCAAAACTCATTGACTTACTTCTTTTATCGGATCCTTAAAAACGAAGGGTTAGAATTTATCAACTGTATCAGTATCAGAATTTGACAGCCATATTGATCGTTTAATTATCCAATAGTCATTCTCCCTAAATCTTCAAACGGATCCTGCAGTCTAAACAAAATAAGTAACCGTGATAGTATCAGGATTTCTTGATAAGCGCTCTTTTGAGCTATGTATCTCAGTGATCATGGGTCTTTAGAATATAAAGCTATGTCTAACTTTTCCGTTGTATCAACACTTCAAACGAAAATAGCCAGAGAAAATCTACCAGTCCTGAAGACGGTGTTCAATAGTAAACGAAACATTACATTTTCATATATTTAAGTTCTGTAACCTTGACAAACACGTAGGATTTGTTTCCTTTACTTCTGTCTCTAATGTGTCTACCTGTATCTTGGTGAATCTCTCTTTTCCAACCTGTATTCAACAATCTCCAGTGCAATCTAGTAAATTTCCATTGAAATCCTTGCTTCACGTATGAGACAGCACTATGTTATAGATATACCCAAACTTCCCGAGGTGTATCGCTCAATAACCTCATGTTTGAATCGTGGGTCTCCGAGGCGTAGCGTAGCCAAAAGAAGTGTTGGTATATCTGACTTATACCCCACTCCGGTCGAGTCATATTTGACGAAAAAGAGCATTCCATCATTCTTTAAGTATACAGTTCTTGACCTAACTAGATCAATAGAATATTAACAATACTCATCTAATTGCGGTTTAAAACCATAAACTAACTTCATTACATTAAAATTGGTATAGACTAGTACTTATATACATAGGCTTATAAACTAAAAGGCAAAAGAAAGTATAGGTTCGAAAAATCAATTTTATTTTAAAACTTTGTTAAAAGGTGAACCAAATGTGTTCACAATGTCATTATCCGAGTACAATACGGAGAGAAACACATCGCTGAAACGGATCCTTATTCATGGTACCACACCTCACGTGAAAATGGTAAAACACGTTTTAAGCCAATAGCTCAAAATGCACGTGCTGAAGTAGAGTATAAATATGCGCATACAAGAGGTTGGAAACACAGCTGATGAAAGCACAAAAAAGAAATGCCAAGATTAACAGAAGCGGAGCGAGAGCGAGCTATTGGAATGCACGAGATTGGGGCAACACAGATCCAAATTGCAAGAAGGTTCGGTTGCACACCATTAACGGTGGCCAGACTCCTCCAACGACACCGGCAGACAGGCAGGACTCAGGACAGGCCCAGAACCGGAAGACCACGCGTGACAACACCGCACGAAGATCACCGTATACGAACCATTCACCTTCGAAACAGATTCGTAACTGCGGCGGCAACGGCGGCAACGGCTCTGGGACGTCGCATCAGTCCACGTACGGTCCTACGGAGACTACGTTCTGTAGGTATCAGACCTTACCGTCCCTTCAGAGAAATGTTCCTGACCGCCCAACATCGACGTGAGAGAGTACGATGGGCGAGACGAGTTCGAGTCTGGCAAGTTCGGGAATGGCGCAGAGTGTTGTTTTCCGATGAAAGTCGTTTCAGGTTGTTCAGGAACGATGGCAGACAACGAGTTTTCCGACGTAGAGGTGAACGGTTGGCTCCAGTGTGCGTACAAGAGCATCATCAATTCGGTGGGGGGAGTGTAATGGTCTGGGGAGGCATTTGTGGAGAGCAGAAGACTCCACTAGTGATTGTGCATGGGAATTTGAATGCTGCGACGTTCCGAGATGACATTATACGGCCAGTAATGCTTCCATTCCTGCAAAATCAACCACAGGGAACAGTATTCCAGCATGATAATGCCAGGCCTCATTCAGCACGATTGACAAGGGACTTCTTGAATCAGCACAATGTTCACGTACTGCCATGGCCTGCCTGTTCCCCGGACATGAACCCAATAGAACACCTTTGGGACCATCTCGACAGACAAATAAGGAACCGTCAGCAACCACCTTTGACCATAAATGAACTGGAAATTGCTCTCAGGGAAGAATGGCAAAGAATTTCACCTAACGTCATCAGACGTCTGACGTCATCGATGAGGAGACGTATCACTGCCTGCATTGATGCACATGGTGGACATACACGCTACTGAAACCCGTGCTGTGTTGGTTTGAGAACTTTTGCAATCAAGCATGTGGATTCAGTAATCGCTGAACAGTACTTATTTTGACCCCACCACTGTTCAATGAGATCCCACGTATCATGTATTTTTTGTTTGCTTATGATATTGTGCCACAATGATGATATGAAACCCGTCTTTTGTATAAACCAAACAGTGTACTGATACGACTTGTTTTGTTGTCATAATTATCATTTAAACCCGACCTATACTTTCTTTTGCCTTTTAGTTTATATATAGAAAATATATATACATAAAACAACAGAAAATACCTCTGCTTGTATCAATCCTCATTAGCTCAGTCGATAGAGTCGCTGCTCAACAACATAAAGGTCTCTAGTTCGATTTCCACCATCTTTGATTATAATTCTCGAAAACTTATAATTCTAAATTTTACAAGTCCTTTTATTTGCAAACGTTGAAGATCTCTTCTCCTGACTAAGTGTTGATTAAGGGTAGGTGTATTAGAAAAGAAGAGGTGTATCAGTGGATAAACTACAGTTCCAACAGAGAAAGGAGAGGTGTATCCGTCAATACACCTACAGTTAGAACAAAGGAAACCATAGCAACGAGACCGGAAGTGGGGTATAAAGGAATCCATCTACGAGAATAGAGTTTATGTTAGGGTTAAAACACGAGAACGAGGTTATGCTTGGGATTTCAAAACCTGAGGAAAGAAAGCTGAGCGGAAAGTAAGACCGAAAGCGAAGCTTGAGGTCTTACTTCCCGCGAGGCTTTCTTTCCGAAGGTTTTGAAAACCCAAGCATAACCTCGTTCTCGTGTTTTAACTAACTTAGATGCCGTTATTAACAACCCGTAATCATTTGTCCATATTGTAGTATTTGTAATCATATTTTCAGACGGATCATAAAAATTGAGAAAAAAACAACAAATATCAAGGATTCATGTTCGTCGGTTAATTTTAACATTTATTATTGGATTACATTACTTTATACTGTCGCTTCAATTCTGAATATAAAAGATTAAAATGAATTTCCTTCAAAAAAGCATTGTGTTCAGACGACTTTTTGATATTGACATAGCACATAATGCACGTGCAAAGCATTCTTCGAGGTGTAAGGTTTTACAAATGACAATCGACAAGTCATGTGGTTGACACCGTATTTGGATCCTTTAAATTTATCACAAATGAAAAGGTGTAACACTGTTAATATCCATTTTGAATGTTTGTATGCATTTAAAATTGGAATTAAAGTGCAATTGGATTTCCTAATGCTTTAGGGCCGATTTTTTGTACCGAAATCTGATCTTCAATCAATAGATTGTTCAACATAACTTTCACTTCTAACTGGCCCGTTAGATTAGTGGTTATAGTGCTAGCTTACGGTTCAGAGGGTTGAGGGTTCGAATCCCGCACATCGGAAGCATTGTAAGTTTTTTCAAGATAATGTGGACTTAGGGGTTAGGTTACACATAGGAATATAAAACCCTTTGACTTTGAAATATAAAAACCTTCCAACCCCCGAGTAGGTCTTACAAATGAATATAAAAACCTTTCCAACCCCCGAGTAGGTCTTACATGTGAATATAATGCCCTGACTTCCCAATGTAAACCCTCCTTAGAGGTTATTACGGGAATACAAGAGACCTCCAAAACAATAGACGAAATCCCCGATAGGTTTCTAAGGACTGTTAACCAAATTATCAAAACTGTCTCTGTATCTTTGCTTCGTTTATATTCTCCATTACCTATTGGTTCACATACGAGTAGTCACAGAAGACAACATTAGAGGGATCAATCATGAGAGAATTAAATTCATGGAATGTTTACCAAAAGGGTTATGAATTGTTTCTGTCTCCTTGCTTCTTTCATGCCATTACCTATTGTGTGTTGACCTCAGACTATACCTCGTCTAACATCTTCTCTCACTTTTGTCATATATTAAGGCTTTTGGAGCACAGTGGTGTAGTGGTTAGCATGCTGGCCTCTCACGCCAGAGACCTGGGTTCGAATCCCGGTGGAGACACCAAATATTTGTGACTTGGGTCTCATTCTGTGTTGTGTACCTGGGCAAGACACTTCATCCACATTGCACTCAGTCCACCAAGCTGTTAATATGGGTACCTGAAAACTGGATAAACTGGCCTACGTGGTCGTGATTATCGCTTAGTAGCAGCTGTGAAAGAACGCTCCTTCGGAGTAATAATGAAACTTTGAGCATGTCTAAGGACGTGGAAATGGCGCAATACAACTATGCACATTATTATAATAATTATATCAATGCTGTTTAGATCTCTTCATTTGTGTCGCTTTCCGTATCAGCCTATATGAATCACTATGGTGAAGTGGTTAGTACTCGTGCCTCTCCCTTCAAAGACCCTGATTTAGAAAGGCATTTCATCCACACTGCGCTCAGTTCACCCAGCTGTACAGCTGAACAGGTACAGACCTATATGCATCTGCGAAGCGCCAAATAAGCTGCCTCGAAAGTGGAACAATTTAAAGGTAATGATGCACATTTTCTGCCAGTGAGAAGTAATAGATTGAATATAGGGTGTTAAAATTGTAATTTCTAATTGTGAATATTTCATAATAGTAATTAAACAATATACCTGAATGAGATCCTCGTACATGACTATGAGCACCATATCTTCTGGGTAAGACTTGAGAGCTTCCTCCCAGTGTAGTGTGTAGTCGAACCAGGATCCATACTCAACTGGAAATAAAGAGGAAAGATATTTTTCTAACAGTACATATAACCATTCATAGGCTAGCTAGACTTTGAAAGCCGGGGCCATTGGCAATTTTGTGCATTGGATGAAAAATGACCAATTAAAATTTTGAAATCAACTTTTGATCTAAATAACTTGAAAATGGATCGTTGTCAGATTTCTTTCAACATCCCTGCGCTTTCATCAAAACACTGAATAGTTCGCTCATTAACATATGAAAGTCAAGTGGTCCATACAATCAGTCGACTGTAATGCCATTTGATTGCAGGCGCCGATTGGGAAAAGCAAGCGTTTTGTCATATCTTAATATTAAGGATGTTATTGCTGATGATTAATCTACGTCATTCGTTTCTCCACAGTTTTGGAACACACAATTCTTTTTCAAAGAACAAATTGTAATTAAAAAAAAGCGTAAGTACGTGTTAAGGTAAAAAAATGTATACGCAACTTGAATTCAACATTATGTAAGATTTAAAGCAAAGCAAGTTTTGAAGGGTTGCAACATATTGTTCCGTCCTATCACATCTTCTTGGTAATCGTTTGACATGAACTATGGACAAAATATCAAAAACTGACGTAAGTCTTTTGAGACATATGTACATATGAAGAATCAATATATATATAGGTTCGTGAAATGTCAAAATGTTCAGCTTGACAAACGTCAGAATCGTTATCGTTTGTATAACAAAACCGACAAGAATCACATCACAAAACAGAACGTCATTGCCTATACTTTAATATGATTTCTTTCAACCTCCTTGTGTTGTTATTTTGTTATTCTTCCAAATTACATTGCAAATAAAGAATAATAGAAAATGAAGGCAAATCGTTTAGAAGCCACTTAGGAATACTGTATTCTACACAGTAGTCCATATATCCAGTGCAACACTGCAAAGCAATTGCAGAAAAAAATATATATATACCAACCCTTTCCTTCTAAGAAGAGCTGCAAAAAGTTATCCCAAGTTCCATCGTACTTGTACAGTTCCTTGATATTGATGACATGGTTATACAGAGAGACAGCCACATCCTTTGGGTTCCTGTTCAGCAACACCACCTTGCACTTCCTGTCCTTTAAGGGCAGGTTCCGGTACCAGACATGCGTGTTCAGAGTCCTTGGTGAAGGAAGCTTCTCGAAGTGATTCTGAGGAAGGAGCTCCATGAAGCCGGAAGATTTCTCCACGACCTTCAGGTCTGTGGTCCCCGCCTGCAGGAACCGCAGGATCTCCCACACCCAGTGAGTACCTTGATGTGAAGAGGAGATGGAGAATCAATGACATTGACAATCGTTTTTCAAATCATCATTGAATTCATGATGAATCAGCAGATTCTTATCGTAAGGAAACATTTATGAAAAAAAAATTAAAATGGATGGTGCATGGGGTTAAAAAGAAACATAATATGCCAGCATAGCGCAACTATTGAATATCTCTTTACGAATATCTATTTCTTTGATAAATACCATGGAGAATTAAGCACCATTTCGCTGATGTTATCATACGTATGCTTAAAAGATTACTCTGAATCTAAACACAAATATCATATAATACATACCTTTTAGTTCAATCAGTATTGTACTAAACGCTATGATTTCGTGAATAGATAAAGAAAAGCTACATCTCATAGCATACTTAAAGAGTGACATACTCCGATCCAGGAACACATTCTGCAGGCATTAATGCGGCACTGGGGTCAAAATGCAAAACCTCAAATGTCATCACTGTCTCAAAAGACTGTTATTTCAAAACTTAAAACAATTAGCGTATTTCAAAATGTTTACCAACATTGAATATTTTGATGATAACATGGACAAACATTAGAAAGAAGAAACACTTAATTTCGAATTTTGACCCTAAAGTTCTCTTGGAGAATTCCAGAAACGTTAATGACAAACCACATCTGTCCTTTATATGTATAAAATGATAAAAATTGATCTATAATGTGTACTATAAAGTAATTTTGTAAGAAATTATGATCAATTAAAAATGTCCCAAAAATACGATATTACATACATGCAAGAATTTATTAACATTGTCATAGCTGTAAATAAATGTTGTTGAAAAAATACCTGCTTTGGGATATGCACTCAATATTACGTCATCTTGTCTTAAGTTGAAAGTAGAAACGCCACGCATAATTTCTTCTGAGAAGTTGGGATAAAGATGACCATCAATGTCGCACAAGACCAAAGAAGAATCCCCGCCATCTTTAATCGCTACTTCCGGCATGTTGAACTGTATTGAGGTTGAGTTCATGATCAATTCGGTATATGCTTCATCTAAAGACAATTTCTCTAATTCTTTACAAAAACAAGCTAGAATATATATTTAGTATTTAGTATTTATATATAATGGTAATATATTTAGAATAGCATGTCATATACTTTGAGTACGTAAAGACAGTAAAACAAAGCTACACAAAGCTGGTTATGACGTTTTCCCTTAAAGGTGTTTGGGGTATATAAGGTGATGTCAGGAACATTAAAATAAATGGTTCTTATTGAAAGACAATGTATTTAACGAAATGAAGCGGAGACGAATTAAATATATAATGTAAACTTCAGCCATGGGATTCCTTTTTCTTACACAAAATGAACTAAAGGTGTTAGCAAAAAATGGCAGCCAATTGACTTAATGTGATTCTTTAAAGTTTGTTCTCTGACTGTGGATGATCGGTTTGAGAAATGAGATTTTGACACAATCAAATTAATACATTAAGCATTAACGTACAATTATCAGTGCAAAATTAGTAATATAAAATATTCAAAAAAACGTGCTACTTCCCCTTTTTAAACGTGTCACCTACTTAAGACATAAGATAAGGGAATATCTTTTTTAATCCTTAGTGATGCCGTCACTCTAATGTCTGAACATTGAATACACTTCTCATTGACTATCTGATATGCCTCACTACTAATGTATCTTTGAAAATGGGGGCCTGCGCTACCTCGTTAACACTGCGCTTTTAGCCGCTAGGCTATGGAGGGCAAAGTTTGTTTGTCAGTATAAAATGTGTGTTGTTTATTTGATGGGTGAACCTGAGAACGTGCTTAGCACATACATTGCACCACGCATGAATTGTCAATTGCGTAGCTGATAAAGAATGAACCCAATTGGAAGCGATTTGAGAGCCAGTGTTGAGCGATTAAAATGCTCAATTTAATATTTTTTACGTGAATAGTTGAAATTTCTGAGGGGTTAACTAAGAGAGTAAAACCTTTTGAAGACAAACATGTCTTTATTCATGTCTATGAATTTTGCGAAAAATAGGGTTGACACAACAAAATTCCAGGTGAGGGAAAGTCGTTGCCAATCTTTGCTCACTTCGTTCACACAAAGGGAAAGCTGGTTACTATCATATCCGTGCGCAAACGCTAAATTTGGCCTTTGCGTGGACTAAGGTTGTGTAGCACCGAAAATTGCATTGTTTACTTGTACTGCATTCATTTTCCATTACAGAGAGTAATTTGTTTATTAAATGGAGCAAATATAACATAACAGAACTCGGTCACATTTTTTATCTTAAATCAAATATGGTAATACTAGTAAAAACTAATTGCATTTATTATTCTATTTATGATTCTCTGTTTCTAAATCGGACACGCTTAAGCTTATTGTAAAGTTAAGAAAATGTTACAACTATGTTTTATGCTAATGATAAGCTTGAATAAATTATTTTTGTTCGATATGTTTATGTAAATCATATCATGTACAACCACTGAAGGAAAACACTTTTATCATATGAGAGGCAATGGCATACTGGGTTCTATCAGTTAAAAAACCTCTATATCAGGCAACAGTGACGATATATTATATTTTCACTGTGACCAGTGACGATATATTATTTCGTCACTGGTCAGGTACCGGAACTACTTTCAGCTATGGGACACAATATTACATATTTCATTAAACATCATAAAATAATATACATCAATAATTGTATCATTGCTCCCCAACTTCATTATCATACCCTACCCAGCCCACTAATCCTTCAACACTTCCATATCACACTATTAATTACTCAATATCTTTTTTAATTTTTTCCGATAAAATGAGTAATCCTATTACGTACAGACACCGTCCTAACGCCTATCTAAAGCCCTTTTACGTGCACACGTTTACTCCCTGTAAGTAGTTTTACTCCCATGTAAACAGACCAAAACTAATTTACCTACAGGAGTATCTTTTCTCCTAGTAGTTAAATATCCAACCCCAAGAGGCAAAGCAAAAGTATATTTCTTTTACCCCTGTAAGTAACCGTGACATTTTCTTTAGTATTTGCATAGTTTGAATGATTAGGTTTAGGTTGAGATTATTGACATGCATTTAAAGAGTTTCTAGACAATACTGGGTTTATTTTTTCATCAATAAAAAAATTAATCCAATATTATTATTTTTATCTTATTGAGAGCATGTTTCCTAATAAAGGAAATTTTGTGTTTTTGTGTTGAGTGTCATTCTCTCAAAACTGAAAACTTGTTTGTACCCCTTTTACACTAGTAGTTGATTGACCAATCATCTATGGTAAAATATTGGTAATTTCTTCTCTGCCTCAGGATATGCATTTCACACATTGAGTTTTGAAAAAAAACCATATTTTTTACTGTAAGCAAATCATGTTAGAAAGAGTATATTATCAAATAACTCATTATAAAAATCAGTTACGACATTGTTATGCCGTATTAATGCGTTTACGCTCATATCGCTCCTATGATAGGCCTTTTTTGTTTTTGAGAGATGCGCTCTATTCTTTTCAAATTGTTAAAAATACAACCTCTTAAATTTTAACCTCACTAACATATTTGAAATTGAGCGTGAACTTATCATATAAGGATCTTATATATATATGTATAGACAGGAAAGTCCACTAGATTTTCGTAACTCGACAGGACTGTCCCTTTAGGCAAAGGGCAGTTCAAACTGACATTATTGCTGGGTCACGGTGACATATAACGTAAACACAACATGGCATGTCCATGAATAAGAACATGTAGGACGGCACCGTTTGACTTATTCATCATCGAAAGGTATTTCAAATGCAATTCTGGATTCACATAAATAAAACCTAAAAAAGTAACCTTACAATACAATCGGACTAATTAAACTTCATACACGGTGACATTTAATCTGCATATAACACACATCATAAGCTAAATCACGGTGACATTTAACGTACATATATCACACATCACGGCATGGCCATAGACATAACAAAACATGAAACACGATAACCGTTTGTCTGAAATAGCTATTGAAAGGCAGATCTATGTCAATTCTAGATTCACATAAATAAAACCTAAATATCTTTGGAAAAAGTAACCTTACTATACCAATATTTAAAACATATGAACTTACAATACAAATTGTACTCATTCTTCAATCATTTTTATTAACCGTGACATTTACAGTTTACAATCATATAAAACTGAGCATGGCATGTTTATAAAGGCAATTTTGGATCCACATACATGAATTATTTCAAACTGATCGTACTTATAAATAATGTTTGAGTGCTCGTGACATTTTACGTACATATAACAAGATGCTGATATATAGTGTACACGTTGCCCTTTAACCATTTGTGATAGTCTGAACGTCAGTGCAGCTACTTAAAGATAGATATTAGGCACTTTTTGATCCATATAAACATAAAGATAAAGGTCCTACATTTACAAACCTTGCTATACAAATTGTACTTACTTAAGCGACAGATTCAGGTCGGGAATGTTCTTATTATCAGTCGACCTATTTATTCAAAGCTAGGGACCATCTCAAAGATATTTTTAGATTTGTGATGATTATTAAAGAGCCTCTTCTTGAGGTGAGGTGAGGTGAGGTAGTTAGGATTTAACACAGCTTACAAGAGTATTTCACTTACATTATATCCCGGCTGCTAGTATTATTGTAGGCAGAAGGCCCGCAACACCAGTGTGGCTATGCATTGCGGTGAAACCTGCGGGCATCGTCTTTAACTAGTGAAACATTGCCGAGAACCACTCTCTGATTTCCACATATATTATAACTTTGATAATGTAAATTACATGATTCGTTACATATTTTTAAAAATCTCACAATCGCAATTATGATATAAAATTCTTATTTTCAATGAAAATCTTAAAACAGTCATATACATACGCGGAAGACAAGTTCACGATTTCATTTTACATGGATACTAAGTGTTTTACCTTCTCCTCCTTTACCTAACTAGATAAGAATTTTCTTAACCAACACATTTTTTCTCCTGTTCTTTGTCATATACAGAAAAGCAGAAAATACTCTTCACTAAATATTTCGGAAATTATCAATCAAGTGGCATTGGCAGTTCTCAGCATGTTCTCGTTGATACTGATAGCGTTCCTGATAACCCGAGTTATAATCAACAGTATTAGAATGCTACTGTATACGCGAGCTTTAATCAATAACATTCAATCGACAAGCCAACGTCTTCCGGACGCGTACGTTGGTGCTTATAAATTCAATTATATCATTATGGCGTGCTGAGGTTGTGTTACATAATGTATCTATATGATCCGGAGCCGTTATTATCGTTATTTGACAGGCTTCGTTGACGTTGCTTGACAAGTCGTTGATAATTAATGATTAAATAGGAATTAAGTCTGCGAAAGGAAAATGCAGTGTGTCGCTTTTTGTCTTTCCCCTGTTTAAATTTTGCAAAGGTCCTTAAAGGGGCAGTAGCACGTTTTTTTTAAATTTTATATTTCAAATTTTTCACAGATAATTGTACGTTATGCTAAATGTATTATTTGAAAGGGTTAAAAATCTCATAACACAAATCAATCATCAATGGTCAGAGGACAAAGTATAAAGATTCACATAAAAACCATTAACGGCCATTTTTGTGTGAATACCTTTAATTCATTTGTGTAAGAAAAAATCACATGGCTGAACTTTCCATTATATATATGATTTATTACTGCTTTTTTATGTATAAATACATAGTCTTTTAATTGGAACCATTTATTTTATTTTCCTGAAATCACCTTATATTCTCCCTAAAAACGTGCTACTGCCCCTTTAAGACAACTTATGCTCTGATGAGTGCATAGCCCGAAATTGCTTCAGGAATCATGAGGGTAATGGTCATTTCAGAATTTCTGGCTACATGTGCAAATTTTAATGTTAGCCGGCGATTCTTGCAGAGGGGGGATTAGGAGAATGAAACTAATTCTCACTTTATGCATAAATGTCTGGCACATATCATTTTCCTTTGTAATATTAGACTAACATTTAGTCCCTGAAAAAAGGGGTTCTTTACTAATTTTATCATTTTTATTTTTTATTTAAAAAGAAACAAAAAGGAGCCCTAAACAAGCTGAGGCATCTAGACTTGCCAATATTTTCTTGACTTAAGAAGGCTCCTTTAATTCTATTGTTATATGTACCATTCCCAGATATCTCTAGGTGTATATTTCTATTTCTTTAAGCAAGAGTTTGCACGTTTTGATTTGAAACTTTTTTCTTCTTCAAAGACTTTCCAATTAATTAAACAATTTATCGTTTTAAGAAGGTTAAACAACTCTTCACTAACTCGATTGTCCGCATATAACTGATTAAGAATCAAGCAAAACATGCTCGAAGCTATTTTAGTGTGAACATCTTTTAATCATTTCTTTGTAAGAAAATGTATTGCTTCATTTTCTTTTATGGTAACATTTTTTCGCTTTCGCTCCTCTGCTTCCCTTTCAAAGTATTAATCTTTCATGTGAGATGAGAACAATTATCGGTGATCAAATGGCTACGTTTTAGGAAAAACAATAGCGGCCATAAATACCAGATTCCTAAGGTGTATAATCGAATTCCGTCACAAACGAGTACGTAAACTTATTTTTCTCGATTGTTGGAAGATGCTTATCTACAATTCTTACGTCAGCCTTTCCGAAAAGCCCAATAACATTCTGCATTTTTTTAAAAAGTTGTCATCCATAATGTTTTGTCCCATATCTAAGAGAAAATAGCTCTCAAGAAAAAGCGATCTCCCTGTTACCATATACTTTATTGACTATTTGTTGATGTTGATGAGCCATATAAACCATTAACTTTATGAAATAGCACTAAGGGACCCCAAATTTAACCAACAGCTTAAACTAAAATATTTGAGAAATTAATTTACGACCCTGCACATGCTGCGGATATGATCAAGGTACAATAACATCCTAAAGAATGCATTTGTAGATTTCACATGCAACCACTTTGAAGCGACCAAGTCATGCATTTGGAAATTTAATTTGCAACCGCTTTGCAGTGTAGCACTTTATGACTGTTCCCGTGTTTACGAAAACAATAACGAAGTCATGTACATCATAAGAAATCGATATCCAATTGCATGATTTATCCATGCTTTTTGCTATGTGAGCTGGCACTTGTCAGTTGAACCTTCTGTTCACCAACCGTTGATGACAAGTTGCAATTATCTACACAAAATAAGCCAATTTCCATTGACTTTCGCGATTGAAAGTTTTCCGATAATTTCAAGCGACACAAAGAGTGCGGTTACTGATTGAAGGCGAAACAATGTGTATCCGCCAATTTGAAGAAATGGGGATGTAGAAAGATAAATCGGTCATTTTTCTGAGGAAGTAAGTGGCAAAAACAATTGAGGCAAAAACAGAAAAGCAAAACAAGAAAACTAAATAGAAACGTCATTATGCTGTGGAACCATAGCCTCTGCAATGCCTTTCTGATGTCTAGCGTGAAAAGGAAAGAGGTGAAAGGCATGACTTAAAAATTTGCTTGACAGTCAGGAAAGAGAAGTTTTGATTTTATTTGCCTTACCGGAAGACGTCATATGTTGTCATGGTATCGTAAATCATGTGATTGATCAAATGATTCGATCAACTATCAGTCTGTTAATATTTCTTCATACAACCGTCATTAAAGTTCAGAAGAGTTTATTTCTTTGATATTTATAACTCATATGTTCTCTTCAACAATGTTGATCTACGTATTGTGTATGACCATGGTGCAAACGTTTGCCACATTCGTGGACGAGTACTACAGCAAACGGGATGGGATGCTTCTACTGAAACCAGACGGCTCGAACCCAGACTGCTCTCAGCTAAATCAACCACCCAACCCTATGGGCTGTGCCTTCACGTGTCTGAATGAACCGACGTGTGTAAGTTTTAATTACAAGGAAGAAGACAGCTGTTGTGTGCTCAATGAAGGAGAATTGTACGACTTCCATGTCAAATATCTTGAGGATCCATCATGGACATATTATGGACCGTCCCGATCGGAGGGTGAGCGTTTTGTTTACTTCTCATATAAATGCTTTTAGGACCTTAAAGGAGCAGTAGCACGTTTTAAGGGGGAAAATAAGGTGATGTCAGGAAAATGAAAATTGATGGTTGCAATTGAAATACAATGTATTTAAACTAAATGGAGCAGTAATAATTCAGATATACATGTATATTGTAAAGTTTAGCCATGCAATTCCTTTTTCTTACACAAAATGAATAAAAGGTGTTCACAGAAAATGGCCGCCAATGGATTTTATGTGAATCTTCATACTTTGTCCTCTGACTATGGATAACTGGCTTGTGTAATAAGATTTTGACACTATCAAAATAGTACATTTAGCATTTATAATTATCAGTGAAAATTTCAAAATATATAAAATTATCAAAAAACGTGCTACTGCCCTTTTAACGTTGTGAACTTGCTGTACACTTTCTCGAGGATCCATCCTGAATGTGGGTTAACGTTTTATGTACTTATCATATAAATACTGTAAAAAAGCTTTTAATTTTGTTATTCTGCTGAAAGTGATCATTGTATCACTACAATACAAGTTACTGTACGACCTTAATGTCAAATTTCTTGAGGATCCGTCCTGAGTATATCATCGTCCTTTCGGATCTGTGGGTTAGCGTTTTGTATTTCTATTATATACCTGCTGTTTAGAACAATTGTGTTTGTTGTTTTGCTTGAAAGTATCATTGTATCGCCACAATATAAATTCTTATTGTACGACTTCCATGTGAGATTTCTTGAGGATCCGTCCTAAACATATTATGGTCCTTCTAGTTTGGAGGATGAGCGTTTCGTTTATTAATGCTGTTTACGTTGTTATTTTGCTGAAAATGACTTGGATGAGCGTTTTGTTTATTTTAATGATAAAGTTGCTATGTAAAAATGGTTAAAAATCCTTTTTTCTGATTTGCTTATACATTACTGCATCTCCTAGATATCAATTCTTCTCTCGAATAACGACTTCAATGTCAAATTTCTTGAGAGTCTAGCTTGATCATATTGTGGAACTTCTATAGGGCTGATGGTATGTGTTTTGTTGACAAGTCATTATAAAAGGGTTCAAAACTTACGCTTATGTTTTTTTCCTTTACGAAATAAGATCAAATTTATTGCGGATCAAGCGTGAGCATATTAGTAACCGTCAAGTGTGTACACATTATTAAAATAATTTTTTTGCATCATTGCCTCTCTAAAAAACTTAAACGTTTGATTTTTTAGGTTGCATCCCGGGAACATTAGAGTCATTTACGGTCGGATGATGATCGTTTTTTTTATATCAAGGTTTAGTTAAAAAGAAACCTGAAATTAACGGTTTTGATTTACTTTAACATTGATTTACCTGAATTCAATATTCTGGTTTCGGAAAAATTATCGAGATCATAGTATTCTTGTCAACGACAAAAAACTACACCAAGCGTAAGGTCGCAATTTTTGCACAACCATCCTTTCGTTTCAAGGTGTTTCATCTATTCCGATGAATGATTACATAAATGACATTTGATCAACTACATTAGTTTGGAAACTTTTAAATGGTAAAACGGGTGTGAGTTTTAGCTCGAATGATATAATCGTTCGTGTTTTTTATGCTGTGGTTATGTTATTAAGATAAAGTCAGGTATCGGGCAAAGCTTACAGCTTATAACTATCGTTTTCATCAACTTTTTGTTCTTCACTAATATATACTGGTGGTCATCTTCGTCCGCAGTGACCACGGACGGATGGACATTGGTCTTCAAGGCGGTGAGTGGAAGTGACCAAAGCCTTTGGAATACTTATGTGGGCCCGAGTTTGTCACATGACCTGGACCTAGCCAATGTGCATCCTGCCCACTTCTCCGTGGATTCTACGTCAATTGAACATCCATTCTACCGATCCCATTGGCTGGATAATTGGCCTGTAGGTGGCGTACAAAAGGTAAGTGACTTCCATGAGATTACCTTGTGGCCTTGACATTGAAATAGAGTTAGACGTTATATAGGTAATATCAAGGAAATGAAACATTCTTCATTGTCCAGAGTAAACTAAAAAGTTGAGGATTATGATAAGTTTCCTCTGGATTAGTGAGAATGGTTACTAAAAACATGAAGCGTTTGTTACTGAATAGGCATATTGAAATGCAGATCTATACAAGGGGTAATTGAAATTTCATAAAACACCAGTGGTCATTTATAGATATATTGAGTTACCTTGAATCCTGACCATACAAGGGGATATTCCATTTTTGGAACATACTACTAGCATATGCGATTTCAGATGAGAAAACGTAATATTAATCCAAACAGAATTACCATTTCCAAGGAAATTGGCATCCAAACACAACAGTGACAAACCCATAATCTGCACGTGATGCAATTGATGATCATGGTGGTTGACAATGATATTTGCATGATTTTGATTTCGAATAGTAAACCCCATTCTCTCCCCACAGAGGCAATTCATGACTGAGCTGCCTCTCTGGGGAGAGAATGGGTATACCCATTGTGAACAAATTGAAGCTGCAGTCATTAATTGGGCTCATGTGTAACGTTTTACCTAACGATTGACATGCGTCGACTAACACAAGTTGAACAGTTACGTGCCCTTGGCATGCTTCAGATTGACACAAAACAAACCTTTGTGGCTTGTCAAGGTTACTCCTACAGTACCGTAAATGGATACAGGTCGGCCATCTCAAATATTACGTTGAAAGGCTTGTACTTCCGGAAGTTAGAGAAATATCACAAGCAGATTATGGCCCATGTACCGTGCCAGACATTCATTAAACGATTGACGACGTTTTATTTACAACTGTCTAAACGGTCGGACGAAGCGCAAAGTGGCATCCGAAATACCTTACCTTCATGAAGAGGAAAGAATTTGCGCTCTTTGGGCATGGTTATGCATGGAAATATCGCTTTTTAATGAACTATTATCATTATCATGTGATGTTCTTCTAATTCCCTTTAAGCACACAAAGTATGTTTTGCTCACAGTGGAATGAACTACGTGTCAAAAGAAACTATAGGTTGGATTTGGAGGTTGGAGTAATAAAGAAAACAAATCAAATCTTATCAGTATAATGTGGGTTTAAACAACAGACTTGTGTCAGATACGTAATGAAAGGCATGCAGACAGCACATGATTAGTGGACGCTTATTGAACAGTGGTGGGTCCAAATTCGTACTTTTCAGCGATAATAGAACCGACATTGTCAAAATTCTCAAACGTTACAAACCGGGTTTGAGTAGCGTGTATGTCCACCCAGCATGTCGATGCTGGCAGTGTCACGTCTCCTCATCGATGACGTCAGACGTCTGATGACCTTTGGTGAAAATAATTGCCATTCTCCACATAGAGCAATTTCAATCTCTTGTTTCGTCACATTGGGGTGCTGGCGGTTCCTTATTTATCTGTCGAGATGGTCCCACAGTTGCTATATTGGGTTCTTGTCCGGGGAACAGGCAGGCCATGACAGAACGTGAACCTTTTGACGTCCATTGTAGTCTGTCACGTCGATTTTGTGCGATCAAGAACACGGTACGGTCTGATACCTGCAGAACGAAGTCTCCATAGTACTGTGTGTTGACTGATGCGATGTCGCCGTTCACGCCGCACTAAGAATCGGCTGCGCAATTGAATGGTTCGTCTACGTTGATCTACCAGTGGTGCTGCGACACATGGTCTCCCGGTTATGGACCTGTCCTTGGTCCTGTCCTGGCTGTTTGCTTGTGCTGTTGGAGTAGACAAGCAACCATGCACCCAACCTGCAGTCTGAACCCGTGTTGCCCCCATCTCTCGCATACCAACAGTTCGCTCTAGCTCGCCGCTTGGTAGTTTTTGCATTTCCTGTTTTCATCAGTTCTTACGTGTGCATGTTTTTACTCTGCTATAGTACGTTCAGTACGTTCACACTAAATGGCCGCCAATGGTTTTTATGTGAATCTTCATACCTTGTCCTCTGACTATGGCTGATTGGCTTGTGTAATGAGATTTATGACACTATTAAAAATATTCCCCCATTTAGTTTAAATACATTGTCTTTCAATTGGATTTATTTATTTTTATTTTCCTGACATTGTCATATATTCCCCCTAAAACGTGATACTGCCCCTTTATGGACGAAAGTTAAGTATAAAATGAAAAATAAAAGGCGATAGCGACTGTCTTGTTGTGTAAAAATAGTTTAAATCTCCGACCTGTTTCACACAATTCAATGACTATAATGGGGTCTTTGTGACGTAGCTAAGTCGTTTATGCATCTGCACTCCTTTTTACTTTATCCTAACTATCCAATCTTGCTATTAAATGATAAAGTTATTACATTTGTAACGATTCAATATACAAAGCTTTTGCTTTGAATTGTCTTTGTGCATCGTTATATAAAGCTTTCAACAACAACTTTATCATTAAAAAGTTTGATTTTTCAGTTAGACAGACTTGTCACGAAAGCATTTAATTTCGGATCAATTTCTTCAAAGGCTTAACATGTGTACACGTTAATGCTGTGCGGTAATAAGAGGATTATATCACGTCAAAATAGGACTGAATTCAATATTTTGTAAGCTTTATGGAGCGAAACCGTTTGCTTAATAATTAGACCAAAAGACACAGACAATTCTAACGACAGTCCGTGAGTGTATATACTCAGGGACACTAGAAACGATACATTATGAAATAGAATATAGTTTAAGCCGTTTTAAAGGGGCAGTAGCACGTTTTTTTATTATTTCATATATTTTTTTTTCACTGATAATTGTACATTAATGCTAAATGTATTACTTTGACAGTGTCAAAAATCTCATTACACAAGCCAATCAGTAAGTTATAGTCAGAGGACAAGGTTTGAAGATTCCCATAAAATCTACTGGCGGCCATTTTGTGTGAACACCTTTTATTCATTTTGTGTAAGAAAAAGGAATAGCATTGCTAATTTTTACATTATATGTTTAAATTATTACTGCATTAAATACATTGTCTTTCAATTGGAATCATTAATTTTTATTTTCCTGACATCACCTTATATTCCCCCTAATAAAGTGCTACTGCCCCTTTAAAAACTGGTAACAAGGCGAGATAGAATCGTGAAAATAGCTTGTTTGCTTGTTGTCTAGCGTCCTAACAAATAACAAGTCATTTGCATGAACGTTATTTAAATTGATAGCATTTCATTTCCATCAAATTTCTACATTTCAAATTCAATTTCAAACATTCTGGCCAACACATTTCGATAAAGCTATATTTGAATAGACATGATGATAAAATTATCATTATCTTACTTATCTTATCTTAAAGTGTGAGGACATCTTCAAAATACATGTGCCTATCGCAAATTCCAATTTACATTTCACCGACCACAGGATTTTCTTTTTCTCCTTTTTGAAAGGTTGGTATCGTTTCTTTAGCCCCTGAGTGTATTTCCCCATCTCTTTTAGCCAGCATTCTTAGACATATAAGTAAAATATAGAACTGCACCATTCTTCGACGGGACTTTTTTAAATGGTAGCAGCACATTGTGTGAGGTAAAGGAATGAATCTTACAAATTGAAAATAAAGAAACGATTGGTATGGCAATGTGTTGTCGAACGAATGTACCATAATCGATTAAGCTACATTATTGCCTCAAATGTTTAATGGTGTTCACAGAAAATTGATTTCAAGGAGTTTGCTTAAAGGGGCAGTAGCACGTTTTTAGGGGGAATATAAGGTTATGTCAGGAAAATGAAAATTAATGGTTCCAATTGAAAGACAGTGTATTTAAACTAAATGGAGCGGTAATAATTCGAATACATAACATAAAGTTTAGCCTTGCGATTCCTTTTTTACACAAAATGAATTAAAGGTGTTCACAAAAAATGGCCGCCAATGGATTTTATGTGAATCTTCATATTTTGTCCTTTGACTATGGATGATTGATTTGTGTTATGAGATTTTTGAAACTGTCAAAATAATACATTTAACATTAAGTTACATTTATCAGTGAAAAAATTAAAATATAAAATTATCAAAAAACGTGCTACTGCCCCTTTAAAGTTTTATTTTATGATTACGGATAATAGGGTTGAGTATCCCTCTGTGGATTTAGACTTAACGTTTCAACGAATAGCTTGCACATCTGTACACAACTCTGTGATATGACCTTCAATGTTGTGATGTCATCGCATTCTTATGTCATCCGTATAATGACATCATATTATTTCAGTGTCAATACTTAAAAGTATTTATGCAATATGTTGTCATGCAGTTTTTGAAAAAGTCGAACAATTTCTAGATTCTACTGCAAAAACTGTATGTCATGTAAAACCAAGATTCGAATGTCAAAAACTGTAATAACAATAGAAATGTTTCTCAAAATATACAGGTCAAAGTGGGTCTATACACTGACGGAGCCGAAGTGGCATTCGTGGAATTCGACGGAACCGGAAGTAACAATCCAGACTGGTTCTCCAAGACCCGTGTTACGAATGCGACCTGGGATGACTTCGATGCAGCCGACCCCGCCATGTTTTCAGCGTCTGGGTGAGATATCTTAGTCTCTGGTCTGAACTTATAGATGAAACTGAATATAAACTTTACATGGTTCCATTCTCATGAAAAATTGTCTCTATCGAGTCAATCCTGGTACTAAATTCTTGAGAGGCTTATAGAAGTTGGTAGTTAATATGACAAAGAGTAGGATGGATTACAACTTCTTTATTGTATTTGCATGCAATCCTGGTACTGTCTATGAGAAGGGTTTGATATTGAGGAAGTACAATGCGATCACAGTTTTTAAAGGTTAGCTGGGCTCGAACCCAAATGCTTTGTCAGAGATGAAACGTTGGACTCAGCTATAAGGAAAATCAAATGCGACTAAATGATAATATATGATGGTCATTCTAGAAAATTAAGGCAATGAAGACTTATAAAAGTAATTTCTTTGTTTCTTGATTTAAAACATCCTAGAAAATCCAGAGTCAACGTTCCAATAAATTCCTACTTCTATAGAGAATAACTGGAACATTGACTCGGCATTGTCGAGGATGGATTGAAAACGACATAAGCTTTTACAATGTATATCTAAACGTCGGTTCCCAAGAATGAACACAATATATGCGATAAAAACTTCCTTTGTCATCATTCGGATAAGTTTGTAATCAAAGTTTGGCCAGTGGCCTTAAACTAAAATGTAAATTCGATTATTATTTTCTTCGAATCGTAGAACAAGCGGAAGTTCAAATATCAAAAGATTATAACGCCATTCAACGAATTCCTACTAACACTTATTTTAACGGTGAACATGACTTATTCCAGTTATCGTAAGACACAATCTACATCATTTACCATACATAAATATATCTGAATTTCCAGATTCGCAAACCGGAAGTTCTACGCTGCACTGAGTAACGACTTCTTCAAGTGCGACAACTTCGGGTGGATGTTGGTCGTCAACATGCCGGGGAACATTTGTGACTGGGACAAGGAGAGTCCCCGTCCCCAGTTCCTCTACTCAAGGGGAAAAGAGGGGACGTACCTGCACTATCAGGGTAAAGTAGTGTGACTGATTTCTGCCATTCGCGTAGTGTCTCCAATTCTAGGGCGAAAACGTAAAAAAAAAACGAATTGGCGAAGCGAAGTAGCAAAGGGGCTTCCAAAATACAAAAGACGTGAGGCACTCTTGCTTCGCGTCTTCGTTATTCCGTCATAGGCTCAGATAATGAAAACTACAAACTTCATGTTGTTTCATATCAATTAAAGCGAATTAAACACGTTTTGCATGGAAAAATTTGGTGTTTTCATCGAGACCTTTGGCAAGTAGACTCAAAGCGTAGAGTGCATCTTCGGATAAATTAAGTTTTCCCGAAGTACTTTGAAATTACCGAGGCCTTGGTATGATAAATGTTAAATCTGCTTTGCTGATGCACAACTACCTATCACTGCTTCTCGCTTTCTAGCCCGATCATTGCTTAATTACAACAGGGGTTAGATCAGGACTTTATGACTTGAACTACGGCTGTAGGGAGAGATTGTTGTAGAATTTCCCATGGCAAATAAAGTAAATACAAATAGGTTTTTAACATAATGAAGTGATGAAAAGAACACCGTTTCCCCCTTGTAAATATAATATTGTCAAGGATAGTCGATGATTAATCTGAAAGGGAAGCTTATTATGATAAGCTTTGAATTAAATTTTATTTATGTTAAGAATGATTTATGATCGATTGACGACTATCATATTCTATACAAATTGTATTTTCTGTTACAGATTATGGCAAAGCACAAGTTTTCGCCGTGTTCGTCAAGTTCTGATGTGGATATCAAACCGTGTGTCTTTAAAGGGGACAACGATGTCGAAACAACCGAAGAAGAGTTATTTAACAAAGCAATATTGGTCAAGTTATTAAATAGATTCAAATAAATCCTCCTTTGTCAAAGGTTTTTATTGTGAAGTGTTTTATGCGTGGTTGAGTGTAAACTTTGAACTTTGATTAACCAATCAAGTTTCGTCGTTATCCAAAATGAAATTCATCAGTTTCTTGTCATTTATTGTAAATATGTGCACTGCAGCTGATCCATGCTTTGCTTTATCGTCAGAGGGACCTGCATTTCATTAAGATAATTAATTAACAGTTTGAGAACGACTTCAGGTTTATATCTAATATGGTCACATGACGATCGACGGTATGTGACGTATCAGCATAGAGTTCACACCAGTCTGATTAAAATCGACAATGTTTCAAGGAATAGAATTGTAAAACTAGTGTCCCTATCTTTAAAGGGGCAGTAGCACGTTTTTTGATAATTTTATATTTCAAAATTTTCACTGATAATTGTATGTTAATGATTAATGTATTAGTTTGGAAATGTCAAAAATCTCATTACACAAGCCAATCATCCATAGTCAGAGGACAAAGTATGAAGATTTACATAAAATCCATTGGCGGACATTTTTTGTGAACACCTTTAATTCATTTTGTGTATGAAAAGGGAATCGCATGGCTAAACTTTATATTATATATTCTAAATATTACTGCTCCATTTAGTTTAAATACATTGCCTTTTAATTGGAACCATTTATTTTCAATTTCCTGACATAACCTTATTTACCCCTAAAACGTGTTTACCACTGCTACTGCCCCTTTTTGTTACACTTGCTTGTTTAATTATCTCGTCTCACAAGAGAGCCATATAATGTTCATTCTGTTTGTGATTGTTTGAAAGGAAAATGTGAGAAACTATCGTAAAATCTATTTATAACAACTTCTCTATTTTGAAATCAGGACATCACGACGTTTCGGGGTAAATGCTTACATAAAAGATTAAGCATATACTAGTACTCCGAAACCTTGTGATTTTTCAAAGCTGTTGTTACTGTTATTTGCATGAATACCACTTCTTATTGGCCTTTCGTAAGGGTTTTACATTTGACCTACTTTGTTCAAGAACTATCCCGGTTTGGTTAAAAAACACCGCAACAGTAAAAATATAACAAGACAAAAGAATAGGTTGAAGGATTTGAAGAACTTTTCCAATCCTAACATAACCAAATATCTTAGTGAATAAAGAACACCCTCTTCAGATGAACCAAGGCAATGAAAATAAAATAAATGCAACATAAAACTGAATTTTCATTTTGTTAGGGACATTGTTTATAGCAAGTTCATTGATGCCGGGAATATTTTTATATAAAAATACTAGAAGGAAATAAACTCATGAACTTTAATCGTCTTTAAAGGGGCAGTAGCAAGTTTTTTGAAATTTTTACATTTTGAATTTTTCACTGATAATTATACGTTAATACTAAATGTATTAATTTGACAGTGTCAAAAATCTCATTACACAAACAAATCATCCATAATCAGACAACAAATTATAAGGTTTTGCATGAAATCCATTTTTATGTGAACACCTTTAATTCATTTTGCGTAAGAAAAAAGAATCGCATGGTGGAACTTAGCATAATATATTTGGTTTATTACTGCTTCATTTCGTTTGAATACATTGTCTTTTACTTGGAACCATTTATTTTCATTTTCCCGACATCACCTAATATTCCCCCTAAAAAACGTGCTACTGACCATTTAAATGTCATAGTTGGTTCCCTTAAAACAAAAGTTGACAGGAGCATGGCGTTTCCTTTGAAGGCTGAGTTTAAATGATTCGTTAAATCAGCAAACTTTATAACGTTATGAAATGATAAACTGAAACTCGGATTTTATTTTAGAAATTGACATGATATGAGTTTATGAAATAATGGGACATGATTTGACATGACATGATATAATATGACATGATGTGATATGACATGATATAATATGACATGAAAGCATACGACATGCCATAATATGACAGAACATAACATAACAGGATATGACAGGATATGTAAACCTAGGATATAACATTTAAAGCTAGGATATGACATGAAATAATTCATGACATTACATTGAAGAACCCATTGAAAATTTGCTGAAACTGAAAAATATCAGCTTGCTTTGCTTAAAGCACACGTTGGACCAATCTTGGTAATACTTACAATTCAATTCCATCGTTGTTAACGCACAACACTTATTATTACTATCGTATATACTATCACAGTTCACATGATATGGCCCGGGATTATACATGTACTGTAATTGATTCTATGATTCGCTTGCATAAAGCTGCTATTCTATAAATGTAACCCGTTTCCCATTGAGAAAGCACATAATGTTAAGAGAACGAACGCACGGAGTCTAAGACCTGATCGGGCAGGTTAAGCGGCTTTACATCTGCGTACCTTTAGTTTGTTCACTTGATTGTATATCGTAGTGCAAACATCATTTAATTTGAGTTTCGTTAGGACGACAATGAAATATCTCCAAGCGCACTGACAAAGGATCACCAATTGTCCATGTGTAAAATAACCATTCCCAAACCAAAGTTCGGGATCGTGCTGAATTTCGATTTTTGGCATTCTTATAAAGACAGATGGGGTAAATTTTTGAAATTCAGATTTTCTTTTTGATTCAAATATTCAATATAAACTTTGTTATTGCCTTAGTGGAAAGGAACAAAAATGACTTAACTCTAAAGCTGTTGGTCACCTATGAAGGATTTTGTAGAGAAAAATAAAAAAATACTGTTTCGAAATTTTGACCCATGGTCACTTCAATGTTATGCCAAATATGTTATTGTTTGGGTATGGCATACGAATATGTTAACGCAAACTGAATCTTAACTCATGTAGTGAAATTTCAACATTATCCGAATTGTTTTCGCAATGCTAGTATACCTCAAAATCTTCTACATTACATGATATTTGTACTAGAATACGCAGGTAAGTGAAGAAACTTAAGATACGCAGCTTTTGATCAGAACAGATTAACAGCTATGTTTCCAGTCATTCTTAAAAAAACGTATGACGTGTCCTTAAACTAACAGATCAGAATCTATTATCTTTACATGTTCCGATTATAAACAAACTTTATATGTTGAATATTACTAATCGTGAATAAACGGTGATTTAAAGTTTTCAAGATCAATGATTATATGTAGATAGAGAACTAATCAGCATGATTTCTAAAACAGTCATTTTTCAGTTATTACAAGTAACAATATTTACAGGCGTGTAGATTTAACAATTGCACAGGTAAACATGTCAAAAATAAATATTAAAAATGTTCACTCTTTTCTCTATGATTTCTTCTAGGTCCTAGCATTCATTCATGTTTTGAGTCATATTCCATACTTTTCGAAACATTTCCGGTGTATATTTTTGGGACATGACTTTAACTTTTCTTACAAGTTGACAGTATTTTGCTGGGACATAACGGTCATATGTCACTTCCGGTATGTTCACATGACGTATCCCGTGAATCTTTGCAAGAACCCCGGTTATATAGACATCCTCCATTCTCATATAAGGCATGAATGGTGCCGTATGATAGAACCGAACTGCTAAGTCCCTTTTCATCACATACATATTACCCTTCACATGGGGTGGGTACACAGGAGGTCTATATGAGCTTATCTCCGATCTATATTTCCCGTCTCTCATGACGAACTCGGTGTAAAAAAAAGCTCCAAGGATGTGTTTTGACCAATCTAATGCTTGTAACCTTAACATGAAATATGGAATGTTTACAAAGACGTCTTCGTCGGCTTTCATTATGAATTCGGTTTTTGGACAGTTTTGTTCCGCCCATTTGAATCCCATCAGCACTTTCAATGTCAGGTTGTCATACGATTCCCGGAAGTTGGCCTGGATAATGTCCCCTTCTTTCTCAGCTTCATCTTTCAGCTTCCGGTTTTTGGACATGTCATCTTCCAGTCCGAAAAGAAACACAAGCTTCACGTCAAAGTGACCCTCAACTCCCGGCCATTGTCCAGTTCTCGCGATACTTCCCCACGTGTCTCTGATAGCATCCCTCTGTGACTTCATATGGACCATCGACATCACCATTACGAAAAGAAAGGGTCCACCCGATTTGCAGACATCAGAATTAAGGAGGAATTCGTACCCTAAAAAGGTTTGTGGAGTTTTTGAAGGAATGAAGTAAAGCCCATAAGGAATGAGCCTTCTATCTCCGTAATAGTCATGGAAAGTGAGATAGAGCAGTGCGAACACACACGCGACGCATGTCAAGGCTAGGAGAACACATTTCCGAAGGAACCGCGGGAACATCGGAGGTCTGCAACAATAATGCAATGGTTATGAACACTACTTTCACTTTATCAATCAAATTTGTAATCATATGACATCGATCATGCTACATCAGCGATTTCACTTACACGTAGTTTTTTATTCGATAGAGTCATAACCTGAAGCGAACATAAATTTATCAAAAGGAAACATTTGTCTCGGATATCGTGAGTACAGGGTATTTAACGTGATGAAACAACTGTGAAGTCTACCATTTTGAAATCCAAGCAAAACGTTTTGAAACCAAACTTCACATACTTCCAGAATGACGTAAAGAAAACATACAAAATTGACAAATAAAAAGCTTATTCGACTTGTAACTAATAATAAAATAATAATGTATACTTCTATTGCGCCTCTTCCTAGTCCTAAGATATGCTCAAAGCGCTACATTTTCACATTGAAGGAGTGTACTTCACATCTGCTACTGAGCGCTCATAACGACCACGTAGGTCAGAACATTCAGTTTCCAAGTACCTGTTTTAACAGCTGGGTGGACTGAGTGCAATATGGATGAAGTGCCTTGCCCAGGGACACCACACAAGATGAGACCCAAGTCACAATTTTTTGGTCTCTCCACCGGGATTCGAACCCGGTTCTTTGACTTGAGAGGCCAACATGCTAACCACTACACCACTCTGTTCTAGTATTTGAAATTCTTGTCAACCTGCCATTTGTTATTCATAGACTAATTAGCTTTATGTGTATATAACTTTGTTACCACTGTAATTGGAAACTTAAATGGTCTGCGATTATTTTATATGAATTCAAAGTCTGCCAAATGTTAATGTTGCTATGCAATGTCATCTTATACTGTATAACTGAAAACTGTGCATAAAACCACACACACAAAATTAAATGAGAAAACAGTTTTAATGTCATTTCCAAAGAATGAATATAACATGGCAACAACAGTTGTGATGCAAATGTAGAAAACACAATATTCTATACAATAGTAAGTGCCATTCGAGTGTTAACTGTTGCAATGAATAGTATTCAATGGCCGCCATATCATGGGATATGAGTGTACATGTATGCTACAACTCTGTTTATATGTCTGAGTGTTTACTGTCTACAATTATGTCTTGATGCTCTGAAATAAAACATCGATTCATCAATAAATCTCTTTTCTCATATATAGACATTTAGCAACATGGTACGTGTTACTTACAAAAAAGGGTAGTCATTTCATAAAATGCCTGTTGATCATAGTAATTTGATGAAATGATTAAATCGTTCAGGCATTTATCATATTGGCTGATATGATATATTGACTGTATTAATATACTGATATCAAGGCACGGGCGTCGTATCATAATGTGACATTTACACGACACAACGATCATTGAAACAAAAGAACATTGGCCAAAAAATATACCTTTAAATGATCAGTAAGTAAGACCCAATGAAGAAACATATTCCTTACCCTAAGCACTGTTCCGCGACCATGGATACCAGTGGATACTATACAAACATCATGTACTGACAAATATTCAACATATTTTATTCGACCTTTAAGTTCATCCGAAATGTCTGTCAATCATCACAGTTTATCTGTCATGGTAAATGGTAACGTAACATAGGAAGATTTTCATCATTAAACTAATTTTAATCATGCATTTTTAAAAATTATTTAGAGAAAGTTAATCGCAAATGGAACCTGTACTTACAAGACCAGTTTAATTAATTGCTTCAATAAAATTATTTCGACTATATATGAATGTTCCTATATTATATATTCATATAATTCTTATCACATCGATATGCAACAACCATGACATTTGTATGTGTAACCTTTGGAAATAATAATCGATCGTTGACAATTATCACAAAACCGTATACCAGAGTACGATAACCATGTTTCCAGATGCATTGCTTGCATGTACAAAATGTCATTGGTATGTTCATGTAATAGAGGTTATAAACTTCATAAATGTTTAAACCCTGCGCAGTAATAACGATAAGAGAATGCGCTACAGAATCGATATCATTTGATCTAGCTAACTCTCAACTCTTTAAGCGCACAGAGCACTTTCAGTGAATTGATCCGCTATAGAAATAAAGAAATAAAGTGATTAATATACATGAAGTGAGAAAGGTTTTAAATTCTTATCTTTGCTTACTTGACAAAACGATTATGGGTTGACGGGTAATGTTTCCTTCGTATATTGATATGCTAATTTTGAACATAAAGACATGAATTTTAACATTTTATTTTTATTATTCAATGAGCGGCTTACATGAGCGGATGAAATTCGGCATCCTCAAACTAACAATATCAGTACGCAGTAAGAAACAATTCTATCATTAACAGCCTGTGAACACTGATTAGATGAACTATGATATGATGAACTTTCATTGGGGGAACTATGATTGGATGCATAAATGAGGAGAGGGTTCTTGTAAGACAAGGCGTACCATTATTTTCTGTTAATTGGAATTTTGATTTTCACTGAATTAATTAACTCGAGACACCAACGGATAGATAATGTTATAATATTAGAGCAAAGGAAGTATAAATACCATTGCCAATATGTAACTATACTTACAAAGCTAATGGTATGAACATGCAGTTTTTGTATACAGCTGCGTATCTTAAGTTTGTTCACCTACCTTCGTATTCTAGTGCAAATATCATGTAATTTGTAACGTCTTTGAGACATCATATAATTGTGAAAACGAAACCGATAACGATGAAATTTAGCTGCATAAGTTAAGATTCAGTTTATGATGACATATTTGTATGTCATACCTAGCAGATAGCTGTAAAAAAGTTGGCAGGTCAATGAAGTGAGCAGGGGTCAAAATTTCGAAATCACTGATTTTAATTTTGCTCTACAAAATCCTTCATAAGTGATCAACAGCTTTAGATCTTATTCATATGTGTTCCTTTGCCCTAAGGCAACATCTCTGTGCTGATTTTTCCCTACAAAGTTTACATAGATGATTTTAATCAAAATTTAAGAAAAATCCGAATTTCACAAATATGACCCCATCTGTCTATCTAACAATGCCAAATATCGACATTCAGCACCAATGACAAAACGATACCGAAATATGGTTTGGGAATGGTTATTTTACACATGAACAATAGATGATCTTCTGGAAGTGGTCCTTGGGTTATTTTATGAACGTCAAAACGAAACCTAAATTACATTTGCACTAAGATCACAAGCAGGTGAACAATCTTTTGATATGCAGCTGTATAAATGTTTTATATGCAATGTTTGTATGAGTTGATACAATCATTCACAAAGAAATTCAAAATGATATCAATATTCTCCTTACTCTTATTTTGGCCTTAACGTCCTCCTCTTATCTATGGTTATCTATGTTTCTAAAACTTGAAGTCATTCATGTCAGGATATTTCTTATGTACTGAACGTGGTCATAATACTTATTTCAAGAATGAAATATGTTTAACCCGTATCATTACACAGAAAAGATAAGTGAATACATATAAATAAAACATTTTCTGTAAATATAAGCTACTTATTGTTTCCATATGAGACACATTTTGGGCTTAGAACTTATATCATGACACAGAAAAAGCTATGTATTCAATTATAATAAAACATTTTCTGTAAATATAAGCTACGTATTGTTTCCATATGAGACACATTGTGGACTAAGAACTTATATCATGACACAGAAAAAGCTATGTATTCAATTATAATAAAACGTTTTCTGTAAAAAGGAACTATTGATTCCATAAAAGACAAATTTTGGAGTATATGTATATGAACTCTTCAATATGTAGAAAGGATGTGTCCTCTGAAGACTGTTTCCTTCAAACTAGGGCTGTGCAATATTAATGTGCAATACATTTTTTTAAATTGAGCAATATGTCGGACCAACTAATTTCAAATTTATTCAGACATAGTTATATGCTTAACATGAAAGAACATTTTATTAAGAACAATCCGAAACACATTTTTTCTCTGTATGTAATTAATTGAAATAAAAAAAAATTCAAAAAGTTTATCGTAGAGTCTTTTCAATATATTACAATATAATTGCAATAAATAAACTGATTATTGCAAACTTTCGCAATGGCTAACCAAACAAAATCTCCCCCCCCCCCAAAACTTCAAAAGCGTTCCTACGCCTATGTAATAGTGTTTTATAAATACATACATAAATACACATAAAAGGTTCTTGTTTACAATATGTCTTTACAGAAAGCCAAGGAACGAGAAACGCTGTAGATTTAATCCACATGTCACAACTTGCCAGAAATGTTACTATAAAGCATGTTACGTCATATACAACAATAATTGGTTTATCGATTTAACTTTGTCCACAGGGAATGGGATCAAGGGTCGGGCTAGTATAGAGCCGGATTTTCAAGTTTGGTTACATTCAGTCTGTTCGAAAACCGTATGTGCTCATTGCAGCGTTAAACCTTAAAGGATAATTGCTTTGTGAAATATAATATATATATAATAATTTTACATTAACGTACATGTACCTATTATCAGTGAAAAATTGAAAATACAAATTTTCAAAAAACGTGCTTTTGTCCCTTTAACATTGGTGATGGAGTGTTTTTCTATGTTGATGACAACTTATTAATGTGCATAATTCAATATTCATATTTGATAAATCACGGAAGGATAAATTCAAATGAGACTGTAATTTTAGAAAATCGATATCAGTGTGGTTTAATCGTGTAAAGCAACAATGAACGAGAGTTTACAGATAAATGATAAGTCATTTATTGTCAACAACACCTAATAGACAAAATAATTATACTACCTTCGTTCAAAGTGAAGTGATATTGTAGAAACTTCATGCACTAAACTTTCCATGACTCCATCCGTATCAGATCCGTACGCCAATGTGTAAAAATGTTAACTATTTATACTGATTGAATGATAACTCACTTTTGTTAAGCAAGTGATAATTATACATGAAGTGGAAAAGGTTTTAAATTCTTATCTTTGCTTACTTGACAAAACGATTATGGGTTGACGGGTAATGTTTCTTTTGTATATTGATATGCTAATTCTGAACATAAAGACATGAATATTAATCAACATTTTAAACAGTTCATTTTTTACGAAATGTATTTCAAAGACATGGCAGTTAATTTTTATTTTTTATTTTTTTATTTTTTAAATATTATTATTATTATTATTTATTATTATTATTATTATTATTATTATATTGACTATATGTACATTTAAAAGATTTGAATAGACACCTTCATTGTCATTGATATCGCCGGTCATTTGTCATTGCTACTGTCGGTATACATGAACGTAGACACTTTTATGCTTCAAAAATACAAAATATATTATTTTTATCAACATGGATATTTGATCTTACACTTTGCAATAGTCAGCAAATAAACACATAAATTACTATAAGCTCGTTAACGAGTACATGAAAAAAAAAATCGACATTTGTCATTGTTATTTCAGGGATACTTGAAAAATGACAAATAATTTTTTTTATAATACTGGTATTATATGCAGCAGCATCATTGATCACAAAGAAGATATATATACCAGAAAATATAAATAAAATACAGAGAGAGAATTTATTTATCAATGTCTCATCATACATACAAATTAGGCACATAATACATTACAATAATGGTGTATGAGCCGCCAAAGGGCTACGGGAGACAAATACACTACAATGACATAAAATGTTGCAATAAAAAATATATTAAAATATTCGTACCTGTAGTAATGTATATAGTATAGCCTCAACTGTCCGTGTGTCCGAGGGGTCAAGGAAAGACTGACCGCTTGATGTAATACAAGGTGCGTGATGTTGTGTATTTCCGTATCCATGGTAGCCAGGTGCAATTAGCACTCTTTCAGGACCGGGTTGATTAACAGCTCACACATGTTACACCTGCAGCGTATTATTATGATGTAGCTCTATAACAATAAGCATGATCGCGGTTATCAGCACGAGATGAACTTGTAAATAAGAAGCCTGATTTAACTGGATTATCCATTAGACATTTTAATGGACAATCCTATCGGGTGATTTTGTGAAAACGAAATTCAAGAGGAGCAGTGATGCATTCTATTCTTTGTCATATTGTTAAAGATGCTATATCATACTTGCAATATTTTAAAAAGTATTTTTAATGTATACGTTGTACTTTTAGAAAAATTTAGCGACCAACCTTGAGAAAATCGGACCAAAATTCATCAAATAGGAGATAATTTACCAAAAAATACCGAAACGGCAGTCGATATAAGGGCGAATCAAGTGTGACCATTTCACAACTTCCGGTTTCTAAATGTACATGTACGCTTGAAAACCGTCTTTGTCACGCTCAACTAGATTTTATATTCTTTTTCTCGGAATTAGGTATTCGTTGCTGTCAAAGTTGATACCGATCGAACGCAAATACGCTAGTTGTGACACGGTGTAAATCCAACAAGCATAATGATTACGTCACCGAAAGCGGGTTCGTTAAATGACATGCCCTTTCTACGAGGGGTACTGTGCTTGAAGCGTCGAAATAACTATGTTATTGTTGGTTGATTAAACAATCTACATATGATATCAAAATTTCGACGAAAGATTTTTCTACAAAGTGATATATTTCATTTCTCAATAGCTAAGTTTCATCCTGAACCGCTTGCAAGTATGATGCAGCATCTTTAAATCTTGAACAGCTGGATTGTTGCCCTTTACTTACATGTGTGGAAATAAGTTTGAAATAATCTTGCAAAAGTCAAGAAGAACAGGGAAGTACTCTTGAATTTTGTTCCAATAAAAAATACCCGAATAGGACTGTCCCTTTAAAGGGGCAGTAGCACGTTTTTAGGGGGAATATATGGTGAGGTCAGGAAAATGAAAATTAATCGTCCCAATTGAAAGACAATGTATTTAAACTAAATGGAGCAGTAATAATTCCAATATTTAACGTAAAGTTTAGCCATGCGATTCCTTTTTCTTACAGAAAATGAATTAAAGGTGTTCACACAAAAATGGCGGCCTATGTATTTTATGTGAATCTTCATACTTTGTCCTCCAACTATGGATGATTGACTTGTGTAATGACATTTTTGACACTGTCACAATAATACATTTAACATTAACTTACAATTATCACTGTAAATTTTAAAATATAAAACTATCAAAAAACGTGCTACTGCCCCTTTAAGGTTGTATTAAGGCTCGTTAAAAAAAATCGTTGATGAATGGAAAGTGATATTGATTTTTAAAAACACATAAACTTACCGGGTCTTATGTTAGAAACAGCTACAAGAATGTGTATCGATACGTCGCACTCTACGAATAAAGAAGTTGTAAGCGCTATATATTGTCCTCATTTGACTTTCAACTTTTACAGGGGCAGTATCACGTTTTTAAAAAAAATTATATTTTAAAACATTCACCGATAAATGTACATTAATGCGAATTGTATTATTTTGTTAGTGTCAAAACTCTCAAAACACAAACCAATCAGCCATAGTCGGAGAACAAAGTATAAAGGTTCACATAAAATCCATTGGCGGCCATTTTGTGTAAACACCTTTAATTTATTTTGTGTAAGAAAAAGGAATCGCATGGCTAAACTTTACATTATATATTTTAATTATTACTGTTTCATTTACTTTAAATGCATTTTTTTTCAATTGGAACCATTAATTTTGATTTTCCTGACATTACCTTATATTCCCCTAAAAACGTGCTACTGTCCCATTAAAATACCACTCAAAGAAGTTACCGGGACATGTCATTGATATACGAGTACTGTATTCGACGCTTTAACTTTAAACTCCCAACAAAAACCTTAACCATACTACCAAAGAGCAACCACGTGAGTTGTGAGAGTCGAATATGCCAAACGTTATCAATTCGTACATACTTAAATTGAAAAGTATGTTTTTAAACAGGCAGTAGCACGTTTTAGGAGGAATATAAGGTTAAGGCAGAAAAATGAAATTAATTGGTTCCAAGAACCTTTTTAACAAGTGTGTTATTTTATGACAATCATTTTATAAAATCTTATGTTGAAAAAATGAGGTTTGTATTGAAAGGCACAGTAGCACGTTTTTAGGGGAAATATAAGGTGATGTCAGGACAATGAAAATTAATTGTTTCAATTGAAAGACAATTTATTTAAACTAAATGAAGCAATAATAAATCGAATATGTAAAGTTCAGCGATGCGATTCTTTTTACTTACACAAAATGAATTAGAGGTCTTCACACAAGAATGGAATGTGAATCTTTAAATTTATAACTTGTTTTCTGACCATGGATAATTGGTTTGTGTGATGGAATTTTAGACACTTTCAAAGTAATACATTTAGCATAAACGTACAATTATCAGTGAAAATATAAAATTTCATGAAAGAAGTTACTGCCCATGTTAAGGCTATTGCCGTTGTAAAATGTCAATAAGAAGGTATGGGATCGCGATTGCAATAGAAAACAGTACAATACCGCGCTTGAATCATGATCAGTAAACTTTCTTTAAAGTGCCTCGTAAATTCCAAATCAAATTTCGGCTTTTAAAGGGGCAGTAGCCCGTTTTGTTTTGGGGGGGGGGGGAATACAAGGTGATGTCAGGAAAATGAAAATAGATGCTGCTAATTGAAAGACAATGTATTCGAATTAAATGGAGCAGTAATAATTCAAATATGTAACGTAAAGGTTAGCTATGTGATTCCTTTTTCTTACAAAAAAGTGAATTAAAGGAGGTCTCCAAATCTAATTTTTAACTTCCAGTGTTTTATTAGCGAGGCCCTCTCCGACCCTCTCGGGGCCTCGCTAATAAACGGTAACCAATAAAACACTGGATGTTAAAAAAATAAAGGGGGTCTCCAACTTCTAATTTTTAACGTCCAGTGTTTTATTAGCGAGGCCCTCTCCGACCCTCTCGGGGCCTCGCTAATAAAACACTGGATGTTAAAAATTAGAAGTTGGAGACCCCCTTTAAAGGTGTTCACACAAAATGGCCGCCAATGGATGTGAATCTTCATACTTTGTTCTCTGACTATGGATGATTGGCTTGTGTAATGAGATTTTTGACACTGTCAAAGTAATACATTTAACATTAATTTACAATTATCAGTGAACAATTTGAAATATAAAATTATCAAAAAACGTGCTACTGCCCCTTTAAAGTTATACATGACTGTTATTTATATTTTCATTGAAACAAGTATTTATCATACATATGCCATTTTTGAATAAATTTTGGATTTTTTAAATTTGCATGATCATTAACAGCATATAACTGTATGTAACTTCTTTGAGAGGCAATAAAGAAGTTGACTATCCATTCCATAATAACTTGTTCTTCAGCATATATGTACATAGAAAAGTCAAACTATATGTGATAACAATCACCAAATGGTTCTTTCACAAAAATGTACTCTTTCTTATAACCTATCCTACAGAATAACCTTAGGCAGATTATTTAAGACGTATTCTGATCAAGCGCAGGGAATTACATAACATTGTTTACCTCATGTATGTAATCATGGCCTTTTATTCAATTTGATTGCAAGTAAAGCTCTTTTCGCTAATATATTAAGGTTGTAGAATAATATTTCAAGAATATGAAGACATTTAGTCTATCCTATCGATTGTTCTTTTGGCATTTCAAAGGGGTATTCGCACGACGTCGAAAATATAGTTTCAGGGGTTCGCATGACGACGACCAAAGGGCGTTCTTTGATGATTGGTGTTCTGTTTGTAATGATTTGGTAAGGGATTAGAGACAGATTGTCGTCTTCATCGTGGACATATATCATGAACATTTTTGAACATTTTTGAAAATTTTTTCAACATTTTTCAACATTTTCCAACATTTTTCACAATATTTGTTTAACAAGTGTTGATGCGCGCAAAGCTCAACATACCACCGTCCCACTTTGTCCAACCATTTCAAATGCACTCATTCTTTCCGATTTTCCCAATGCCAAGAGAGCTTATTCATTAAATTTTCAATAATCTCATTACTGGTAAACTCTAAACCATTGTATAGTTGATGATCATGACAGATAATCAGAATAAGTTAATTATATATCAAAGATCTGCTAACAAATAACATATGCAAATTTTTCAGCTGACATCTGATTGCAAAAAGGTTAAACCTGCATTAACACGAGTCCTATTTATGATATGAAATAGAAAGAAACATATCCAGATGAACTAGAATTTACAGAGAGCTTTACATCAAGGAAAACTAAGAGAGAGATTTACACCAACAATCTTCTTATACATATTCCTTGTTTTTAAAAAATTATATATATCAAGCATTTTTGTATTATAAGTACTATTAGGTAGCATTCGTGTTATATCAGTTGACACTTGAAGAACATTTCCAAACAAAATACGCAAAAGTTTGATAACACATGTCTCTTTCTTGATAATAACTGTTTTAATTGTTGTTGTGTGTACCTTTATGTAATCACATTAAATAAACCCGAGCCTCAATTATACTTGCTTAAGTCCGATATTGAGTCTAGTATAGTATAAAAGTATCTTTCTAAGGCTAAGGGTAGATTGTATGTTGCCTTTGTTGATTTCAAAAAGGCCTTTGATAGTGTCAATAGGAATAAGTTGTTGTTACTTCTTCGCAGAGTTGGTTTGAAGGGGAAATTGTTCTCTAGTGTTAAAAGTATGTAAAGAGTATTTAGGTCCTGTGTCAAGACAAATGACGGGTTTTCAGATTTCTTCGATTGTCCAAATGGAGTTAGACAAGGTTGTGTCTTGAGTCCTGTATTATTCTCCCTATTCATAAATGAGTTGGCGAATGAAATAATTAATTCAAACAGCAGAGGTATTCAGTTGTATCCAAATATCATTGAAGTTTCCTTATTACTCTTCGCAGATGATGTTGTCCTTGTTGCAGACAGTGTAAATGGTTTACAGAAGCGACTTGATATTCTCCAAAGTTATTGTGAGTCATTGGATTTAACAGTTAATATGTCAAAAACCAAAATAATGGTCTTTAGAAAAGGTGACAGATTATCTCGTTTCGAAAAGTGGAAATATTGTGGTGACTCTGTTCATGTAACCTCTAACTATAATTATCTTGGTCTAGTTCTTACAAGTCAATTATGTTTTTCACAGAGTTGCAATTTTGTCTCGATTAAGGCAGGAGTGGAAATCCGCTTTGCAGTCTAGTAGCAGGTATGAGTATTATTCTGAATTTAAGTTGAATTTAAAACCGGAATTGTATTTAACTCATAGTGATTGTTCCCTTTACCGTCGCGAAATGACGAAACTTCGTATCGGTATAGTAAGACTTCAAGTTGAACTTGGGCGATATAGTAATGTTATGAGATCACTGCGCTTATGCAGAGTATGTAAACTGGATCATATTGAAGATGAATTTCATTTTATTATGGTTTGTCCAGCCTTTAACGACTTGAGATTAGCATATGTACTGCCTGTCTGCAGACAATATGATTTAAAATACAGTTTCATCAATTTAATGTCATCATGTGATACAGACGTTATTATTTTACTACAGCTCTCTCTTCATCATGCAATCCGTCTGATGAGCCAATTGTTGTTGTGACATCTCAAACCTGCTCACTGTTACCTGTATATGGGCCGGAGGCCACGCATACCGAAATAAAGAATTGAGAATTGAGTCTAGGTAAATGTAGTAGCAGGTCGCGTTAGCCGACCTTTCGGCGACACTTCAAGGTTAAATGTGCGAATGCATACTAAAGCGGCTTGGTAAGACGATCCCTGATTGGTCAATTCGATAGATCGACCCGACCAACTACTACATCTTGCTAGACTCAATATCGGAGTTTTGCGAGTATTGTTGAGGCTAGGTTTACTTAGACTGATGTGTAATGGGTATATATGTCATAGCAATGGGTGTTTTCTACGTGTGGCAAATCTCTATGATACGATTTCGGGTAACAAGGAACATTTTAAAACTTTACTTTATGTAGTAAACCGCCAGGCAAATAAACTACACACCACAGTTTGTTTGAAGTTACTTAACATCTAAAAGACATGCGATGTATTAAATTATTGCTAGTATACAATTACACATATTTGTAACAGTTCAAATACAAAAAAACTGGTGTCTGGTTAATGTTTTGTTTAAATATCTTGGTTTAATGTAGGCAGGAGTAATACATAGAATTAACCCCTACCATGTTTGAAATGTTGTTAACCTGCGAAAAAATGGGCACGTTTATTGATTTTCACATGATATATGTCATCTATGTTGATGTACATTTGTTTCATATCAAAATTGATATTGGAAAAACTACTAACATAAATTAATTTTTAAAAACAATAAACAAAATTTAAAGTATTCTTTGATTAGGATTTTTGCAATTCTCAGTAAAGGTCAGGACCCAGTTGCACAAAAAATCGTTAATCTACGTATAAGGTGAATATTTGCGTGCAACTAAACGTTTACGCATGAAAGTTACTTTTAATTTAAGTTACAATTAATGTGAAACTTGGTCAAGGTAGTTTTTCATGGGCAGCGAAATGTAAATATGTTCTCTGCTGTGTATGTTAAAAATAACATGTGTTATCGACGTAATAATGCTGAAATAAGCAATCAAATATATTCCAAATAAGTACCATACAAATCTTTTAAAATTTTATTAATTATACTAATTTTTAAAAAATTCAATTAAAACAGGATGTCAGCCTTAAAAGAATTGTATTCAGTAATTTGCATCATGATTTTCTTCAATATGTGCTATGATTGAAAGAAGCACTTGTAAAATATTCCCTGCTACATCTAAAGTTCACTCAAACATCAAGTCCTTTATATGAATTACACGAAATATGATACTGCACATAAATCTTTAATCTTTAGAGACATTTTGAAAAATATAATTAAATGTCATGACAGTAATTTCACTAGAACAATCGTCTTGTTTTCTTCTTAGAGTAATAGTTATTGTCGTATTAAGTTGAAGGTAATTTGGTAAAAAAGAACATAAGTTAAGTACAATTTACATTGTAATTAAAAAATATGAAGATAGTTCGTATGAACATCAAGTTGTGATGTTTAATTTATTTTTTATGCAAGGATGCAAAGTTTGATAAGGATAAAACGATGTGATTGCACTGTCTTTACTTGTTGATGTTTGCAATAAAAATTTCATACATTTAGCCCTGCCTAAAAAAACGAAATCAAAATGTTAAATCATTCTTCAATTAGAGACGGAAGAAGAGATCTGGGTGTATGAAATGATATACAGCAAATATAGGTCTTTATGTACTTTGAAAGTGAAGCGCCTTAAAATGATTCATTATTTCTGTCCCTTGCTTCGTAGCAGACCACCAAACACGCGGCTTTTTCTTTTTAATACTTTGTACTGGTCACATTCCATTTGATATGTAAAATAAAATTTATGAGATTATTCAATAACTCTTCATTTATTTCACTCGTGAAAATGCATTTCGATCAATTATTTATAACATCATAAATGTTGCCATTTTGGGCACATGTTCGATAACGTGCACAACTCTCTACATCTCACCTGACTCCTATCAATGCATTAAAGGGGCATTAGCACGTTTTTTGATAATTTTATATTTCAAATATTTTACAGATTAATGTAAGTTAATGCTAAATGTATTAATTTGACAGTGTCAAAAATCACATTACACAAGCCAATTTTCGATAGTCAGAGGACAAAGTATGAACATTCACATAAAATCCATTGGCGGCCATTTTGTGTGAACATCTTTAATTCATTTTGTGTAAGAAAAAGGAAACGCAAGGTTAATTTATTTTCATTACATATTTGAATTATTACTGCTGCATTTAATTTAAATGCATTCTTTCAATTGGAACCAAAAAAATTCATTTTCCTGACATCAGCTTATGTTCCCCCTAACGTGCTACTGCCCCTTTACCGTGTAATATAGCAAATTTGAAAATTTGAAGTGTGAAGTTATCTATATTCAATGTCACATTCAAATGCAAGATACATTTCAAAATATAATAAATATTATACAATATTATTATATCAATATATTATCAAATTTAACTGCTTTTCATCCTGAAATCAATAATAAACTATTGAAGATTTTGTATTCCTTCGGATAGCGTGCCAACTATTCAAATGTCTAATAGCGTGACTGAACTTCCTAGATGCATATTGATTCAATGTCTCCGAGTAGTACATGTGAAGCTTTCTGTTATAAGTTCGAATATTTGCAGTATAACATTCTCAGTTACGTGATGACATATATTATTTGAGACAGACTATTATTTATTGCTCATTTGTGTACATACATAACAGTTATTTACCTCTGTACATAAAATATTTTTGAAACATGAACAGAAACATTCCCACAAAATCACGACCTAAGGAAATGATTTAATCATCTAATTGACCTTTTTCTGCGTTGTAGAATTAAAAAGCAGATTGTGTTAAAGGGACAGTAGCACTTTTTTTTGATAATTTTATATTTTAAAATAATCACTGATAATAGTACCTTAATGCTAAATGTATTATTTTGATAGTGTCATAAATCACGTTACATAAGCCAAACAACCATAGTCAGAGGACAAAGTATGAAGATTCACATAAAAACCATTGGCGGCCATTTTGTGTGAACACCTTTAATTAAGTTTGTGTTAGAAAAATGAATTGCATGACTAAACTTTACAATACATAATAGAATTAGTACTGCTCTATTTAGTATAAATACATTGTCTTTCCATCGGCACCATTAATTTTCATTTTCCTGACATCACCTTATATTCCCCTAAAAACGTGCTACTGCCCCTTTAAATACAAACCTCATTTTTTCAACATAATATTTTATAAAATGATTGGCGTGAAACAACAAAGTTTTAAAAAAGTTTTTGAAAGTTATCAAACATAATGAAACACAGAGAAATAAAACATGGTATTCATCGACATCATTTACACAATTAAAGCATGTTCTATTTTCATACATTTCATAACAAGTTTCTACTTTAATAGTAGTATAAACTCAAAATCGAGACAAATATTATCACGACTTTAAATGGTTGTATTTGATATTCAACTTGTGTCAACGTTGCCTCTGTTCTCTGTTTGGTTGACCGTACATGGAAAGGTTGGGTTTGCTGGCGACCTTTGTTTATTGTTGCTAAAGGTCATGACGCTTTGATGTGCGGATGAGTTAATGAAAACGGGATTCGAACTCATAATGGAACCATTAGAGAAGGTTAATGTCCTACTAAGTTACATGTAATAGTAGTATTGTTCTGGCGTTCTATCACTTGTACAAATTGCAAACTTGTTTGACTTGTAACATTCGATTACAATAATTTAACTTTAGATATGTTCGTTAGTTAGTAAGTTTGTGAGTAAAGTTATCGAGTTTGTTAGTCAGTTACTTTGGAGTTTTTTCAATTCTTTAATTCATCTAATAACATATAAATAAGATGATGAAATGGTACATAGAAATAATGAAAATTCAAATACAAAATACAAGAGGTTTATTTAACTTTGATCAATTATGTGGGCAATGTCATCCATTTTCTGCAAAAGCAGTTAAAACTGTGAGAGTTTTGTTGAACATAATTATCTGTAATGATTCTCAGGAGTTTTTCAAAATTGAGGTTTCTTGCTTAATGCTTTGGATATTTTTTGTAATGAGAATAATATGATTTAGTTAGTTCGTTAGTTAATTAGTTAGTTAATTAGTTAATTAGTTAATTAGTTAATTAGTTAGTTATAAATGATTTCGAAGGTTATGACTCTCTTGGCGAACGATGCTAGACTGATATGAACCATAAGACCATAAAATCATAATTTCAAAGATAACTGTGCAGTTATATATATTCCATATTGAATATTGATGCACCGTGGGAATTCACAACCTATTTCAATTCTTTTAATTAGGTGCAATAAACGATCCTTCACTCTTTAACTATTTATGTTTATTGCATGAGTGATACATCACATCTGTTATATCCATTGATCTCTTCATGACAGATATGAACATGCACGTGTATATTTCCATTATCGATTTGTCTGGTGGCTGGACATCGCGATCAAATCATTGGCGGATACAGGTGAGGGGTGCGGGAGCGAGGGAGTGCGGGAGAGTGGGAGTGCGGGAGGGCGGGGTCGCGGGGAGTGCGGGAGGGCGGGAGTGCGAGGTAGCGCACCCCTCGAAAGAGAGATCCAAATATATATTTGTTATATTTGTCATTTATGATAAGTGTTAACAAAAATTGGATTTGGAAAGGTTCTTTGATAAGGTACTTATTTACACACATATTCTGTTCCAAACTGATGTCTTCACCCAAACGATAACCCTGTATATCAGTCACTAAACTTGAATGAATGCATTATGCATTTAACTCATATGTGTAACTCCATTGATTTGTCACTTTGAAATTAGATCTGCTTTTATAAGGTATGATATTTCTACAGCTCCGTGTTTCCGATATAAAAGTATTTGTTAAACGACCGAACTATATTTTTCTATATGTGTTACCTGATATGAATAAAAGCAAAGAATTTTCCTAATTGACATAAGAAGAAAATTTAGTATTGAAGCATTATTTCTATATACAATAAAACAAAAAAAATAACATCGGCGGTTTATTTCTTATGTAGAAGTCCAATGTGATCAATTAGTACCTAAGGTAAATGCCTGTATATTTCTACTGCGATGCTGTATGGCAAACTATGACGTTTTCTTTCTGACATCACTTTATGAACAATAATTGACATCACAGTTTGCCTAAATCATTTCGTCCTTAATCCGCCGACAGTGGGCAATCCGAAATGGATCTAGATTGTGATAATTTTTTTCTTTATGGACATCTATAATAACAAAATATCATATTTGTGCTGATGACATATGTTTACGAGACTCTTGTCCTAATATGAGTATATCGCCCACTCTCGCAGGGAAATACTGATAATTAACCACCTGTTTCATAGACATATAATGTCATGAACACTCTCTTTTAAAGGGGCAGTAGCACATTTTGATAATTTTATATTTCAAACTATTTCACTGATAATTGTACGTTAATGCTTACTGTATTATTTTTAAAGTGTCAAAAATCGTAATACACAAGTCGATCATCCATAGTCAGAGGACAAAGTTTGAAGATTCACATAAAATCCATTGGCGGCCATTTTGTGTGAACACCTTTAATTCATTTTGTGTAAGAAATAGGAATCGCATGTCTAAACTTTACATTTTATATTTGAATTATTGCTGCTCCATTTAGTTTAAATACATTGGTTTTGAATTGGAACCATTAATTTTCATTTTCCTGACATCACCTTATATTCCCCCTAAAAACGTGCTACTGCCCCTTTAATATCTATTTATGACACATTTCACCTTACGACCAAGGCTTATTATTTCCATACAATTAACGATTAGTTTTCATGATAGTCACAATTGTGAACTACACTATTTTTGAAGCAGAACAATTTGGTCTGAAACCAAACTTCACATACATTCAAAATGATCTGAAGAAAATATATAACATTGACAAATATAACTGTTATTAGAATTGCAACTACTCAAAATATATAAAATGTTGGTCATCCTGCCATTTACTATTGAAACACTAATCACTTCTTCGGTATATGTTACCATTGTAATTGGAAATTTGATATAACCTGTGCATAGTTGTATGTATGCAAATTTCGCCTATATGTTAATGTTGCTATGTAAAATGTCACTTTCTTTGTAGTTTGAACCTAAATGTACATGAACCTCAAAAAGAAGTAAAATAATAAAAAAAAGATTCGTCATCAAAATACGTGTGTACATCGTTCGATCGCAGAAATAACGAGTACTTGCATCTTTCTCTTTTTCAGCCGTCATAAACTTCATAAACCTAGGAGTACTTAAAGGATTTCAAGGAATTGGGAAGCCAGTACCGAAATTTGTATAATTTTAAATTTCCAAATTTGGTTTGACTGTTGATATATTTTATGAAATGAAATCTTTAATTAATCAGTGTGCCTTGTAAATTATGTTAGCAAGCTTATCAAAATATATCTATATTGTTACACTCTCATCTGCGTAACTTGCAGAAAATTGTGTTAAATTGTAATGAGATTAATGATTTTAGATACCCGTAGAAAAGAGTAACTTGAGTTTTCAAAAGAATTTTCTATAAGGTTACGTTGTTATTTTTAAGTTCAGTAATGGGGAATTAATATTATAAGTTATAACATTGCATAGCGGGTTACATAGGTATTTATTATTCCCGCGAGAGGTTTTATGCAACGAGCGGAACGCGAGGGGGATATCAGTAATCACTTAGTCAGAGGAATTTATTTTTATGAACACAGTTCTTGAAGCATAATTTCGATGTTAAACAACTTCCCTTGCAAGACACACAAGGAAACAGTGAGTGAATACTGATATTTCGAATAAATGTGAACCGATTCTCATATGCAATGATCAAGAAAGCCGCGATACAATGTTGACATTTTTTTCAACGAGAAACATTTTAAACACCAAATCTTAGATTAATAAGGTAATTACATGTATGTTTTTTTTGCATTTATATAGCTTGCAATTACTTTGACTTTAGTTTGTATAAAGCTAAATATTATTTGAGCAAAGGTTACATCAATGTATTTCACGAAACATACTTTTCAAGGAGCTCAATCCGGACGCTTTTTTCATGGCGGGGTATAAATAAGTTCAATTTGCACGCTTTTTTCGTGATTGGTTCATGGCGGGGTATAACTAATTTATCCTCCCGCTCAAGAGGGGGATATCAGTAGTTATCCAGGGTCACGTGAACCAATCAGAGATCGAGATTCCTACATGAGGTAGGATAAAGTATTTTAATTCATGGATAAATCTTCAAACCAATCAATGTCAAAGTGAGGTTGTTGTAGTTATCTTTGCTTTGATCTTTTAAAGTCTAATCTGAATGACGTCTTTGAAGTGTCGATTACTTAAAAAATACACCGGAATAAAGCATGTATTATAATTATATTCTAATTGACACTCTCATTTAATCTTAATGACAGACTTGTTATATATGTTTTAAAAAAAGTCTAAAATAACACATTCTGTTTTATTTAAATGTATCAATGCCTTGTTGAGGATGACTTGTAAATTCGTCTTTACTCTGAGGTTTTAGACAGGGCTTTATAATCACGTCATTAATTTATCAGTTCGTGATAAAGATGAATATCAGAACATGAGGTAGTCATGTCACTAGTGGTTCTTTAAGGGCTCTTTATGAAAACATCATTCATTTATCAGTTTGTGACGTGAAGGGGCCATTTGTGGTCATCATATGTGGAAATGTCCTGAGTTGATCTTTACAATACATTTTTATGATTAAGTCATTTGATCAGTTGATGACAAAGAACAACATAATATTTTTTATGACCTCATACATGAAGGTGGTTGTTCTCTGAGTAGGTCTTGAAAAGGGCTTTTTTATAATCACGTCATTCATTGATCAGTACGTGACAAACGGCAACATAAGATTATTGTGTGACTTCATACATGAAAGTGTGTGTCCTATGAGTAGGTTTTAAAATAATAACGTCATTCATTAATCAGTTCGTGACAAAGGACAACATAAGACTATTTTGTGACCTCATACATGAAGGTGGTTGTCCTCTGAGTAGGTCTTAAAGGGACTTTTTTTATAATCACGTCATTAATTTATCAGTTCGTGACAAAGGACAACATAAGACTATGTAGTCATGTCTCGAGTAGATCTGAGTGATCTTTATGATAACGTCATTTTTGTCTAAATTTATGACAAAGACACCGTTTTGTGTGGTAATGTTTTACATTAAAAATTACTCTTTCTCTTCAGTAAGACTTTTAGTATAGGGGCTTAAAGACTCTTACGGGACCTTTCAGAACTGGGAAAGTATGGAATTTACCCGCTCCTTATACATATTTAAAGAAAGTAGCAGACATATAGACGGCAAACACTCTTACCAGTGTGATTGGCTAAACTTAACAGGATAACATGTGAATGTGAAAGTATTTTCAGCTTGAATATTTGGATATCTTGAAAAATTGATTATTGTTTTCTTACCATTTTAAAACGAGTCAAGAAAACAAATGCAAAGAGGATTACGTGCATGAAGATTAATATTTATTGAAACTTATTTCCCTTGAATACAGGAATATAGTGATATTTTGTCGGGTTGTCAAAAAAATCGCTTCAGTTATTTAAGTTATTTACGATAATAATTTTCTATTGAAATTACACGACCAATTCAACTTAACCAACATGCAGTTTTGCAATTACAAATGAAAAGTCAGCTAACACCTTAATTGTGTCTAAGAGCAAATTTTATAAATACAAATTTCCAATTGTAAATGTTTTTACAAGATTTTCGAAGTGACATTATATGTGAATTCGTGTTGATTTAAAGAAACAACAAGTCCAGCAACTGTTGATGCTATAATAACTGTTAATTCTGGATTCTTACCGAATCTCTTATACATATTTTAGACCAAGCAGTAGACAGGATGACGCCAAACGCTTTGTTCGAAGTTAATCATCACCTTTTATTATATAATAGAAAACCATAGGCAAAGGTACTTTGGAAATCAGATTAAAGATGCCTTTCTATTGATCATTATCAGACGTTGGGTTGTAGTAGATTCATGCTGTTGGATCCCCTCAATATGTTCTAAGCGTGAATCTTTGTTATATTATTTTCAAATCAGACCAACACAGTTGTTTTCAAATCATTCTGTACGAGAAATGTTACTGATAGAAACCATTTGGAACGACATTACTCCAATTGTCAATACATATGAATTTTATTCATAGGAATAGTATATAAGAGAACTTATTTGTTACATTACAAGAAAAGTGTTTCACATGCATCAACATTCCAGAAAGGCTATTTTGTTAAGATGTTCACACCATCTCGATACGTCCACGATGTTGCCAATCAATGTTTTTTGTTCCATATATGTATCTAGTTCATCTTATCAACAACAAACGGAGAAAGGAACAGTCAGTCGATGTTCCACAGGCATTACAGAGTAGCTACTTTAAATCCCAGACTGATAATTAAAATGATGTCTTGATATGAACAAAACCTCTTGAAAAGCAAATCTAGATCTGTTAACAGCCGATTCTCTGAGGCTCATTTCTTACATTTAACACAAAAATCGTTTTTCAGATTTATCATTCTTCAGGGTCTATGACTATTATTCTTACGAGTGGCTTATAACAATATAAAGCCAATGGGTTGAAATCCCTTACAGCTTAAAAATTGTGTTTCTTCCGATTGAAGTTTTCAAGAATTTTTTCAGTCATTTATGCTATATAAAGTTCAATGTCCATAGCTTTGAAGCCTAACACGTGCTGGTATTTGAGAACAGATTTATACACTGATGGCCAGGAACGAACAAATGACATGTCAGACACAACAAGATTTACGATTATATCGCGATATCAAATGTGGAAACTAAATGAGGACAATGATCCTGATCACTGCAAGTCACGAAAGCATTGGAAACATGTAGTTTTTTAATAAATTGAATTACTACCATTCTTCCAAACAAATGATTATTTCCTTGTTTAAGTTCAACTTTTGCACTGTGTTTCTGAAATCAATTTAGAATTTGATAACATTCAGCTTTCTTCTTTCGTTTACCAATTATATGGTAAATAGTTGCTTTTGTAATATTAAATTTCCAGGATTCTTGCTATAGAATACTCGCAGAATAAGTTTAGCCGGAGGAGTTAAATGTTTTTCTTAATAACAACTAACAACGGGAATTCTACAACCAAACTTTCTACCCATATTTTAACATGACTGTTATTTACTGTTTAAAAGCAAACTTTCTTTCTTTCGATACCAAGTGGATAGGACTTTGCAAGTATAACCTTTGGATATGGAAGGATCAAAACAACTGTTTACCTAGACCGTAAGGGACATTAAAACAGCGTGAGAGTATTAACAGTGACAATGATAACGGTGATATCTTACAAATGAATACAATGTGTTCACCCCTTCTTGTCTCATAAGCTAATATAAAACAAAATGTGACTTTTTTCAGAAAAAAAACAACAGAACAACATGGGATGAAAATAAATACAGTATATGTTTTATTAGTTCTTATAGTGACGAAAAAGAATGCTTAGAGAATAGTTTGACAATTTGTTCAGAAAAATAATAAACGAGTTATAAGAAGGATAAATCTTGCTATATTACTGACATTCTCAAATGCATTGTATATTGATATTCGATATTATAGGCGAGGTGTATCTGACAGACATTAAAACAAGACTGATCTTCTTGCAGAGATAATGATATATCAGAGCTGCAACGTCCAATTTTGTTGCTAAATGAAACCTCAGGGTGTTGTCACGCGACAATTTAATCTTACAGCTGTCATTCTGATCACTGTTGCTGATTGCATTAGAAATGTCACTCTCTAGTCGTACTAGCACCTGCAATTGTATTAAACGAGTAAGTTCTCAGCAATTTCAGAACTTTTTCTTTTCGGTTTCTATACCATCTACTGCAACCATGGATCGTATGGATAATGTGTGAAATTCATCTTTAAAGAATTACTGCCTTACATAACTTTGAGTTATAAACTTAGTTTTGCATTTATCATTTTGCAGTTATCATTGTGGATCTCAGGCAATAAGTTCAACAACTAAATTTTACTCGATATGCCTGTATCTTATCCTTATAAGGCTTCTTGTTGACAAGTTAACACGTTTTACCATGACAATTGAACAAATAAGCAATAGAATGGAAATATCTTCATGTTAACCATATAAATTGTTTTAGGAATGCATTGTCAAATTAACAAAAACAAGCTGAAGAATAGAAACGCTTTTAATGGGCCATCAAACTGGTTGTGACACTGATTAAATTTATAAATACAACTGAGTAAAAGATGTGTGAGTTTCAGCATTTAACATTTCACGAACATGTGTTACGCCTGATATTCGATCGTGATTCATTGAAAGTTGATAACAGAATCAGTGTGCTATCTATGAAATTGATGAATAATGATATTCCATTTTACAATTAACCCAGGTAACGAATAAATTCAACTTTTTTTATGTTCATTGATTGTTTAATAATATTTTATTTGAAAGTCATTAACGAATCCCTCGATTAATAACTACATAACATTTTTCTTATAGAATCTGATAGAATCATATTATTGTGTTGGTCACTCTAGAGTAATTCCATTGGATTGATGAATTGGTCAATGGTAAAAATCAATAGAAATTGTTTTATGGAACCCACACCAGTGACGAATTACAAAATGATACATTGAACAGATTCACTTCCAATAACAGATAGCTCTTGACAGTTTAAGCATAGAATCAGTCATGCCCCAAAATATCCTTTTAAGAGTCTAATAGTAACCAAAATTTGCAATTATGAGACAGATATTAAATTACTCTCTCGTCTTCACACTTTCTTAAATTTGGTGTATCACAAAGTTTCTACGCAAATCGTCGATATGATTTTCTTTATTTCAGAAGTAATGCAGTCTTCGAAGGGTTGCAATGATTCTTTTTTGACGTTTTTCAAAAGTATGATTCGATAAATGCATTATCAATCAATATTGTGTTTGAAATTTCGATAACCCGTTCATCGTTATGTAGTATTTTTCATATTGATAATTATGTGATAGAAAGAAAATGGTTTTATTGACAGAAACCTTTGTCCTATAGTCTGCCATCTACTAAGTCGGATTTGTCTCTGAACTTGACAACAGACAGTCTAGGAGACAGCAATCTTCTTAGCTGTGATCATGCATGAAAATAACTGATTACTCTTCCAGAAGTTCATAGAGTTCAATAGTGTCTGGGTGTAGAACCTCAAAGCATTTTCAGGGCAAATAGAGCAAAGATAAATCCTAAAGGTAGGATCATGTAAATCTTGCATTCAATTGTCTCATAACTGTTAGAAAATAGATGAGATCTTATGTTCTTATTGTAACATAGGGAGAATAAAAACTTTGATTAAAACATTAAAAAACGGATGCAGAAAGTCGAACCACGTTCAAGCTTCTGCATATTACATAGATCCTGTACTTCTGAGGTTGTGTACAAGTAACACTTGTAAATCTTATAATTAAATGTCGTAAAAATAAATGATAAATAAAATTACTTACTCTATAAAGATGTAATCGAGAGAAAAATTACTTTAATGAAAACATCACCTCTGTCCTCAAGACATCCATTCATTTTATTGACAAAAGAAAACTGAATTCGAATAATTATAAAAATAAATAAAAAATGACTTTAAAGGGAAATTGATGATACAGTAGACTAATAATAACTGGTTGTGCTCCTTCGTTTCTCATGTTTACAACAGCCTACTTTACCGTGTAGAAAAATAATTGCAAATACATATATTATATAACCAAACACTGTATATGGTAAAGTTGAAATCACGTTGATGGATCAGCTTGTTAGGCCATATCATACAACAGATGAAACAAATAAATAGTTGGGATTCTTTACATGTTCAATACAAACATCGAAGAAAACTAGTCGACTCAAAAAGAGATGATATTTAATTGGCACCTTAAAGAGGATTCCATGTTGATGGATTAGTTGGTTCACGGGAAGCGTGAATAGATCAAGTTAAGGATTGATTGATTGTTCATTACAGAGAAATTGACATGAAGAAAGAAACAAATGACTGATTGCATTTAGAAAATGATACAAGAAGAAGAAGAAATGAAATGTTTATTTTTGTGTCACGCCACAATCCACATAAAATTACATTATAAAACATGATATGGTTAGGATTGAAGGCCCAGCCAGTAAATGACTTATGAGACACATGTATACATATTAAGACAATATACAGAATAAAATATAAATATAAATAAACAGTTACATAGGTAGAAAATACACATTTATCAAACGTTGATAAAATGTAAATGGGATATAAAAATGCGATAGAATGTTAAACCTCAAAAATATATTAAGACACTTTCCTTATATAGAGTGGAAGCTAAAAGGGGCTGTAAAGAAGCTTGTTGCATGATTATAGAAAATTGTAAAATACTTTCCATAATGTTAAAATTGTTTATATTTTTCCAGCAAGGTTAAAAAGGTCGAACCGTAAATCTGAATTAAAGACAATGTTGTGATTGAATAATCTCCGAGTTATTATTATCTCAACATGGCTAATTTACTCAGATTTCACACATTAAATTGACAAGTATTGCTTACTGAGCTACTTAAATAGTAACCAAATTTATGCTCCCAAAAAGCTGACGGTTTATCAAATACACACAAATAACTTAATTAACAGAGATTCGGTGCTGATAACAAACAATACAAATTTCCAGGCAAACAAAAAGAAGATTTCGATACAAACATCTCTTTGCAGTGTAGACATGAAACCTTCACTCGATTTACGATTCACTGTCTCTAGATAATTGATTTTACAACGGCTCGGTATTTTTGAGTCAAAGTCAAAGTTACTTGAAAATTGAAAATGAATGTCAACATTTTGTCCTACAATGTCATAATTATCATTCTCTTGACTGAAGTGATGATTTTTAAGTAAATGACCATTTGTCTAAAGTTAGTCGTTAAAGCACCATGAATCTGAAAAATTATCAAAACCCCAATTTGTTCAAAGCTGCATAAAGAAAACACTGTTTAAGATAATTGCTTATCTAAAGGAAGAATGAGTGTTTGGTCAAAACGTTCATCTCTCAGAATCTCTAATTTACTCACATATTTTAAGATTGTAGCCATTTTATCATGCCATTTTAATGTAATAGGCAAGTTTCTAACAGCAGTCAACTAGCAGGTTTTTACTCACATTTACAACACAGACAATTTAAACTGAAACAAACGTGCCGTAATCCGAAATAAAATATGAAAATCAAATTAATATGATGCTGTTAATATCTCACAAATGATGACAATGGAGAAGTCGTGGATTACAGTTCAATAACTGATTAAAATCACATTGACAATGAAAGATGATTTTTTTAAAGACAAGTTTCAGAAAATATTTGACTTGTTTAGGTATATGTTAAGTGAACAGGACATATTGAAGACATTGACAAACAGATTTTATCAACTTCTTTGATTGGCATTCTAGAAGTTGGTGTGATGAACAACAAGGACTATTCTTATGGATGATCAGCTTCTTTATTCTGCGTAAGCGACGTTTCGACATGGATTCTAATGTCGTTGTCAAGCAAGTGATACATGTTCAAAAGATAGAGAAAATATATACATGTACATGGTTGGCGATGGGTTGTTCAAATCTCTGTTGAGAGAGGGGTTTTATCAATGGTTTACTTTGCTCTCGTTTAAGGTTCCATTCACAGATGTAAAATGTGAGATCGATGTGACAGTGTGTGAGGGAAAGTAATCTACGTCAGACCTTACACACTTAGTATGTTTGCCATTTACAAGTTAATGGGTTAGACAGCAATCCTGTGCACGTTATTCATCAGTTATTTTCAACTAACAAACATAAGTTTCTGCTCCCAAATTGACACTACTTATGTTGGAATGTGACACTTTCAATGATCACTACAAAAGTGCAACAAAAGATCCAATGATCATGTCTAAATTTACAAAAATATAATTTATATTTAGGTTCCGATGTGCGTTTTGAAACACTCTAAATATGCATTTGAATAGATGCTGAAAACTTAAAATACTCTTTTCCCCTTACTATCGAAGGTTTTTCATTATTATAGTTGAGTATTTTGTGACGTTTTCATAAGTTCTGTATTTGAGTTATTCAAGGAAAATTCAATGTAGATCTTGAATGTCTAATGACCAAACACGTTAATAGTCTATTGAGACCATGTTATACTATGAAAAGCTTGATCTGTATCGATACTTATACATATTTTAGTCCAAGCAGTAGACAGGACGACGACAAACGCTTTGGTCGAAGTTAATTATCACCTTTTATTAAATTTCTGAATGAACCACAAGAATATTTAACTGGTATATTTGATTCAACACCTTACCCTCTTTATCAGACTTTGGATTTAAGATGCACTTCAATCATCTAGATTCACAACAGTTTTTGTATCTCATATTTCCTTGAAGACTACGGGGTTTTAACCTTTATTATATCTTAGAAATTTGGAATCTTTGTTGCTTATGTGCAGTTGTTTTGTAGATAAGTTTTTAAAAGCTATATAGTTATATAACAAGGTGGTGACTATTTAAGGTTATTATTTAAAATTATAAAATTTCTGTCTTATCAGTTTGCATATTAAAGAATTTATATACAGTTTAAAACATTTGAAACATCACATGAAGTTGACGTTTGTGAATGCATTGTGTGATTTAACAAGTTGCTGCCTGACAATTCATATTAGAGTTAGTAGTCAGAAAATAAAAAAAGAGTTGAATAGACTAACGATATTATAAAGATAGCATATTCATAAAGGGAAACCTTAGTGAAAACTGCGAGTCACGCATTAACATGTATGTAAGGTACTTAAATTAATATTTTAATAATTTTAAGTATCATAGTAAATGACATCAATTGATTTCTGTCAAATATATCTTTCATTGCAGTAGCATTTTAACATTGTGCATTGCGTATAATTCATTAGAATTTGTTAAAAACAATTGTGCTGATAAAAAATATAATTCTCTTCCTGTATCAGAATACTTCATAAAAACTAATACGTGTGTTTTAATTGATATGTTTATCATTCAATAAGGAAACATATCATTTCCACTTGTGGCAGTTTTGCAGTTGCCAAATCTTTAGAAACTTTAATTTAGATGACTATGACTCTACTATATGCAGCAACTTAAAGGCCTACGAAAACCAGACCTGATGTGTGGTCACTCTATCGTGATATTTGACAAAACAAGTGACTTGTTTCTTTAGGACGCTTGTATCTGACTGATCCGTTTGCTGGTTAGCATGATAAATCAGAGTTGCAACTTTCCATTATGCTGCTAAATGAAGCTGCAGGGTATGGTCACGCGAGAATTTAATCTTATTGCTGTCATTCTGATTACAGTTGCTGGCATGTGAACACTGGCAGTATGCTGTTCCAATTCTGGGTGTATTAGAACTGTCACTCTCATTTCTTATAACCTGCAGTTGATAGAATTATCAAGGATTTAAAACAATGGATATTTTTGTATTTAAAGAAATGTTTCAGAAAAAAAAGGTATAATAGTTTGATGTATAGATTTTTTAGCTTTCCTTCCTAACATGAGATTACATTATTTTTAACAATTGTTTTATAACAATTTTAACAACTTTATATATTTTAACTTTTAATTCTTTATGTTAATTTTCAATATTTCAATTATGAAATAATTGTATAATGAACTAAAAAACAGAAATCGACGTGGTCCTATGTATTCAAAGGATTTATAGAAGATAAAATAAATTGCAACCTTCCTAGGTCCTTGAAAATCCAGAATATGTCCAAGTGAGGAATTGCTCTGTGTAAAACATGAACACATTTTATAAAGTCAAAAAGCACTTAATGGTTCATTAAATTGAAACTGACAGCATCCACATGCATAAAACAAACGATCAGCGAGATAACGAGGGTCTAAATAAGCTGGAAAGGTGAAACCTAAGAAGGAGGGATATTCATCATTTAACCAAATTGTTAACTAATTGCATTCGATCTTGTGATCAAAAGTCGATGAGTGCAACATTTTTCGATTGACTATGAATATATAAACTAAACGTTGAATTTGTCCAAATATGTGTTATGGGACACAGCAACATAATGACAATAATCTAAACAAATTACAAATATATATGGCAAAGCAGTGACCACTTTTGAATTCAGTTTGCGGTTCGCCTCTTAGACATTACCGTATGAGACATGAAAATACAAATAGTTTGATTGTTCCGATGGCTGCTACAGCCAGTGAAGAAATATTTTCACAAGAGTTGATATTTTTTTTAAAGGATTCAATAATTTTTGATCATTAGTTCACTGGATGAATGAAGAGATTTATTAAATGATTGATAGCTCATTAAAGATTTCCACCCCAACAGTTTTTATAGTTCTCTTAACGATATGTTTACCTCCGTTGATGTTTCAAAATTAAAACATCTAGCTTTAACTGTAAACTGTATGTTTTTAAGACGTTAGTCTTTTACTTAAATTCTTTTTTTTATATTTTTATTTTTATATACAAAAGTATTCTTATTGTGGCTTTTATTATGATAATCGCTTTTTAATATTTACCATTTTTACTTCACGTGCTGTATTATACGTTTTACTATTTTTTAAGTGTCTCATAAGCCAAACTATGGCTGGTTGTTAAACATACTTTTGTACCATTGTGCCATGTTTATATTTATGTATATGTTTAACTTGTGACACTTAAATAAACTATTTCTGTCTGTCTGTCTGTCTGTCTGTCTGTCGTAAGTGAAACACGAAACAAGTGAATGATAGCATGATCCATGTACAAATGTACACTCATGACATTCTTTTGGTGACTATATATGTCTATTTTACAAAACTTTCACATATTTCAGTAACCTATTATGGTCTTATGAGTCACTTTGATTGGAACTAAAATTATACATAATGGTTTAATTTGGTATGATAAAAGATAATTTTATATCCCCCAATTTATATTAATTATTATGCCTTGTTTATTTTAATTTTTCTATCCCTCAAATCGAATTATAAATGATCAATCAAGATTAGTAAGTTGACAATAGATATAATTGATATAATGTGCTTTAGCAAGAATAATTGTTATTTATTGACCCGCAATAAAAATCTTTGAATTTTAAGTTAAACTTTATATTCTCTTGAAAGATTGTAGTAAAACTATGCAACTTTACCTTGTCAATGTTGTTTATATGTGACAGTATGTATGTACAGATGCTCAAACAAAAGTTGTCAGTTTTATTGAACCATTGAATTGGTTATCATTTCTTAACAATATGTGTTATAGTCAAAACGTTTAGGTCGAATTGAAATTAACCAAGAGTTGCATTTGTTATGGAACAATTGAATTGGTTATCATTTATTAACAATATGTGTAATAGTCAATACGTTTAGGTCGATTTGAAATTAAACTTCATTTACACTACATATACAAGAAGCAGTATGTTACCATATTGACTGAAAATAGGGTTAGTAATCATATTCAAAATATATATGACAGATCAAGTATAGGGTCTTGATGATTGTAGTATCTCAGTCAGTCTGGTACCATGTGGATTATCCTCTTCACTTGCTAGCAGACAGTCAAGGAGACAGCAATCTTCTGCAGCTGTGCTCATGCATGACAATGGGTGCTTCTGGTCGTTCGTTTCACAGCAGTCAAAAGCCTTAGTAGCTGAAAAAGAAGACTAAAATTGAGTCTAAGAAATATTTCAGATAATTACTGTACCCTCATTTATGTTATTTATTACTTGAGGCTTTTCATTTCATGTGTGTATTCAGTCAATCTAGCCTTGCAGAAATAGGATCTAGACTATATAAAGGGCTCCTATTTAATACACAGTCATGAAGCAGGACTACTGAGAAAGATGTGAATGCACATATAAAACTAACAATCAATCTCTGAAACTTGTTTTTGATAGAGGACAGATAGAAATAAAAAATAGATCGTTAAAGCTCGTTTATGAAGGCAGTCATTGTATATATTGCCTCAAACATTTCAAGTTTTACAGAAACAATCTCGTACAATGTTGGGAGGGTATATCGTCAAGGGGTAAATTGACAAGAATGGCAGTGCAAACATATGAATTAAAACATACAGAATTAAGTATTGAATCCTAAATGTCCATATGCAATCGTTTTCTTCAACTTATATTTCAGACAGTATTCCAAAAGGTCAAAGGCTAGGATGAGTTAACAGGGAATCAAAACGTGTCATTTTACAATTTGAAATAGTTTTAAAGTCAAATTGTATGTTTCCAATTCAAGCTATAGTAATTAAATTAGCTCTTATCTCAAAACATCAATGAAAAGTGAAAAATATTTTGTATGGTATTAATCTATAGTAAGTCCTGAGATATCTGAGAAGATATTGCATTACATCAAACATTTTTAAAAATCAATTTTGTCTTTCAGAGTGTATACATTCTTAAACGTTTGTTACTATACACATTCATGGCCTTTGTTGTCAATTGCACATTGTTATACCAATACACGTGAAATCTGCTCTTCGTTGCCTGGTTTTTTTTCAAGAATTGCGAAAAATAACGTACGTAAAACTTGTTTCTTCATGTGTTGTTAATGAGCAAATTGGGAAATTCAACTTGAAAAAGGGCATTATGAACAACAACGATGTGATGAATGTTAAGATGTTGTCGGGAAAAACAATATTGGGATACAGTTATTTCAACACCTGCATAAATTAAACTTATTAGGCGAGTAATGAAATATAAACGCCAAACATCATTATGTTTCGTTTTCCTTATGAATTTTAGTTCATGGCCATTTCTAGTCACAGATGTATTCGGGGAAATCGATATGAAAGTATGTAGAAGAGCGTGATCTACGTCAGCCCTACAGACAATACACTTGAAGATTGGTGACATTCTCGAAGACACCTTGAGGTAATGGGCTATTTGCAGACACGAGTCCAATAACAGTTTTAATTCACATTGACAACACGGACCATTGTACTGAAACAACCATGACAACACGGATAATTGCACTGAAACAAACATGACAAAACGGACAACTGCACTGAAACAAACATGACAACACGGACAACTGCACTGAAACAACCATGACAACACGGACAATTGCACTGAAACAAACTTGACGACACGGACAATTGCACTGAAACAAACATGACATTCTCGGCAACACAAAAGTTGAAAATAATATTGATAGCTTACAATCTTCACTTTTAGTGACTTAAATGTTTGTAACCTTGTTTCAGATATATAATTGTTGATACTCTCATAACTATGCATTAACATGATTTATCATCAGCCAGTGTTAAGCAGTTCGGATCAAGAATTTTTTCAGGATATTTCCAAGTAATCCAAATAAGGGTTTAGGATATGAGACAAAGCCTAGGACACGAAATTAGCAACGCGATTGGGCAGAAAATTAGAAAATATGAATAATAAGAAAACTCGACTCGAAGACCACGAAGTCTTACATATTATGACCTTCCTAAAGAATTTTCATCTGCTTTTTATCCTTGTATCTATGTTTTTATAATGACTTGTGCACATTGGATGTGAAGGATGTGAAGAAACTGTAACAATTCTATGTTTTCTACAAGGATGAAGCTATACATATTGAACAATATGACATGATTTACATTCATATATCATTTACATGAACATAATGTTAAAGTTTCAACCATTAATTGATAAAACAGCTAACAATCATACGATTTAGGAATACAACAGGTATTCTTTGGGGTCAACATTAGTTTTCTGTAAAACATCTCGGAATTTGATGTGTCAGGACACAAACTACATTTACAAAACAAGAACCATCAAATTTAACGAGGCAAAAACAAATGCGCGCTCTGAAAGTTTAAACTGGAAGGATATTCATCATTTAGCAAACACATTCAACATGTGACATTTTATCCTTCATTATATAATGATTAATCGAATCAAATAAATCAATGCAAACATATTCCATTAACAGTTGATTTTATATAAATAGAATGATGATTGGTTGCTTTAAGTTGCCTAATCAGAAACAGATAAAATACAATGATTATTTAATTTCTAAACATTTTATAAATCATTGTTGTTTTTATCGTTTATACCCTGAACAATTTTATCCTCAAAACAGACAGAAAGTATTACTTATATTTCAAGAAAACATATTTTGGCTTTTCATGTAAACCAATTGGTTCATTGTATATATTCAAAGACGAATGGAATTTAATTGAAATTAAAAAGAATATTCGATACTCTAGTCATGAACACAAATACAAAAAATTGCCGTCGAGTTCAAAATAGATTCCATTCATAAAACGGTTCACAGGAAGCAATGAATCAACAAAAGTATGAGTGGTTTTTACTATTTGGACTTCATTGAAACAGGAAGTGATTGATTACACTATGCGTGTACATGCAAATGACTGGTGATCATGTATTTTTTATTCCAAAATCCCAAAAATTCCTTAGTGTCGTTTTAACACCAAATCAATCA